>OZ017739.1:340879763-341202400 GCA_963969285.1 Odontomyia ornata | reverse complement strand
GTTTTTGGTTTTTGGTTTTTGGTTTTTGGTTTTTGGTTTTTGGTTTTTGGTTTTTGGTTTTTGTTTTTGGTTTTTGGTTTTTGGTTTTTGGTTTTTGGTTTTTGGTTTTTGGTTTTTGGTTTTTGGTTTTTGGTTTTTGGTTTTTGGTTTTTGGTTTTTTGGTTTTTGGTTTTTGGTTTTTGGTTTTTGGTTTTTGGTTTTTGGTTTTTGGTTTTTGGTTTTTGGTTTTTGGTTTTTGGTTTTTGGTTTTTGGTTTTTGGTTTTTGGTTTTTGGTTTTTGGTTTTTGGTTTTGGTTTTTGGTTTTTGGTTTTTGGTTTTTGGTTTTTTGGTTTTTGGTTTTTGGTTTTTGGTTTTGGTTTTTGGTTTTTGGTTTTTGGTTTTTGGTTTTTGGTTTTTGGTTTTTGGTTTTTGGTTTTTGGTTTTGGTTTTTGGGTTTTGGTTTTTGGTTTTTGGTTTTTGGTTTTTGGTTTTTGGTTTTTGGTTTTGGTTATTGGTTTTTGGTTTTTGGTTTTTGGTTTTTGGTTTTTGGGTTTTATGTTTTTGGTTTTTGGTTTATGGTTTTTGGTTTTTGGTTTTTGGTTTTTGGTTTTTGGTATTTGGTTTTTGTTTTTGGTTTTTGGTTTTTGGTTTTTTGGTTTTTGGTTTTTGGTTTTTGGTGTTTTTGGTTTTTGGTTTTTGGTTTTTGGTTTTTGGTTTTTGGTTTTTGGTTTTTGGTTTTTGGTTTTTGGTTTTTGGTTTTTGGTTTTTGGTTTTTGGTTTTTGGTTTTTGGTTTTTGGTGTTTGGTTTTTTGGTTTTTGGTTTTTGGTTTTTGGTTTTTGGTTTTTGGTTTTTTGGTTTTTGGTTTTTGGTTTTTTGGTTTTTGGTTTTTGGTTTTTGGTTTTTGGTTTTTGGTTTTTGGCTTTTGGTTTTTGGTTTTTGGTTTTTGGTTTTTGGTTTTTGGTTTTTGGTTTTTGGTTTTTGGTTTTTTGGTTTTTGGTTTTTGGTTTTTGGTTTTTGGTTTTTGGCTTTTGGTTTTTGGTTTTTGGTTTTTGGTTTTCGGTTTTCGGCTTTCGGTTTTTGGTTTTTGGTTTTTGGTTTTTGGTTTTTGGTTTTTGGTTTTTGGTTTTTGGTTTTTGGTTTTTGGTTTTTAGTTTTTGGTTTGTGGTTTTTGGTTTTTGGTTTTTGGTTTTTGGTTTTTGGTTTTTGGTTTTTGGTTTTTGGTTTTTGGTTTTTTGGTTTTTGGTTTTTGGTTTTTGGTTTTTGGTTTTTGGTTTTTGGTTTTTGGTTTTTGGTTTTTGGTTTTTGGTTTTTGGTTTTTGGTTTTTGGTTTTTGGTTTTTGGTTTTTGGTTTTTGGTTTTTGGTTTTTGGTTTTTGGTTTTTGGTTTTTGGTTTTTGGTTTTTGGTTATTGGTTTTTGGTTTCTGGTTTTTGGTTTTTGGTCTTTGGTTTTTGGTTTTTGGGTTTGGTTTTGGTTTTTGGTTTTTGGTTTTTGGTTTTTGGTTTTTGGTTTTTGGTTTTTGGTTTTTGGTTTTTGGTTTTTGGTTTTTGGTTTTTGGTTTCTGGTTTTTGGTTTTTGGTTTTTGGTTGTTGGTTTTTGGTTTTTGGTTTTTGGTTTTTGGTTTTTGGTTTTTGGTTTTTGGTTTTTGGTTTTTGGTTTTTGGTTTTTGGTTTTTGGTTTTTGGTTTTTGGTTTTTGGTTTTTGGTTTTTGGTTTTTGGTTTTGGTTTTTGGTTTTTGGTTTTTGGTTTTTGGTTTTTGGTTTTTGGTTTTTGGTTTTTGGTTTTTGGTTTTTGGTTTTTGGTTTTTGGTTTTTGGTTTTTGGTTTTTGGTTTTTGGTTTTTGGTTTTTGGTTTTTGGTTTTTGGTTTTTGGTTTTTGGTTTTTGGTTTTTGGTTTTTGGTTTTTGGTTTTTGGTTTTTGGTTTTTGGTTTTTGGTTTTTTGGATTTTGGTTTTTGGTTTTTGGATTTTGGTTTTTGGTTTTTGGTTTTTGGTTTTTGGTTTTTGGTTTCTGGTTTTTGGTTTTTGGTTTTTGGTTTTTGGTTTTTGGTTTTTGGTTTTTGGTTTTTGGTTTTTGGTTTTTGGTTTTTGGTTTTTGGTTTTTGGTTTTTGGTTTTTGGTTTTGGTTTTTGGTTTTTGGTTTTTGGTTTTTGGTTTTTGGTTTTTGGTTTTTGGTTTTTGGTTTTTGGTTTTTGGTTTTTGGTTTTTGGTTTTTGGTTTTTGGTTTTTGGTTTTTGGTTTTTGGTTTTTGGTTTTTGTTTTTGGTTTTTGGTTTTTGGTTTTTGGTTTTTGGTTTTTGGTTTTTGGTTTTTGGTTTTTGGTTTTTGGTCTTTGTTTTTGGTTTTTGGTTTTTGGTTTTTGGTTTTTGGTTTTTGGTTTTTGGTTTTTGGTTTTTGGTTTTTGGTATTTGGTTTCTGGTTTTTGGTTTTTGGTTTTTGGTTTTTGGTTTTTGGTTTTTGGTTTTTGGTTTTTGGTTTTTGGTTTTTGGTTTTTGGTTTTTGGTTTCTGGTTTTTGGTTTTTGGTTTTTGGTTTTTGGTTTTTGGTTTTTTGGTTTTTGGTTTTTGGTTTTTGGTTTTTGGTTTTTGGTTTTGGTTTTTGTTTTTGGTTTTTGGTTTTTGGTTTTTGGTTTTTGGTTTTTGGTTTTTGGTTTTTGGTTTTTGGTTTTTGGTTTTTGGTTTTTGGTTTTTGGTTTTTGGTTTTTGGTTTTTGGTTTTGGTTTTTGGTTTTTGGGTTTTTGGTTTTTGGTTTTTGGTTTTTGGTTTTTGTTTTTGGTTTTTGGTTTTTGGTTTTTGGTTTTTGGTTTTTGGTTTTTGGTTTTTGGTTTTTGGTTTTTGGTTTTTGGTTTTTGGTTTTTGGTTTTGGGTTTTTGGTTTTTGGGTTTTGGTTTTTGGTTTTTGGTTTTTGGTTTTTGGTTTTTGGTTTTTGGTTTTTGGTTATTGGTTTTTGGTTTTTGGTTTTTGGTTTTTGGTTTTTGGGTTTTATGTTTTTGGTTTTTGGTTTATGGTTTTTGGTTTTTGGTTTTTGGTTTTTGGTTTTTGGTATTTGGTTTTTGTTTTGGTTTTTGGTTTTTGGTTTTTGGTTTTTGGTTTTTGGTTTTTGGTGTTTTTGGTTTTTGGTTTTTGGTTTTTGGTTTTTGGTTTTTGGTTTTTGGTTTTTGGTTTTTTGGTTTTTGGTTTTTGGTTTTTGGTTTTTGGTTTTTGGTTTTTGGTTTTTGGTTTTTGGTTTTTGGTTTTTGGTTTTTGGTTTTTGGTTTTTGGTTTTTGGTTTTTGGTTTTTGGTTTTTGGTTTTTGGTTTTTGGTTTTTGGTTTTTGGTTTTTGGTTTTTGGTTTTTGGTTTTTGGCTTTTGGTTTTTGGTTTTTGGTTTTTGGTTTTTGGTTTTTGGTTTTTGGTTTTTGGTTTTTGGTTTTTGGTTTTTGGTTTTTGGTTTTTGGTTTTTGGCTTTTGGTTTTTGGTTTTTGGTTTTTGGTTTTCGGTTTTCGGCTTTCGGTTTTTGGTTTTTGGTTTTTGGTTTTTGGTTTTTGGTTTTTTGGTTTTTGGTTTTTGGTTTTTGGTTTTTGGTTTTTAGTTTTTGGTTTTTGGTTTGTGGTTTTTGGTTTTTGGTTTTTGGTTTTTGGTTTTTGGTTTTTGGTTTTTGGTTTTTGGTTTTTGGTTTTTGGTTTTTGGTTTTTGGTTTTTGGTTTTTGGTTTTTGGTTTTTGGTTTTTGGTTTTTGGTTTTTTGTTTTTGGTTTTTGGTTTTTGGTTTTTGGTTTTTGGTTTTTGGTTTTTGGTTTTTGGTTTTTGGTTTTTGGTTTTTGGTTTTTGGTTTTTGGTTTTTGGTTTTTGGTTTTTGGTTTTTGGTTATTGGTTTTTGGTTTCTGGTTTTTGGTTTTTGGTCTTTGGTTTTTGGTTTTTGGGTTTGGTTTTGGTTTTTGGTTTTTGGTTTTTGGTTTTTGGTTTTTGGTTTTTGGTTTTTGGTTTTTGGTTTTTGGTTTTTGGTTTTTGGTTTTTGGTTTCTGGTTTTTGGTTTTTGGTTTTTGGTTGTTGGTTTTTGGTTTTTGGTTTTTGGTTTTTGGTTTTTGGTTTTTGGTTTTTGGTTTTTGGTTTTTGGTTTTTGGATTTTGGTTTTTGGTTTTTGGTTTTTGGTTTTTGGTTTTTGGTTTTTGGTTTTTTGGTTTTTGGTTTTTGGTTTTTGGTTTTTGGTTTTCTGGATTTTGGTTTTTGGGTTTTGGTTTTTGGTTTTTGGTTTTTGGTTCTTGGTTTTTGATTTTTGGTTTCTGGTTTTTGGTTTTTGGTTTTTGGTTTTGGTTTTTGGTTTTTGGTTTTTGGTTTTTGGTTTTTGGTTTTTGGTTTTTGGTTTTTGGTTTTTGGTTTTTGGTTTTTGGTTTTTGGTTTTTGGTTTTTGGTTTTTGGTTTTTGGTTTTTGGTTTTTGGTTTTTGGTTTTTGGTTTTAGGTTTTTGGTTTTTGGTTTTTGGTATTTGGTTTTTGGTTTTTGGTTTTTGGTTTTTGGTTTTTGTTTTTGGTTTTTGGTTTTTGGTTTTTGGTTTTTGGTTTTTGGTTTTTGGTTTTTGGTTTTTGTTTTTGGTTTTTGGTTTTTGGTTTTTGGTTTTTGGTTTTTGGTTTTTGATTTTTGGTTTTTGGGTCTTTGTTTTTGGTTTTTGGTTTTTGGTTTTTGGTTTTTGGTTTTTGGTTTTTGGTTTTTGGTTTTTGGTTTTTGGTTTTTGGTTTTTGGTTTTTGGTTTTTGGTTTTTGGTTTTTGGTTTTTGGTTTTTGGTTTTTGGTTTTTGGTTTTTGGTTTTTGGTTTTTGGTTTTTGGTTTTTTGGTTTTTGGTTTTTGGTTTTTGGTTTTTGGTTTTTGGTTTTTGGTTTTTGGTTTTGGTTTTTGGTTTTTGGTTTTTGGTTTTTGGTTTTGGTTTTTGGTTTTTGGTTTTTGGTTTTTGGTTTTTGGTTTTTGGTTTTTGGTTTTTGGTTTTTGGTTTTTGGTTTTTGGTTTTTGGTTTTTGGTTTTTGGTTTTTGGTTTTTGGTTTTTGGTTTTTTGGTTTTTGGTTTTTTAGTTTTTGGTTTTTGGTTTGTGGTTTTTGGTTTTTGGTTTTTGGTTTTTGGTTTTTGGTTTTTGGTTTTTGGTTTTTGGTTTTTGGTTTTTGGTTTTTTGGTTTTTGGTTTTTGGTTTTTTGGTTTTTGGTTTTTGGTTTTGGTTTTTGGTTTTTGGTTTTTCGTTTTTGTTTTTGGTTTTTGGTTTTTGGTTTTTGGTTTTTGGTTTTTGGTTTTTGGTTTTTGGTGTTTTTGGTTTTTGGTTTCTGGTTTTTGATTTTTGGTCTTTGGTTTTTGGTTTTTGGTGTTTTTGGTTTTTGGTTTTTGGTTTTTGGTTTTTGGTTTTTGGTTTTTGGTTTTTGGTTTTTGGTTTTTGGTGTTTGGTTTTTGGTTTTTGGTTTTTGGTTTTTGGTTTTTTGGTTTTTGGTTTTTTGGTTTTTGGTTTTTGGTTTTTGGTTTTTGGTTTTTGGTTTTTGGTTTTTGGTTTTTGGTTTTTGGTTTTTTGGTTTTTGTTTTTGGTTTTTGGTTTTTGGTGTTTGGTTTTTGGTTTTTGGTTTTTGGTTTTTGGTTTTTGGTTTTTGGTTTTGGTTTTTGGTTTTTGGTTTTTGGTTTTTTGGTTTTTGGTTTTTGGTTTTTGGTTTTTGGTTTTTGGTTTTTGGTTTTTGGTTTTTGGTTTTTGGTTTTTGGTTTTTGGTTTTTGTTTTTAGTTTTTGGTTTTTGGTTTTTGGTTTTTGGTTTTTGGTTTTTGGTTTTTGGTTTTGGTTTTTGGTTTTTGGTGTTTGGTTTTTGTGTTTGGTTTTTGGTTTTTGGTTTTTGGTTTTTGGTTTTTGGTTTTTGGTTTTTGGTTTTTGGTTTTTTTGTTTTTGTTTTTGTTTTGGTTTTTGGTTTTGGTTTTTGGTTTTTGGTTTTTGGTTTTTGGTTTTTGGTTTTTTGGTTTTTGGTTTTTGGTTTTTGGTTTTTGGTTTTTGGTTTTTGGTTTTTGGTTTTTGGTTTTTGGTTTTTGGTTTTTGGTTTTTGGTTTTTGGTTTTTGGTTTTTGTTTTTGGTTTTTGGTTTTTGGTTTTTGATTTTTGGTTTTTGGTTTTTGATTTTTGGTTTTTGGTTTTTGGTTTTTGGTTTTTGGTTTTGGTTTTTGTTTTTGGTTTTTGGTTTTTGTTTTTGGTTTTTGGTTTTTGGTTTTTTGGTTTTTGGTTTTTGGTTTTTGGTTTTTGGTTTTTGGTTTTTGGTTTTTGGTTTTTGGTTTTTGGTTTTTGGTTTTTGGTTTTTGGTTTTTGGTTTTTTGGTTTTTGGTTTTTGGTTTTTGGTTTTTGGTTTTTGGTTTTTGGTTTTTGGTTTTTGGTTTTTGGTTATTGGTTTTTGGTTTTTGGTTTTTGGTTTTTGTTTTTGGTTTTTGGTTTTTGGTTTTTGGTTTTTGGTTTCTGGTTTTTGGTTTTTGGTTTTTGGTTTCTGGTTTTTGGTTTTTGGTTTTTGGTTTTTGGTTTTTTGGTTTTTGGTTTTTGGTTTTTGGTTTCTGGTTTTTGGTTTTTGGTTTTTGGTTTTTGGTTTTTGGTTTTTGGTTTTTGGTTTTTGGTTTTTGGTTTTTGGTTTTTGGTTTTTGGTTTTTGGTTTTTGGTTTTTGGTTTTTGGTTTTTGGTTTTTGGTTTTTGGTTTTTGGTTTTTTGGTTTTTGGTTTTTGGTTTTTGGTTTTTGGTTTTTGGTTTTTGGTTTTTGGTTTTTGGTTTTTGGTTTTTGGTTTTTGGTTTTTGGTTTTTGGTTTTTGGTTTTTGGTTTTTGGTTTTTGGTTTTTGGTTTGTGGTTTTTGGTTTTTGGTCTTTGTTTTTGGTTTTTGGTTTTTGGTTTTTGGTTTTTGGTTTTTGGTTTTTGGTTTTTGGTTTTTGGTTTTTGGTTTTTGGTTTTTGGTTTTTGGTTTTTGTTTTTGGTTTTTGGTTTTTGGTTTTTGGGTTTTTGGTTTTTGGGTTTTTGGTTTTTGGTCTTTGGTTTTTGGTTTTTGGTTTTTGGTTTTTGGTTTTTGGTTTTTGGTTTTTGGTTTTTGGTTTTTGGTTTTTTGGTTTTTGGTTTTTGGTTTTTGGTTTTTGGTTTTTGGTTTTTGGTTTTTGGTTTTTGGTTTTTGGTTTTTGGTTTTTGGTTTTTGGTTTTTGGTTTTTGGTTTTTGGTTTTTGGTTTTTGGTTTTTGGTTTTTGGTTTTTGGTTTTTGGTTTTTGGTTTTTGGTTTTTGGTTTTTGGTTTTTGGTTTTTGGTTTTTGGTTTTTGGTTTTTGGTTTTTGGTTTTTGGTTTTTGGTTTTTGGTTTTTGGTTTTTGGTTTTTGGTTTTTGGTTTTTTGGTTTTTGGTTTTTGGTTTTTGGTTTTTGGTTTTTGGTTTTTGGTTTTTGGTTTTTGGTTTTTGGTTTTTGGTTTTTGGTTTTTGGTTTTTGGTTTATGGTTTTTGGTTTTTGGTTTTTGGTTTTGGTTTTTGGTTTTTGGTTTTTGGTTTTTGGTTTTTGGTTTTTGGCTTTTGGTTTTTGGTTTTTGGTTTTTGGTTTTTGGCTTTTGGTTTTTGGTTTTTGGTTTTTGGTTTTTGGTTTTTGGTTTTTGGTTTTTGGTTTTCGGTTTTTGGTTTTTGGTTTTTGGTTTTTGGTTTTTGGTTTTTGGTTTTTGGTTTTTGGTTTTTGGTTTTTGGTTTTTGGTTTTTGGTTTTTGGTTTTTGGCTTTTGGTTTTTGGTTTTTGGTTTTTGGTTTTTGGTTTTTGGTTTTTGGTTTTCGGTTTTTGGTTTTTGTTTTTGGTTTTTGGTTTTTGGTTTTTGGTTTTTGGTTTTTGGTTTTTGGTTTTTGGTTTTTGGTTTTTGGTTTTTGGTTTTTGGTTTTTGGTTTTTGGTTTTTGGTTTTTGGTTTTTGGTTTTTGGTTTTTGGTTTTTGGTTTTTGGTTTTTGGTTTTTGGTTTTTGGTTTTTGGTTTTTGGTTTTTGTTTTTGGTTCTTGGTTTTTGTTTTTGGTTTTTGGTTTTTTTTGGTTTTTGGTTTTTGGTTTTTGGTTTTTGGTTTTTGGTTTTTGGTTTTTGGTTTTTGGTTTTGGTTTTTGGTTTTTTTGGTTTTTGGTTTTTGGTTTTTGGTTTTTGGTTTTTGGTTTTTGGTTTTTGGTTTTTGGTTTTTGGTTTTTGTTTTTGGTTTTTGGTTTTTGGTTTTTGGTTTTTGGTTTTTGGTTTTTGGTTTTTGGTTTTTGGTTTTCGGTTTTTGGTTATTGGTTTTTGGTTTTTGGTTTTTGGTTTTTGGTTTTTGGTTTTTGGTTTTTGGTTTTTGGTTTTTGGTTTTTGGTTTTTGGTTTTTGGTTTTTGGTTTTTGGTTTTGGATTTGGTTTTTGGTTTTTGCTTTTTGGTTTTTGGTTTTTGGTTTTTGGTTTTTGGTTTTTGGTTTTTGGTTTTGGTTTTCGGTTTTTGGTTTTCGGTTTTTGGTTTTTGGTTTTTGGTTTTTGGTTTTTGGTTTTTGGTTTTTGGTTTTTGGTTTTTGGTTTTTGGTTTTTGGTTTTTGGTTTTTGGTTTTTGGTTTTTGGTTTTTGGGTTTTTGGTTTTTGGTTTTTGGTTTTTGGTTTTTGGTTTTTGGTTTTTGGTTTTTGGTTTTCGGTTTTTGGTTTTTGGTTTTTGGTTTTTGGCTTTTGGTTTTTGGTTTTACGTTTTTGGTTTTTGGTTTTTGGTTTTTGGTTTTTGGTTTTTGGTTTTTGGTTTTTGGTATTTGGTTTTTGGTTTTTGGTTTTTGGTTTCTGGTTTTTGGTTTCTGGTTTTTTGTTTTTGGTTTTGGTTTTTGGTTTTTGGTTTTTGGTTTTTGGTTTTTGGTTTTTGGTTTTCGGTTTTTGGTTTTTGGTTTTTGGTTTTTGGTTTTTGGTTTTTGGTTTTTGGTTTTGGTTTTTGGTTTTTGGTTTTTGGTTTTTGGTTTTTGGTTTTTGGTTTTTGGTTTTTGGTTTTTGGTTTTTGGTTTTTGGTTTTTGGTTTTTGGTTTTTGGTTTTTGGTTTTTGGTTTTTGGTTTTTGGTTTTTGGTTTTTGGTTCTTAGTTTTTGGTTTTTGGTTTTTGGTTATTGGTTTTTGGTTTTTGGTTTTTGTTTTTTGGTTTTTGGTCTTTGGTTTTTGGTTTTTGGTTTTTAGTTTTTGGTTTTTGGTTTTTGGTTTTTGGTTTTTGGTTTTTGGTTTTTGGTTTTTGGTTTTTGGTTTTTGGTTTTTGGTTTTTGGTTTTTGGTTTTTGGTTGTTGGTTTTTGGTTTTTGGTTTTGGTTTTTGGTTTTTGGTTTTTGGTTTTTGGTTTTTGGTTTTTGGTTTTTTGGTTTTTGGTTTTTGGTTTTTGGTTTTTGGTTTTTGGTTTTTGGTTTTCGGTTTTTGGTTTTCGGTTTTTGGTTTTTGGTTTTTGGTTTTTGGTTTTTGGTTTTTGGTTTTTGGTTTTTGGTTTTTGATTTTTGATTTTTGGTTTTTGGTTTTTGGTTTTTGGTTTTTGGTTTTTGGTTTTTGGTTTTTGGTTTTTGGTTTTTGGTTTTTGGTTTTTGGTTTTTGGTTTTTGGTTTTTGGTTTTGGGTTTTTGGTTTTTGGTTTTGGTTTTTGGTTTTTGGTTTTTGGTTTTTGGTTTTTGGTTTTTGGTTTTTGGTTTTTGGTTTTTGGTTTTTTTTTTCGTTTTTGGTTTTTGGTTTTTGGTATTTGGTTTTTGATTTTTGGTTTTTGGTATCTGGTTTTTGGTTTCTGGTTTTTGGTTTTTGGGTTTTGGTTTTTGGTTTTTGGTTTTTGGTTTTTGATTTTTGGTTTTTGGTTTTTGGTTTTTGTTTTTGGTTTTTGGTTTTTGGTTTTTGGTTTTTGGTTTTTGGTTTTTGGTTTTTGGTTTTTGGTTTTCGGTTTTTGGTCTTTGGTTTTTGGTTTTTGGTTTTTGGTTTTTGGTTTTTGGTTTTTGGTTTTTGGTTTTTGGTTTTTGGTTTTGGTGTTTGTTTTTTGGTTTTTGGTTTTTGGTTTTTGGTTTTGGTCTTTGGTTTTTGGTTTTTGGTTTTGGTTTTGTTTTTGGTTTTTGGTTTTTGGTTTTTGGTTTTTGGTTTTTGGATTTGGTTACTGGTTTTTGGTTACTGGTTTTTGGTTTTTGGTTTTTGGTTTTTGGTTTTTGGTTTTTGGTTTTTGGTTTTTGGTTTTTGGATTTTGGTTTTTGGTTTTTGGTTTTTGGTTTTTGGTTTTTGGTTTTTGGTTTTTGGTTTTTGGTTTTTGGTTTTTGGTTTTTGGTTTTTGGTTTTTGGTTTTTGGTTTTTGGTTTTTGGTTTTTGGTTTTTGGTTTTTGGTTTTTGGTTTTTGGTTTTTGGTTTTTGGTTTTTGGTTTTTGGTTTTTGGTTTTTGGTTTTTGGTTTTTGGTTCTTGATTTTTGGTTTTTGGTTTTTGTTCATTGGTTTTTGGTTTTTGGTTTTGGGTTTTTTGTTTGGTTTTTGGTTTCGGTTTTTGTTTTTGGTTTTTGGCTTTTGGTTTTTGGTTTTTGGTTTTTGGTTTTTGGTTTTTGGTTTTTGGTTTTTGGTTTTTGGTTTTTGGTTTTCTGTTTTGGTTTTTGGTTTTTGGTTTTTGGTTTTTGGTTTTTGGTTACTGGTTTTCGGTTTTTGGTTCTTGGTTTTTGGTTTCTGGTTTTTGGTTTTTGGTTTTTGGCTTTTGGTTTTTGGTTTTTGGTTTTTGGTTTTTGGTTTTTGGTTTTTGGTTTTGGTTTTTGGTTTTTGGTTTTTGGTTTTTCGTTTTTGGTTTTTGGTTTTTGGTTTGTGGTTTTTGGCTTTTGGTTTTTGGTTTTTGGTTACTGGTTTGGGTTTTTGGTTTTTGGTTTTTGGTTTTGGTTTTTGGGTTTTGGTTTTTGGTTTTTGGTTTTTGGTTTTTGGTTTTTGGTTTTTGGTTATTAGTTTTTTTTTTGGTTTTTGGTTTTTGGTTTTAGTTTTTGGTTTTTGGATTTTTGGTTTTGGTCTCGGTTTTTGGTTTTGGTTTTTGGTTTTTGGTTTTTGGTTTTGGGCTTTTGGCTTTTCGTCTTTGGTTTTTGATTTTTGGTTTTTGGTTTTTGGTTTTTGGTTTTTGGTTTTTGGTTTTTGGTTTTTGGTTTTTGGTTTTTGGTGTTTGGTTTTTGGTTTTTGGTTTTTGGTTTGCGGTTTTTGGTTTTTGGTTTTGGTTTTTGTTTTTTGGATTTTGGTTTTTGGTTTTTGGTTTTTGGTTTTTGGGTTTTGGTTTTAGGTTTTTGGTTTTTGGTTTTTGGTTGTTGGTTTTTTGTTTTTGGTTTTTGGTCTTTGGTTTTTGGTTTTTGGTTTTTGGTTTCTGGTTTTTGGTTATGGGATTTTGTTTTTTGGTTTTTGGTTTTTGTATTTGGTTTTTGGTTTTTGGTTTTTGGTTTTTGGTTTTTGGTTTTTGGTTTTTGGTTTTTGGTTTTTGGTTTGGTTTTTGGGTTTTGGTTTTTGGTTTTTGGTTTTTGATTTTTGGTTTTTGGTTTTTGGCTTTTGGTTTTTGGTTTTTGGTTTTTGGTTTTTGGATTTTTGGTTTTGGTTTTCGGTTTTTGGTTTTGCTTTTTGATTTTTGGTTTTTGGTTTTTGGTTTTTGGTTTTTGGTTTTTGGTATTTGGTTTTTGTATTTGGTTTTTGGTTTTTGGTTTTTGGTTTTTGGTTTTTGGTTTTTGGTTTTTGGTTTTTGGTTTTTGGTGTTTGGTTTTTGGTTTTTGGTGTTTGGTTTTTGGTTTTTGGTTTTTGGTTTTTGGTTTTTGGGATTTGGTTTTTGGGTTTCGGTTTTTGGTTTTTGGTTTTTGGTTTTTGATTTTTGGTTTTTGGTTTTTGGTTTTTGGTTTTTGGTTTTTGGTTTTTGGTTTTTGGATTTTTGGTTTGTGTTTTTGGTTTTTGTTTTTGGTTTTTGGTGTTTGGTTTTTGGTTTTTGGTTTTTGGGTTTTTATTTTTGGTTTTTGGTTTTTGGTTTTTGGGTTTGGTTTTTGGTTTTTGGTTTTTGGTTTTTGGTTTTTGGTTTTTGGTTTTTGGTTTTTGATTTGGTTTTGTTTTTGGTTTTTGGTTTTGGTTTTGGTTTTTGGTTTTTGGTTTTTGGTTTTTGGTTTTTGGTTGTTGGTCTTTGGTTTTTGGTTTTTGGTTTTTGGTTTTGGTTTTTGGGTTTTGGTTTTTGGTTTTTGGTTTTTGGTTTTTGGTTTTTGGTTTTTGGTTTTTGGTTTTTGGTTTTTGGTTTTTGGTTTTTGGTTTTAGGTTTCTGGTTTACGGATTTTTGGTTTTTAGTTTTCTGTTTTTGGTTTTGGTTTTTGGTTTTTGGTTTTTGGTTTTTGGATTTTGGTTTTTCGTTTCTGGTTTTTGGTTTTGGTTTTTGTTTTTTGGTTTTTGGTTTTTGGTTTTTGGTTTTTGGTATTTGTTTTCTGGTTTTTGGTTTTTGGTTTTTGGTTTTTGGTTTGCGGTTATTGGTTTGTGGTTCTTGGTTTTCGATTTTGGTTTTTGGTTTTTGTTTTTTGGATTTTGGTTTTTGGTTTTTGGTTTTTGGTTTTTGGTTTTTGGTTTTTGGTTTTTGGTTTTTGGTTTTTGGTTTTTGGTTTTGGGTTTTTGGTTTTTGGTTTTTGGTTTTTGGTTTTTGGTTTATGGTTTTTGGTTTTTGGTTTTTGGTTTTTGGTTTTTGGTTTTATGTTTTAGGTTTTTGGATTTTTGGCTTTTAGTTTTCTGTTTTTGGTTTTGGTTTTTGGTTTTTGGTTTTTGGTTTTTGGTTTTTGGATTTTGGTTTTTGGTTTCTGGTTTTTGGTTTTTGGTTTTTAATATTTGGTTTTTGGTTTTTGGTTTTTGTTATTTGGTTTTTGGTTATTTGTTTATTGGTTTTTGGTTTTTGGTTTGAGGTTTTTGGGTTTTTGATTTTGAGTTTTTGGTTTTTGGTTTTTTGGTTTTTGTTTTTGGTTTTTGGTTTTTTGTTTTGGTTTTTTGGTTTTTGGTTTTTGGTTTTTTGGTTTTTGGTTATTTGCTTTTTTATTTTTTTGGTTTTTGATCTTTGATTTTTGGTTTTTGTTTTTGGTTTTTGGTTTTGGTTTGTGGTTTTATGGGTTTTAGTTTTTTGGTTTTTGGATTTTGGTTTTTGGTTTTTGGGTTTTTGGTTTTTGGTCTTTGGTTTTTGGTTTTTGGTTTTTCGGTTTTCGTTTTTGGTTTTTCGTTTTCGGTTTTTCGGTTTTTGGGTTTTTGGTTTCTGGTTTTTGGTTTTTGGTTTTTGTTATTTGGTTTTTTGTTTTTCATATTTGGTTTTCGGCTTTTCGTTTTTTGTTTTTCGTTTTTGCTTATTCGGTTTTTGGTTTTTGGTTTCTGGTTGTTGGTTTTTGGTTTTTTGTTTTTGGTTTTTGTTTTTTGGTTTTTAATATTTGGTTTTTGGTTTTTGGTGTTTGGTTTGTGGTTTTCGGGTTTTGGTTTTTGGTTTTTGGTTTTTGGTTTTTGGTTTTTGGGTTTTTGTTTTTTGGGTTTTTGATTTTTGGGTTTTGTTTTTTGGTTTTTGGTTTATTTGGTATTTGGTATTTGGTTTTTGGTTTTTTGTTTTTCGTTTTTTCTTTTTCGGTTTATCGTTTTTGGTTTTTGGTTTTTGGTTTTTGTTTTTTGGTTTTTAATATTTGGTTTTTGGTTTTTGGTTTGTGGTTCTCGGGTTTTGGTTTTTGGTTTTTGGGTTTTTGTTTTTTTAGTTTGTTGTTTTTGGGTTTTGGTTTTTGGTTTTTGGTTTTTGGTTTTTGGTTTTTGGTTTTTGATTTTTGGTTTATTACGTATTTGGTTTTTGGTTTTTGGTTTTTCGTTATTCGTTTTTTGTTGTTGGTTATTAGCTTTCGGTTTTTGGTTTTTGGTTTTTTGTTTTTGCGTTTCGGTTTTTGGTTTTTGGTTTTTGGTTTTTGGTTTTTGGTTTTTGGTCTTTGGTTTTTGGTTTTTGGCTTATGGTTTTTCGGTTTTCGTTTTTGGTTGTTCGTTTTTCGTCTCGGTTTTTCGGTGTTTGGTTTTTGGTTTTTGGTTTATGGTTTTTGGTTTTTGGTTTTCGTTGTTTGGTTTTTTGTTTTTCATATTTGGTTTTTGCTTTTCGTTTTTTGTTTTTCGTTTTTTCTTTTTCGGTTTTTCGTTTTTGGTTTTTGGTTTTTGGTTTTTGGATTTTGGTTTTTGGTTTTTGGTTTCTGGTTTTTGGTTTTTGGTTTTTAATATTTGGTTTTTGGTTTGTGGTTTTCGGGTTTTGGTTTTTGGTTTTTGGTTTTTGGGTTTTTGTTTTTTGGGTTTTTGGTTTTTGGGTTTTGGTTTTTGGTTTTTGGCTTTCGGTTTTTGGTTTTTGGTTTTTGGTTTTTCGTTTTTCGTTTTTTGTTGTTAGTTTTTGGTTTTTGGTTTTTGGTTTTTGGTTTTTGGTTTGTGGTTTTTGTGTTTTGGTTTTTGGTTTTTGGTTTTTGGTTTTTGCTTTTGGTTGTTGGTTTTTGGTTTTCGGTTTTTGGTTTTTGGTTTTTGGTTTTTGGTTTTTGGTTTTTGGTTTTTTGTTTTTGGTTTTTGGTTTTTGGTTTTTTGTTTTTGGGCTTTTGTTGTTTGGGTTTTGGGGTGTTTGGTTTTTGGTTTATTTGGTATTTGGTATTTGGTATTTAGTTTTTGGTTTTTATTTTTTGGTTTTTGGTTTTTGTTTTTCGTTTTTGGTTTTTCGTTTTGGTTTTTTGTTTTTAGTTCTTGGTTTTTGTTTTTGGGTTTGGGTTTTTGTTTTTTTGTTTTTTGGTTTTTGGTTTTTGGTTTTCGGTTTTTGGTGATTGGTTTTTGTTTTTGGTTTTTGGTTTTTGGTTTTGGTTTTTGGTTTTTGGTTTTTGGTTTTTGGTTTTCGGTTTTTGTTTTTGGTATTTGGTTTTTGGTTTTTAGTTTTTGGTTTTTATTTTTTGGTTTTTGGTTTTTGGTTTTTTGCTTGTGGTTTTTGGTTTTGGTTTTTGGTTTTCGGTTTTTGGTTATGGGTTTTTGGTTTTTGGTTTTTGTTTTTTGGTTTTTTGGTTTTTTGGGTTTTTTGTTAAAACCTAATCAGCAATATTGACCAGCACAAAACCAAAAGATCACTAAATTTTATTGGTTCTGCAATTAAATGGATCGCGGAGAACCCTGATCATGATGATTATGTAATAACGAAAGGAAAAATTAACGAGCGAATAGAATATAACAATAAACAGTTTCTCATCAATCTAAAGAGCAATGATAGAATTAACAGAATAACAAACATAACAAATGAAATTTTAAACACTATGAAAAAGGATAGCATTTTTGAAAACACTTTGGCTTTTAGCTGACAGTACAAAACATGAATCATAAAAGAAGATCTTTTTAACTTAGTTCAAGCCATTCAATTAGCGAAAGCAAATATTGCCGATCCAAGAATCCTTTCGAAACAGGAAGTAGAAAACATTTTAGAAAATCTTTCACAAAATCATGTGCCGTATAATAATGTTGAGGATGCACTGCTATTCGCTGATTTCAGTATTACGTAGAGTTCAACTCATTTGTTTTGTATTGTAAATGTACCAACCACTTCTGAAATAAATTTCGAGACATTTTTTATTAGACCTATAAACAAGGATAATTTGGCAAACAAAATCGATTACCAATATATTTTAAAACATAAGGAAACAATTTTCGGCATTATAAACAATTGTAAAACAATAAACTACATTTCAATTTATAAGAAACAAAATATTAAAGAAATAAGTGGCCTACCATGTATACAAGAAATATTTAGTAATAAGATAAGTAATTGTATAAGAACAAACGGTCATCATTTACCATCATTAGAAGAATTAGCACCCGGCATAATCTTTCTAAACAATTTCAACGGAACGATCAACATCAATGACACGGATCAACGACTGTGCGGAAGCTACCTGATAAAATTTGACAACGCCAGTATCATGATCAATAGAGAGAAATTTACAGCCACTTTAATTACAAGCATACAAGCCTTAACACCTCTCATACAACCGGGTAATAGCGATCAGGATTTTGAAGAAATTCTATCACTAGAAATGCTTAAGAAATCGCATCTCAACAACACAAGGCAATTGAACAGCATGAATTCTGAAAACAAAACTCATTTTTGGACTATTTACGGAAGTTTGACAATCACAATCACCTTACTAATTTTGGAGAAAATCAGAACTTACCTTTGCACTACCAGGAAAGATCATGCGTCAGAATTACTCACAAATATTACAGTTTCTTTTCCTACCAATTCAGAGCCGCCACAGGATTCATCCCAAGAAAAAACTTGAACCTATCCCAACGGGAAACCTGAAAAAACATTCACCGAATTCCACTTTTCTGAGTGAGGACTTAACACCACTAGCTCCAACTTTCCCACATTCATCTCCCATCTATGAGTTAAATTTGACAGAAAATCCTTAATTGTAAATTCATAATAGACCTTTTTTACTTTTTTTGTTTCGGATGGTCATTATTTGTTGAAATATTTAAATCACATTAATCAATAAAATTCCTGGCCAATAATTTTTTTAAGTTACTTATTTTTAATAGCAATAATCGATCAAAGTAAAAAATATAATTGAAGTTCGTGTGGCAGAAAAAAGTTCAAAATTGTTCCCAGTGTAATCAACGCCTTTATATTCAGGCTCTCAAATTTATAGTATCTAAAGATGCTAAACAGTTAACTAGAGTTTTGTGTAGAAAAATGTTCATTTAATCCTATTTATTTCTGTTCGGTCTAATATGTAATAGTTTGCCGTGACTATGCATGCTCTTAATTTTACTCCTTTATGATTCTTGTTCCTATATTGCTCCAAGTTTGAAGAAGCCAAAATCGTTTTAATTGAAGCTGATAGATAGTACGTATGTAAAGATAAACAACAGATAATGCATGTCAGATGCACAAATGTACTAAGCAGATATATTTTCGCCAACAATTTTCGAGATTTTTCTCAGGCCAAAACCTTTTAAAATACTTATTTTTGCATCTGAAATAAAAAAATGTACGAACTTTTCGCTTACTCCCCCTTGCGATTGGCCACCTTTCATCCGAAAAATCTGAAAAAAATCAGGAATGTAGGCCTATATGAGTAAAATAACAACAAATACGTGAGAAATCGGAATTCACTCAGCATTGTTAGTAATAGTATGGTTCATCGATTTTACATTTTCTTGAATAAAATCTTAACGGTACCCTTACATTCAACCAATTTCGGTATACAAATTTACAAGATTGACCTGTCCTGCAAGTTTCATAAAGATCGAAACATATGGCTTTGGAACAATATGCGCTTTTTAACGACTCAGACACTACAGGTTTGCTAGGATTTGCATGAAAGTTTCAGGAATGATAGGTATCATGAATATCTTTGAGAATTGGTTCAGTAAGTGATGCCAGTAATCGTAAAAAAAATAATGGCTGTTTTAAATGCGGGAATTGAATTATTTTGAGACATTTCTACCCAACTTCAACGGTTAAGGTGCATGCTTTTAACACTTGATTTAATGTCATGAATGACTGAAGATGAGCACCTACAATTAATACTCATACGTGAAATAAATCGAGGAGGCAGAATGGAGCTCCTAACAGACAGTCCTTAAACTGACAGTTTTTGCTTCATTGGGGGCACGAAAAATGTGTTTCACCCCTCGCGATTGGACACATGTGATCTTAAAAAATCTGAAAAAACTATTAAGTGAGATATTTATGAATTCAACCATAGCAAAAACCTCAGAAGTCAAAATTCGGTCAACTTTGTTAATCATAGTATGATCTTCGAATTCCACATTTTCTCCAATAAAATCGTATGGATGCTTTGAAACCCAACAAAAGTAGCCTTAGACAAGGTCCTAATACTCTGTAAGTTTGATGAAATTCGTATCATATTCACGGAAGTTATATCCATTTGAAATTTCTCCAATTACAACGAATATAACACACTATTTTGGTATTTGTGGACTTTCCATCGAACCAGACACTGCAGCTTTGATTTGGTCTTCTTAAAATTTTCAGATAAGATCGATGACATAAATGTTTTTTGTTGAAATACATTTACATAACACTGTAAAAATGCAATACTAGTTCTTAAATTTCTTTGCTCTTTCTCTCTCCCTTCCATTACATGTATATCAGATTCCTGCATTATCATTACTTTGTGTTCTTTTGTAAAAGGAATCAGTCGCACTGAATATATCGCTTGAGTAAGACACGCTGGTTTGTACTGCTGTAAATCTAACTAACCTCAACAGGTTATGGGCCCAGACCCAGCAATAGCAGTTAAAACGTGAAAAATTTCAAGTGAATCTCGTGAAAACATAAAGAGTAGTGAGCGGGAAAGATGATTGCGACGGCTATTTTAATAATTGAAAAACTGAACGATAAAAATCATTGCAGCTGGAAGCTCCAGATGAAAAGTGCTCTAATTTTTCAGGATCTGTGGAAATATGTAAATGGCCCGAAACTAGACGAAACCGACGCAACTAACGTCAGAGTGGAAAAAACTTTAGCCACCATTATCCTGAATGTAAGTGTATCACAGCTTATTCACATTAAAAACGCTAAAAGTGCAAAAGATACCTGGAAAATTATAGAGGGAATTCATCAACCTACTGGGCCTGGTAGAAAAGTTACGCTTTTCAAGCAACGTTTGTCATTCAAAATGGCAGAGAGTTCATCTATCTCCACACATATACACGATTTTGTCGACATTTTGGAAAAATTAAAAGAGATAGACATATCAGTCGAAGAAGACCCACTATCTATTATTCTATTAGCGAGCCTGCCAAAATCATTCGACAATTACGTAATTGCGAAGGAGATAAGAGATGAGTTGCCGACTTTCGAAAATTTAAAAACAAAGTTGATCGATGAAGGCCGCAGGATAGATGTCGAAAAAGACGAAAGTAGAGATTTCGAAAGCGAAATCGGAGCAACGGAATACCCGAGCAAAAGACAGTGGCAAATTTTGAAAGAAAAAAAAGTGCTTTGTGTGTCACAAAACAGGCCACTACGCGGCCAAATGTAGGAGTAAACGAAAAGGAAAACCAGTATCCGTATCATTTGCCGAAACGAACACTTCGCTTGCTGCGAGTTCATCGAATGAATCGATTACCAATAATGCTTGGGTTATTGACAGCGGGGCGACAGCTCATATTTACAACGACAAAAAATTGTTTGTTGAGTTCGAATTATACCAGAAAACAATTTTCCTCGCGAATAATAAAACAATTGACGCAAAAGGCAGAAGTAAAGTGAAATTAATATCCAAAAATCAGCCGGTAAATCTAAAAGAAGTGTTGTATGTACCTGATCTTCGTGAAAATTTTATTTCAGTGTCATAAGCAACAGCGAAAATTATGACAGTGAGTTTCGAACGCAAGCAGTGTATAATAAAACGAAAAAATCGTAGCCCAGTCATATTAGGTAAAATAAGGGGTCAACCTCGGAATGAAAGATAATAAGCTGCAAATTGGTATGAACCTTTGTTTTGTCATTCTAAATGTTGTCCCAAAAGTCAAAATCATTATCGTGTTCGCGTCTCAAGATATTCAAGGTCAAAGGTCACAAAAATCGGTTTTTCGCGAATATCTGGCTTCCTATCGGTTAAATGAGATTTGCATTTATTATAAAAGTTGTAGGCTATAAAATTCCCTACAACTTTTGTTTAAACTTTTTTTTCATACGACCAACCGTTTTGAAGGTAGAGCGCGAAGAGTGCACATCGTACAGTCATATACGGCCTAATGCAAGGTCAAGCGTGAGTTATGGTTATCAGTACGTTATAAAGTCAATTATTTACTTGGAAATTATAATTATTAAACAATGCCTATTATTTATGTACTAACTATTAATTATTTATATTTAATTAAAGTAAGTAACTTGATTATTTATATATAATTATTCATATTTAACTCATCATTGACACAGCTATTGCCTTATCAGAACATCAAAAGACTGCTGTCATCATAGGAGAAGATATCGATTTGCTCGTTATTTTAATTGGACGTACTCAGTCACATCATCAGGAAATTTTTTTGAAAAAAGTTGGCAAAGGCAATGTCAAAACACAAATATATTCTACTAAAAGTTTTGACCAATATCCTCGTACTAAAAAGGACATTTTATTTTTACACGCATTCAGTGGCTGTGACACGACTTCTGCGCTATTTAAAAAAGGAAAAAAAACTGTTACTAGAGCATTGGAAAAAATTCCTGATTTAGATAAACTGGTGGAAGTATTTCAACAAGAAAACTGCCCAAAACAAACATTATTAGAAAATGGAGTGCGCATCTTGTTGGCATTACATAATGCTCCAAAATCTGAGGACAACATTGATCATTTCCGCTACACGCAATTCATCAAATTTACAAAACTAAATAAACCTGTACAACTGTCAACACTTCCACCAACAAGTGTAGCAGCTCATCAACACATAAAACGTGTCTACTACCAGATTCAAACGTGGTTAGGGAAGGACTTAGAACCTAAAGAATGGGGCTGGATGCTTGAAAATGAAATCCTGGAGCCCATACGAACGTTATTACCTCCAGCACCAGCCGAACTACTAAACGTAATATTTTGCAATTGCAAAAATGGTTGTGGTTCCCGCTGTGGATGCAGAAAATCAGGGCTACAATGTTCTTTAGCTTGCGGCCAGTGCAACGGACAAGCTTGCCTCAACGCTTCACTGCATCCAAGTAATCCCGATGAAGAAAATACATATGATCCCGATATTCTGGAAGGTTTGGAGATGAACATGACAGATAATGAGGATGATGACAATGAATCGAACATTTTTGAGCGACAAGAAGAAGAAGACGACGAACAAGAAGAAGATAATTAGCTTCCATTTCCAATTTCATTACAATTAAAATCAACAAAGATACTTTTGATATTTGAACTCACATTTTGATAAATGTATATTATGCCGTATTTAATAATAAATAAAAATATGTGTAAAATATATACTCTTACTATCATTTTAACTTAAAATAAAACTAAAATATATAATCCAGAATTAATAATATTTTATACTTAAATAGTTAAATATGAATAATTATATATAAATAATCAAGTTACTTACTTTAATTAAATATAAATAATTAATAGTTAGTACATAAATAATAGGCATTGTTTAATAATTATAATTTCCAAGTAAATAATTGACTTTATAACGTACTGATAACCATAACTCACGCTTGACCTTGCATTAGGCCGTATATGACTGTACGATGTGCACTCTTCACGCTCTACCTTCAAAACGGTTGGTCGTATGAAAAAAAAGTTTAAACAAAAGTTGTAGGGAATTTTATAGCCTACAACTTTTATAATAAATGCAAATCTCATTTAACCGATAGGAAGCCAGATATTCGCGAAAAACCGATTTTTGTGACCTTTGACCTTGAATATCTTGAGACGCGAACACGATAATGATTTTGACTTTTGGGACAACATTTAGAATGACAAAACAAAGGTTCATACCAATTTGCAGCTTATTATCTTTCATTCCGAGGTGAAAGGCCTAATATGACTGGGCTATCGGTGATTTTAACAGCGAAAAGGGTCGGTAATATGTTTATTTGCACAAATGATGTACAGTATGTGAGTGGAAATGCGATAAATAGTGCATTGGATGATGATTATTTGAAGTGGCATAGTCGGTATGGTCATCTAAATAGACAAAATATTTGTGAGCTGTATAACAATAAAATGGTGCACGGGCTTGACGGAAACATTTCAAGTGTCGACCGCGTAGAAAACTGCGAAGATTGTTTAAAAGGAAAGATGACAGTGAAATCGTTTACAAAATTTTCTGGAAATCGTTGTCAGAAGCCACTAAAACTTATACATAGTGATATGTGTGGTCCAATGAGACAAAATTCGATTGGTGGAGCGAAATATTTTGCCACTTTCGTAGACGATTGCATTCTTGAAGCAAAAAAGAGAAATACTTAGTGTGCTGAAAACATTAAAGTAAATCGCAGAGATAATGCAAAAGAGTATTTAAGTAGGGATATCACAGAATATCTCAATCAGCATAGTATCTGTCGGCAATTAAGTGCTGAATACATATCGTAGCAGAATGGTTTGGCTGAGCGTTCAAATCGCACACTGATCGTAATGGATCGGTGCTTGTTGATACAAGCCAATTTACCGGAGTCGTATTGGGCGGAGGCTGTGAATACGGCATGTAATTTGCGGAACCGAGCGCCTACCAGATTACTTGAAAAAATTACACCTTTTCAAGCTTGGTATAGAGTAAAACCAACATTAAAACACTTGAAAAAATTCGGATGCCGAGCAATAATACTAAATAAGCAGACAAGCAAGTCGAAATTTGATCCGAAAGGAATACCAGTTATATTTGTAGTATATAGCAAAGAAGCAATGGCTTACCGGCTTTATGAACTCAATTCACGGAAAATGTACAAAAGCAGAGATGGAACAGTTTTGGAAAACGAATGTGATACAAATGAGAATAACGATTATCAGTTAGTTATTTTCGATAATGAGCCCGAAGAAGCAAATATGGAAAGTGAAACATTCGAGGCAATGGGAGAGACTTCTAAGTAAGACTATATCACTAAACAAACCCGTGGACAGTGATGAAGTTTACGAAAGCGATCAAGACAAAAATGAACAAGATAAAGAAAAACCAATTGCAACGACCCAGAATTATCAGGACGGGTAAACCAGGAAGACCGCACCTAATTTGGACTCAGAAAACGAAATTCAATTAACTTGACGGATGTAGATCGAGCAGAAAACTCCCTTACTGTGGAAGATGCGCTTTCAGGTCCACAAGCAGATGAGCGGAAAAAGCCAATGCAAGCAGATTATGATGGCATCATAAAGAATCAAACCTGGGATTTGGTAGACTTGCCGAAAGGACGGAAGCCCATAAAATATAAATGGGTATTCAATATTAAGACCGACCAAAAAGGAAAAATAGTTCGCTACAAGTCAAGACTTGTGGCGAAAGGGTGCAGTCAAAAAGTGAATATTGATTACAAAGACACTTTTTCGCCGGTAGCACGTTATTCGACAGTAAGATGTGTCCTTGCGTTGGCTGCTGAATCGAATTTGTTGTTGCATCAAGTGGATGTAACTTCTGCATATCTTAACGGCACACTCGAGGAAGAGATATATATAGAGCAGCCTAAAACTTTTATTGATTAAAGATATCCGTAGCGAGTATGCAAGTAAAAGAAAGCTCTTTACGGATTTAAACAATCTGGACGCGAATGAAACAAAAAGTTGGATGAAACATTGAAGAAAATCGGTTGCATTCAATGTAAAGTGGACACTTGTGCCTATATCATGAATAGAGCTGAAGAAACAAACATAATTCTTGTTTATGTCGATGATATGTTGATTGCAAGCTCTCATTAGGAAGATTTAAACTGCACCAAAAGAATTTATCATCTGTTTTCAACATAATTGACAAAGGACCTGCAGAATACTTTCTAGGAATTGAAATATGCAGAAATGAAGAACGAGGAGACATAACAATTTACCAAGAACAATTCATCGAAAACCTTTTTCAGGAGAATCGTACGTTAGAATGTAACTTGACACCAACGCCACTCAACCGAGGAATGATCTTAAAATCTTGCAGCGAATGCATTAACTGTGAAAAAGCTGACGTAAAAAGGTATCAGTCAATAATCGGATCTCTTGTGTACCTGGCACTGATGATGCGACCCGACATAATACATTGCGTGGTAAGGCTATCGCAATTCAATCGGGATCCATATTCAATGCATTTGAAGTCTGCGAAGAATATTTTGAAATATTTAAACTCGACTAGAAAGTAAAAATGCAATACTAGTTCTAAAATTCCTTTGTTATCTCTCTCTCACTTCTATTGCATGTACTCGTATATCATATTACTGCATTATCATTACTTTGTGTTCTTTTGTAAAAGGAATCAGTTGCACTGATTATACCACTTGAGCAAGAGACGCTGGTTTTCATTGCTTTAAATCTAACTATTCTCGACAGGATCCCATGATTTGAGTGATTTTTGTTAGTTGAAAATGGAGAAACAATGGACTTTCTTTTAAACGAGCAAATCTCTTGGACATGTTTTTTGATTTTATTCGTTGCTGATGATTGGATTTTGTTAGTTGAGTACAACACCCTTCTGACATGAGCGTAGGTCTGTCTACCCAACTTGTTCTTCTTATCTCTTATTTTCTCATTGTTGTTCTTTATTCTTACCAATTTTATTTTCCCTTTTAGAATACATTGATTTGATTTAAACATGTTGGTAGAACTTTATCAAAGCCACCATTTTGTTATGAAGGAAATTTTTTTTTGAAATGGTTTATTATTTAGTAGTAAAGTATTCGTATTTATGGTAAAAATAGGAATTAAATAAAGTTGATTATGAATTGCTGAAATGAATCATGTCTTTCCTTTCCAGCAAACCCGTTCCCTTTCAGCAGGATAATGCACGCAAAAGGTGAGTACTGCTGCCGAGTGGGTAGGGTTCCAGTAATCAACGAACGGTCGGTTTCGTGATGCGGTCGGTACGCGGTGCCATATCTTGAGTTTTGCGTTTTTCCATCAGAGTAGATTTTTCCGGCTTTGAATTCATGTACTTTATTTCAGGCACCGCGTCGGTAAAATTAGGGAGCACGTATTTTTTCAGCGGTTGTCTTTGTTTCTTTTCCTCGGAACGAAGTTAACGTAATTTGAAGTAGACTCGTTGGAAGTTGTTCGACGCGTTTAAATCGGGTATTTAAAAGAGGGGCTGAGACTTTTGTACTTCAGACTTAGTCTTCATGCGTAGGACTTGTGACTGAAACTCCCCTCGGAACTAGCTAGCTAGCAACTACTTTAGAGTAGACTAAGAGTTTTCGGTCTTGTCGACCTGATGCGTACAGTCTGTTGTCACGTTCCAAGACTTCACGTCTAGAATCGATGAGATATCGGCTTAGATTTCCTTAGAGGAATCTCTCAAACGAACGAAAGAAATAAAATCATTACAGTTTTCTTTGTTGGCTGCATAAAATTGGTCAGCGTTCTCCTGTATTTCCAATCTTACTTTTAGTCGTGCTAGAGGGATATTGTCATCTGGATTCTCATCAGAATTTGCTGTGTTAACATTGCCATGGCTATTTGTAGAATGAGTTACATTTCCAACATCAACATGAGTGGGAATGTTAGGTGCATACGCCTCTACAGGAATTTTTTTCGCGAATGAAAAGGGTAGATGCCTATACCTTCAAAACTCACTTATATGGTGTAACTGCTTTATCCCACACGATAAAAAATATTTCTCCAAACTATTGCTTTGTTACAATTCTATCCTGATGCAAGCACCAATATTTTAGAGCTTCTCGATCCCAATGATATTCAAAACTTCAGAGCACAGATTTTCATTGGTTGCAGTTCGTACGTTGTGTTACTTGAAAAGCTGTTATATCATGTGATTCCGCTGCATTTAGAATAGAATAATTGAGGCCACATCCAGTGCCATCAAAAATTACAACATAAAGATGATGCGGCTCTTGATTTGAAAAAGGATGGATCCACTTTGCGAGCGTTTCCATATTTTAACTTTCTTTCGGTTACACTTCAGCCGCAAAGCCGCATCCTAATTTTATGCGCTTACCCTTTGAGAGTATTATGGAGGATATGTGTCCAACAGCATTTGCACAAGCAACAACTCTTATATGTTCAGCATATTCTGGTGCTGTCAGAAACTTTTTTCATCGACATTAAAAATTTATTCGGCCTTATATTTACTTCAGGTCATTTCTATTCAAGAGATTGTCAAGTTTTCGGAATTTTTATTCATTTTTTGTGTTCAAGTGGGACTTAAATTTCCGATTTTTGCATGCTGATTCCTAGATTTCTTTGAAAGAATTCCTTCATCCAATTACGTATAATTTTAGTCTCCTTGTCAAACGTTATATTGTAAGCTTAACAAGAATTGGCCCTGCAGGGGGAATGCCAGTCGACAGAAACACTCTTGGAGGCTAGCATCGTTTGGGAAGTACTAATATGGAGGTCACTGTAAGGTTCCTCCTGGCATAACAGGTAATGACCCTGACCAAATCTGGACTACGCTTTGGGCCATGAACTAGAATTGATGCTTTGGGCTGACGGATATGATGGTTTAGACATAGATGCTATTCATGGTAGCGTTGGGATGACACTCAAACGTGAATGATTCAAATTCGACTGTCATACCGTCTCCACTCCGGGAAAACCTTGGCAGGCCTTGGAGTACGTCCGAAGTTTGCACCATTGGGTTGGTGGTGTATGTTCGGTTAAGATGAACTCCCGATTAGTGCTGGTCTCACTCTGAGCAATTGTCTTTATAAGAGCTTGTGCCAACCCACGCATGGCTCCCCGCTCTGCAAAGATAACCATGAAACCAAAAAGCAACTACACACATGAACGTAGATAGCGGCTTCGAGTGGGGACCCAATCGAACTGAAGCAATTTCAACGCAGGAGAGTGCTGCTACCAGAAAGGTTTTGTAAAATAATTATTAGCTCATGCAACACCTTTTGAATATTAAAACTTGACTCAGACACATATTCTCTAAAATGAGCTTAGAAAATGAATTTACAGTTATTATGTACTTCATTTTGCCGCCATTCTATTTTCAGTATGTTGACCTCTTCGTTTGAGTAATCATGAAAACATTTTGGTATTACAAAGCATCTCCAAAATTTTTAACTAAAATTCCTTTATATATATATATATATATATATATATATATATATATATATATATATATATATATATATATATATATATATATATATATATATATATATATATATATATATATATATATATATAGATATATAGATATAGATATATATATATATATATATATATATATATATATATATATATATATATATATATTGTTACATGTACAAATAATTACATGTACAAATAATTCTGCGAGCTACTGTCGCAATTGTTTTCATCATCATTAAGAACGTCAACGAATGAACTTACTCGAACCCACGAGAACCCAACAAGCATGATCAACATCTGCAAGTGACGTCACTCCATTCATGAATTTGCTCGAACCTACCAGGTAACTCTCGGTAGAACATTCGCCAATGTACGAGAAATGGGTGAATAGGTAGAGACCCTATATAAAGGCGAGCTGAATGAATGGGGAGGATGATTTTTCATTCGACCGCGATAAGAACTGCGATTGTATGTGGGACGCGATATTATTCGAATAGTAGCAAAGTGTGTTTCGTAATAGTGAAGTAATTTAGAAGACAATTGCGATAGTAAATTTATGGACAAGTGTTAGAGTTTAATTTTAATAGTGACAATTAAAATTAGTGAAAGTGTTAACTGATTATTGTGCATTTTGTTTAATTAAATAAACTCTTTTAACTTAAATTAAAAGACATTGCGTTTTCACTTTCCCGGAACGTTAAAATTATTGGCCGCGAACCAATAACACGCGACAGTGGAGTCAAGAAGTGCGAAAGAAAAATTTTGGAAGTGATAACTTTTGAACATTTTTGTGCACAATAGTGAAAATTAACGTGGAAACTGGTAGAAAAACAGCCGAAACAATAAAAATGCCAGGAAACTTACATCTAAAAATTGATCAATTGACCATATCGGAGCTCAAGGAGGAGTTGGAACAGCGAAACCTGGCCACACAAGGTACAAAAGCCATACTGATTCCACGCTTGCGTGATGCGATCGAGTTGGAAGGCGTGAATCTGGATGCGGGTGAGCCCTCAGATGCGGAACAAGGCGCAGAAGGTGGAGAAGAAGAAACAACCAAATCAAAGGAGCCAGAAAATGCGCTGATGCAAATGTTGATGCTAATGTCATCCAGTCTGACTGCGAAGTTAGATGAACAATCAGCGAAGTTAAATGAACAATCATCGAAGTTAAATGAACAATCAGCGAAGTTAAATGAACAATCAGTGAAGCTGGACCAACAAGCGATCGAAATCAAGGCAGACATCACACAGAAGCTGGAGAAACAGTCAACCGAAATAAAAGCGGAGCTCGGTCATCTGAACAAACAAATTAAAGGCGTCGAGGAAAAGGTTGACCAGGTCGAGGAAAAGGTTTACCAGGTCAAGGAAAATCTCAGCCAGGTCGAGGGAAAGGTCAGCCAGGTCGAAGAGAGAATAAACCATGAGATGGAAAAAGTGAAAAAAGAATTAGAAGCAGCGAAGGCAGTAGTAACCGCCTCACCAGCCCCAATTATAACCGCAGCGCAAAGCTCATCTAGAAATGTGCAAGCACCAATATTCGATGGGCAAACGGTCTGGACTATTTACAAAACCCAGTTCAAATGAGCAGGAACGAGCAACTGCATTGATTCTTGCTTTAAGAGGCCCAGCTGCCGAGCTGTTGCAGACGATCCCCGTTGAATTGCACTCAAACCCGAATGCTATAATGAATGCGCTCGACATGCGTTATGGAGACGACCATCTAAAGCAGATTTATCGGTCACAGCTAAGGCATCGAATGCAGAAGTCTTGTGAAACCCTACAGCAGCTAGCCCAAGACATTGAGCGACTGGCACTTTTGGCTTATCCAGCCTACGACCCAGAACATCGAGATGATGCAGCGACGGAAGCATTCATCAGCGCACTAAAGGACCCGGAATTACAACAAGCCGTGCGTTTAGCTCAAAAGCAAACGGTTAAGGACGCATTGGCTTATAGTCTGAACTTTGAGGCAGCGAAAAATGTGACTCGTACCACTGCCCGGGTGCGTGAGGTAGTGACAGACGAGTGCAGGTGTGAGCGCGTAGAAATTGAGCGAGACCCGCATGTAAATGGTGCGCCTAGATGCTGGAATTACGGAGTGAAGGGGCACCTGCAAAGAGACTGCAAGAAGCGAAGACAACCGAGCTATTGTCCAGGGTGTGCAGCTAGGAGGAGATCCAGACCGAGTCAGGAGCCCAGAATGGAAGCCCTTCGAACAGAGGGGTCGGGAAACATGTAAGAGCCAACTTCGTGGGGCAGAGGTTGGCTAGGAGGATCGACGTCCCCAGCACCACCATCACCGTGTCGAGACTACATCGTGGAGAAGCGGACTTATGCCTTCCGGGTCAAATTGACGGAGAACACTGCACCATAACAATCGACACTGGTGCAACCCGATCGATAATCCGACAAGACCTAGTTAGACAGCAACAACTTCACAAGGGCAGAATTTTCTCACTACGGACAGCTACGGGAGAAACTGCACCTGTTCATGGAGAGGTCAACCTCCAGATACAGTTGGGGGACCGTGTGTTCCGACATAATTTTCTGGTCGCGAACATTATGGATGACTGCATTCTCGGAATGGATTTTCTGCGACCACATGGAATCACGTTGGACTTGGGAAAACGTGTCCTGAAATGGCAGAATGTCGAAGTACTGATGGAGGATCCCAGCGTCCAAATCCCCAAGATGAATGTAGTGGCATGTACTGACACTGATGTACCGAATTCTTCCGAAAGCATTGTATGGGCCAAACTTGATGGTGATTCTGGAGACCACCGATCTTATCTGATAGAGCCAACGAAGACATCCGCATTGCGCAGTTTGATTGTAGGACGAAGCCTTGTAAGATCTTTAAGGAACGAATATGTGCCGGTTCGAGTCCTTAACACCGCAGACTCAACCACGAGCATCAAAGCGGGAGAAGTCATCGGCAGCTGCCAGCCTGTTTCCACCATCACCTCTTTGGAAGCTACTCACAACCATCATTGGAAAAGGAGGCAAGACACAGAAAAAGCCCGGGAATCCACGTCTGCAATATTGAAGCAAGTCAAATTGCCGGTGCAGCTATTCAAACGAGCCTCTGATCTGGTCACCAAGTACAGTGACATCTTCTCAACAAGCCCGGATGACCAAGGCCGAACGAGTTTAGTAACTCACGTCATAGACACACAGGGAGCCAAGCCAATTCGATAAGCACCAAGACGTCTCCCTATAGCCAAACAAGGAGAAGTGAGCGCGCTGATCTTGGACATGGAAAAACAAGGCATTATTGAACCTTCTGTAAGTCCATGGGCCGCGCCTGTAGTTCTAGTAAAGAAAAAGGATGGTAGCACTCGCTTTTGTGTCGACTATAGGCAGCTTAACGACGTCACTAAGAAAGATAGCTACCCGCTCCCACGCATCGATGACATCATGGACACTTTAGCCGACGCAAAATGGTTTTCTACACTCGATCTCAAGAGTGGCTACTGGCAGGTAGAAATTGACAAGAAGGACCGAAAGAAGACCGCATTTTCAGTTGGGACCGGATTGTGGCAATTTATGGTGATGCCGTTTGGGCTTTGCAATGCTCCAGCCACTTTCGAACGCTTGATGGAATACGTGCTACGTGGTCTAACCTGGAAAACCTGCTTGGTGTACCTAGATGACATCATCGTCATCGGGAGAACGTTCGAAGAGCATGTGCGGAACTTAGAAGAGGTTTTCTCCCGACTGCGACTGGCAAATTTGAAACTTAGTCCCGACAAGTGTACCCTTTTCGCAGCTGAAGTAAAATACCTGGGACATGTCGTATCAGCAGAAGGGGTCAAAACAGACCCTGAGAAAATTGAAGCCGTTAAAAGCTGCCCAACACCAAACAACAAGCGCCAACTACGAAGATTCCTGGGCCTGGCAACCTACTATCGAAGATTCGTCAAAGACTTTGCCAAAATAGCTAAGTGTCTTCATCAGCTAACCGAGAAAAATCGTCCGTATGTCTGGAATGAACAATGCCAGACAGCCTTTGAGACCCTGAAGGAAAAGCTATGTGAATCACCCATACTGGCGTATCCAAAACCCGGAAAAGTGTTTGTGGTTGACACCAATGCAAGCAACGGCGGTATTGGAGCTGTACTCTCCCAGCAGATCAATGGCGAAGAAAGAGTCCTCTCGTATTACAGTCGAGTTCTTTCAAAAAGTGAGAGGAACTACTGTGTGACCAGGAAGGAGCTATTGGCTATAATAGAGGCCACCAAGCAGTTCCACAAGTACCTATATGGCCAGAAATTTGTTCTTCGAACGGACCATGCATCACTGAGATGGCTACTTAACTTCAAAAACCCCGAGGGACAAGTTGCGAGATGGATCGAAAGATTGCAGTCATACGACTACGAAATTTTTCATCGAAAGGGCGGAGTTCATGGAAATGCTGACGCCCTATCTCGTCGCCCATGTCCAGCTAACTGCAAGCATTGCCGACGGATTGAGGAAAAGGAGCCACCCGTTGATTTGCGACTGATAACGGCTGAATTCGATGAAGGTTGGTCATCGGAGGAGATTCGAAATGCCCAGCTAGCCAATGAAGAAATCGGACCATTGCTCGTATGGAAGGAGACGACTGGGCGACCTGAGTGGAAGGACGTTTCAACGCATGGCGCAACCCTGAAAAGCTATTGGGCACAATGGAACTCCCTTCAGGTGGAGAGTGGTGTACTCAAGCGGAAATGGGAAACGGCGGATGGCAGCTCCTATAGGATGCAAACTATACTACCCAAAAGCCGAATCCACGATGTGGTTAAGGAAATGCATGAAGGATCCTCGGGAGGCCATCTTGGTGTTAACAAAACCTTAGCGAAATTGCGGGAAAGATTCTACTGGCTCCACGCTCGAGAAGACGTAGAGGACTGGTGTCGCAGATGCACAATTTGCGCTTCCGTCAAAGGCCCAAAGCGACGACTGAGAGGACAAATGCAAACCTATAACGTGGGGGTACCGTTTGAAAGGATTGCTGTTGACATCGCTGGACCCTTTCCTGAATCTGAATGGGGAAATCGACACACGCTGGTTGTAGCTGATTATTTCAGCAAGTGGCCCGAGGTCTACCCCATTCCCAACCAGGAAGCAACTACTGTAGCCGAACAGCTAGTGTTAAATTGGGTCAGCAGGTACGGCGTGCCTTGTGAACTACATTCGGATCAAGGCCGAAACTTTGAGTCACTAGTTTTTAAGCGAAATGTACGAGCTGCTGGGAATACGGAAAACGAGGACAACACCGCTGCATCCCCAATCCGATGGAATGGTCGAACGTTTCAACGGCACGCTCTATAAACACCTTGCCAAAATGGTTGACGAGAACCAAAGGGACTGGGACCGACATATCCCACTATTTTTAATGGCATATAGAGCCGCTGAACATGCGTCGACGGGCCAAGCCCCAGCCAAAGTCATTTTTGGAAAGACTATTCGTTTGCCAGCCGATATAAAGTTCGGAACACCCCCTGAGAAACCCCAAACGGTCTCGGAGTACGCAAGTGATCTAAGACAACGGTTGAACCAGATACATCGGACAGTGCGAAAACACCTCGAATCGGCTACTGATCGCATGAAGACCAGGTATGATCTAAAGGCTAATTCTACTGGATTCCAGCAAGATGACTTGGTGTGGCTTTATAACCCGCAACGGCGAAAGGGTAGGTCTCCAAAGTTGCAACATAATTGGGAGGGACCATACCGAGTTACAAAGCGAATCAACGACGTCGTATACCGAATACAGGAACATCGCAAGCCGAGAGCTAAAATGAAAATCGTGCATCTGGACCGTCTTGCCCCATATTACACCCAGGGAGAATTGACTACAAATAGCGACACATCTTTTCGAGGCGAAAAGAACTGAGGTGGGGGCAGTGTTACATGTACAAATAATTACATGTACAAATAATTCTGCGAGCTACTGTCGCAATTGTTTTCATCATCATTAAGAACGTCAACGAATGAACTTACTCGAACCCACGAGAACCCAACAAGCATGATCAACATCTGCAAGTGACGTCACTCCATTCATGAATTTGCTCGAACCTACCAGGTAACTCTCGGTAGAACATTCGCCAATGTACGAGAAATGGGTGAATAGGTAGAGACCCTATATAAAGGCGAGCTGAATGAATGGGGAGGATGATTTTTCATTCGACCGCGATAAGAACTGCGATTGTATGTGGGACGCGATATTATTCGAATAGTAGCAAAGTGTGTTTCGTAATAGTGAAGTAATTTAGAAGACAATTGCGATAGTAAATTTATGGACAAGTGTTAGAGTTTAATTTTAATAGTGACAATTAAAATTAGTGAAAGTGTTAACTGATTATTGTGCATTTTGTTTAATTAAATAAACTCTTTTAACTTAAATTAAAAGACATTGCGTTTTCACTTTCCCGGAACGTTAAAATTATTGGCCGCGAACCAATAACACGCGACAATATATATATATATATATATATATATATATATATATATATATATATATATATATATATATATATATATATATATATATATATATATATATATGTGGTGTGCGCACCCTTTGTAAACGTGTTTCTTCATACTTGTAATATCGCGTGTTACTGCAATTGACAAATTTTCAATCGACTGTAACCTGGCTTTCAGTCCCTCAATTTTAATGAGATTCTCAGAAAACATGTGCATAATATCAAATAATTTAAATACAAGTTTATAGACAATTTAAGTGCCACCTCACAATTTTACAGATGAAAACGTAAAATTCACAAAACTTACTACTATTGTCCGCCTTGTACTAACCTATAAGGACCTATTTCCTTAATTTTTTCCAGATTTCGAATCGCAAGATTTCATCTACGATTCCCCTCCACCTGCGCCTCTCAAAGCAAAAAGTGTCAGTTTAAGACCTGCCTTGAAAAGTTCTCATCAATACCTTTCATTTGATATCCATATTGGCTACCCTTGGTGACTTTTTATATGAAGAAACCTTCCTCGAACACCCTACAAAAGTTATTTTATGCTGAAACTTGTAATAGATCAAATCTACTCACCAAATTTCATGCTTCCAGATTAATTAGTTGGTGAGAAAACTTGCTGTGACACATGGACGGAGATGCTATTTTCGTAGCAAAATTATTTTACAAAATCCTAAAAATAAGTTACGACGGCGTAACCAACAGTTATATCCTCGTTGTCATCAGCGCATCAGGGACTGTACTAACGATGACAAAAACGACAAAGAATATCATGACAATAAAGATGAGATGAAAAACGGAGATTAACGGACAGTTGTTTTCAGTCTGAAATGCCTGCAGCGTTCGGGCGCAGCACAAAAATAATGTAAACTCCAGAGTGCCTTAAAAAGGAAGATCGGGAAACTCTGCAGGACGCACCAAATGTTCGCACAATGAGCAAAAACATAAAGAACATTGACAATTAGACGGTTATTGCTGCAAATGCTACCGAGATCCCGAAATAATGAACGATCTTGAACTCCACAAAGTTATCATGGCAGAAAAAGAAAGGAGTGATTATTTCACCACCACCGTCGAAAATGTGGCTGCAGTACTGTACTCGGAAACGGAAGCCGATAACCTGTCCCAAGTCCAATTATTGTCCAGCAATATCAAGAGGGAAAGCTTATCCGAAATCAACATATGACTCACCAAAAATCAGAAAAGGTGTAAATAATGGGCTCCTTGTACTAGAATAGCTCCTACTCCGCAAAGGGCATTATCGGAGGAGCTGGTTAAAGGCCAAAGAAGATTAGAAAGCTGAAGAAGATCAGAAGGCTAAAGAAGCGCAGAGGCCTAAGCCCAAAAGCCATGCAGAGATACCTCCACCATCAAACATCAATAAAAGAAGTCTAGCCCAATCGAAGGAGATCGGGATAAAAAAGGATGGAATAGGCACTTTATTGGTGTTGAACGCTAGATCAAGAGTTCCAGACAGCGCTGACCAAAGGAGAAAAGAAAGATGCAGAAAATCTCTTCAAAAAGTATCAAAAATAAAGTTTGCGCGGACATCCAGCAAGAAAAAAGAACTGACACAAAACCGGAGAAAAAATACCCATGATAACGACCTCAGCAGCAGGCACTGCTCGTAAAACCACAGGATAGTCAATCCTATGCAGATTGTTTTGGGATATCAGGGGTTGGTAATACCTGAAGACACCAAAACTGCTATTAAAGCAGTACGACTAACCCTCTCGAGTCACAAGCTTTTCGAATTTGGAGCTGAGGCTGAAAAATAAAGAAGCATTCTGCGACACAGTAAAGAAAGTCCTCAGGAAACGCGTAACTTTTGCCTTGCTTGAGCCGATGCAATGCTTGAAATAAAAGACATTGACCGAATCACTAACATGGTCAAGGTAGGAAAGGACCATCCCAAGGGAGTTCCCTAGCGTGGACAGGATCAAAGCGAGGCTGACACCAAAAAACCATAGGGACAACATATGGCCATGATTGACTTGACCGAAAAGTAAGTTGACATCTCTGAATAAGGGCACAGTAAGATTGGTGTGGTTTGTCTGTAGGATATGGTGAAGATCAGTGCCTCTTCAATGCTTCAAATGGTCACACCGCACAAGTATGCAAAGAACCCGATAGGAGTTCCGTATATTACAAACGCAGTGAAATGCATCGTGCAAGAAAACAGTGTACAAAGCAGGTACCCTGTATCCTTTGCAAATATGCTGATCCAAGGCCATATCTTGGGCAGGCCTTGAGATCGGGAAAATGTCGGGTTTTCCATGAAATACAAGTCAAGGCAAAATCAGAGCTTCGATGACCCATATCCTGCAGGTAAAACTACACTGCAGCTCAACCGCCTAAAATCTGCTTGAGCAGTTCGCTGACTTTATGCTGCTGAGTGAGCAACACCATTATCAAAGTTCTGCATCATGATGTCCTGATAAACCTGGTATAACCACCATTTGGGTTCAGAACAGTGGTTTCTAGGTGAAGTGCTGTGGATGGGGAGGCTTGATTTCGTGTGGGTTCAGTGTTCAGGGGCCACTCTCTTTAGTAAGTACCTAAGGCCAAACGAGCATATATCGTCTTTCCAAGCTAACCTTGTTACGTTGGAGGGCACAGTCTTGAACACAAATGGCAATGTATTCATTGAGGGAGACTTCAATGTTAAAGCAATCCAATGGGGCATGTCTTCAACAGATTTTAAGGGAAAACGATGCTGAAAGTGGCGGTTAGGATGGCGCTCGTATTTGTAAGCCAGAAATACGCTGACTTTCTGCCGTATTGGCTGTAAAGGAATTATACTGGACGTGACATTCGTCTCGGAGTCCTTAGTTTGGAGAATATACAATTCTGCTTGAGATCCATGATGTTGGCTCTCGATGTCCGTGCTCTCGACTTTCTCCAAATCGGTGAAACACAGGAATGATGGACGTCGATAATTTCATCAAGGTGCTCACGACAGGTGCTCCACGGTTGGGTAATTCATAGGGAGCGGAATATTTTGCAGCTCAAGGTGTGGTGAACTCAACTATAAGCATCATCATGACTGCTTGCAGCGCTTCGGTGCCTCGTCAAAAACTACGGCATGGCAGGCCACCAGTGCACTTTATGACAAGGAATGCAGGCAGATAGCAGTATATAAGTTGGCCAGAAAATGCCTTCTAGTGGACCATGTGAACAGGATCTATGGAGCCTAAGCTACAAGCTGGTTATGTGAATGCTCGGTGCCCTACGGGTAGCTTGCATATATGAGGCAGAAAAGATTGATGAGATAGTGCGGGCCCTTTCCCGGCTCATCCTGTCCATTTTAACGCTGCCCACGATGAGAGAGCAATCGAGTGTCCACTCTTCATAAAGTCGGCACTGAATGAGGGAGTCCTTACATTGAGAGTGAGGAAACTCCAGGCCCAGATGACATTTTAGCTGAGGTATTGCAACTTGTCTATCACCATCGTCCTGTCTTGCTGCTTAGTACATTCAACGGTTTCCTACACGACGAGGTTTTCCCGGAACGATGCATGGTAGCGAAACTCGCGACTATTAAGAATTATCGTAGGACGCTTCACCATTGATGCGATTATAGAGGTGGTGAGCATGGTATGGCCTAAAGGCAAGGCACATAGCCGCACTAAGTGATGGATCGTTCTGTTGGTGATACTCGTACACACCGTTAAGAATGCCTTTAACTCCCCTAGATGTATGGATGTTCTGGGTAAACTTTCCAAGTCTAGAATATTTTATGCGCCTGTCGCCTGTTTATGACACGACACAAGGCCAACGAGAGATTAAAGTTAAATCAGGTGTTACTCAGGGATCTATCCCTTGTCCAGACCTGTGGACCGTATCTTACGAGGGGCTACTCAGACTCGAGATACCAGATGAGTCACGCTTGATCAGCTATGCGGATGATGTTGCGGCTTTAGTCGCTGGATTCACCATTGAAAAAGCGCAACTAAGGCTAGGTATGCTAATGTACCGAGTGAGAGATTGGATGTCTGCTCGGGGGTTCAATCTAGCACTGGGGAAAACCGAAGAGGTCATCTTGACAAAAAAGAGAATCTATAGAGTAAGGATGGTCAGTATTGGAGATATACTAATCGAATCAAAGCCAGTGGTGAAGTACCTGAGGCTTCTGATCAACTTAATGATGACTTTCTCTGAGCAGATCATAGCAACGGGTTAGAAGGCTGCTTCAGGGGTAATTGCTCTGAGTCAACTTATGGCCAACGTAGGGGAACTTTTAAGCGCAAGAGTGTTAAAAAAACAAAAATATAAAATATCTTTTGCACTTTATTTACAAAGTTATTACTTAATGAACTTAATTACAATTAATGAACTAAATTACAATTGTTGCGCGCACGAGCTTACATTCGCGACAGATAGATTAGACTAAGCACCGTTGTATAGAGATTTTGAATATTTAATACTTCAGACTGCTGACAATGCAGTCTCAAGTCGTTTACTCGGTTCTGTGAGAAAATTTTCATTCTCATGAAAATTTTCCCACATTCATCAAAATTCGCAAGTTCATACAGACGCTGACTAAGCGGTCACGTTGCATGAACTTACGACCAGAATTATGCAAACGTGGAGTAAGCACGCGCGTAAGACCTTCCCCCTATGTATAAGGTTGTCCTCAACCTTCCACAAATATCGTGTTCTTAAACGTCTATTTTCATTTTCTGAATTTATACTAGCATTTTCAAAAATTGTAATTTTTTCGTCTTCCTTTTTATTTTTGAAAGCAATGGTGTTTTTACCAAGATTTAATTTATTCTTCCGGTTAAAACATTCTTTGAAAAATATGATACATACATTACCATTCGCACATTTGTAAATTGAAAATCCTAAGATAAAAAGGACAAGTATTGTGATCACAGAGGATACAATTGAATTTTTTCTAACAATTTTAGGAATCGGTTGAATGGCTTTATCCCAAAAAGTAGCCTGTTCTATGGTTTGTGAAGTTAAGTCCTTTAATTCATGTATATTATTACTAGTAAGTTTTGTAATTCTCATATCATTTTCTTTAATTTCAGTTATATTTAAATTATTACAACAATCTTCAATTTCTATTAATTTATCCTTTTTCACAATAATCTCTGTACCAGCCTTAATGGGGATGTAATCATGTGCTACGCTATGGATAGTACAATCATCAGTTAAAGTAAGCGAATTGATTCCCGATATTTTCAAGGTTTTTGTTCCATTACGAGTACAATGACATTCAAATTTTGTTTCTAATGAATTCACAGACAGTAATTGCAAATTGCTTATCCTATGCAATATATCTACTTCTGAATTAATTTTTCTGAAGTCGCATCCTTTGTCTGTTTGCTTGAAAAAAAGATTTATAATACAGGAGTTTGCATACACACTTTTAAGTGGCAATGGTTTACAAATTTTAAAATTACTTGTAGTTTTACAATCAATTTCATCAAACGATACATATAATTCTTTGTTTTTATTAATAAGCAAATATTTCTTCAGGCCATTTATTTGAATTATTGAATTTTTATTTATGTACGGAAATCCAATTACTTCGTATTGTTTGAAATCTTCGTTTGTTACTTTGTCGAGTGAGACTTTTACGTATATATTTCTGTTTTTAACGAACGCGGTCAACAGCAAATCCTTAGCTAAGTCCCGATAATTCGATATTATTGCTGTTATAGCCAATGATTCAATTCGTTTCACTTTACTTAATTCTTCAACTAGCTGAGAAGGTTCAATGATATAAGGATGTAGGATTCCAGATTGAATAAAAAGTAAACTGTCGCAAAGTATTTCGATCTCTAAATCGATTACTTCTACTTTATGATTAATTTTTGAATATAGCTCCTCATAATAAAGTTGTAAAGTTAATTTCTTTTCCTGCTCATTGGTAACATTATTGATTCTTTTAAGCTCATCAACAATTTCGTCAATTTTCATACGGATGGAGCTTTGCTCTGTGGATATAATTTTTGATTGTTTATTGATCTCGTTCATAAAAAGTATTTTTAATCATTCCTTTACTTATATTAAACTCGTTTCTCTCAATGGAATCAACGGCGGCTTTGAATTGGTCAAAGTCGTTAGAATCCATGGTACCAAAAAGAACTTTTAAAGAACTTCCTACCCAATTGACCAAACCTCTACGTAACCGAATATTAGGTGAAAATCCTAGTAGCCCGTAAATGGTATTTAAATTATGGTTCAAACGTTTAGCTTGCAGTTCACCATTCAATTTCAAATTTTTACACGCTGCCAGATTATTAACACATATATCGTTAATATTGTTTGTTAGTTTCCGTACGTTTTCTATCTTAACATCTAATTCCGTTAGATCTATAACCTTAATTAAATGGATTTGTTCATTTGCAAATTTGATGTCCGAAATATAATTAAAGTAGACACCTGGACAACGTATTTCCTTAACAGATATATCTCCCAATGCTAGTGATCCAAGTCCTGCGATGAGGATGATTGCCCATTTGGTCCGGGAATATACAGTTTTACGTCACTAACGTTAAACCAACTTTTTAATCTATTATTTATTTGTATAGATTTCTTTGAGACTTGCAAAATTTTAAAAGGACCAACCCATTGGTTCATTACATCTTTAGATTTCTTTTGACGAATCAAAACTTCGTCGTCCACTTTATAATTATAAATATTTCCTCTTTGATCTAACGTATTATCGTACCTCTCTTTTGCTTTTTTCTTAATATTCCAGTTAAACTCTATAGCTTGTTCCCTTATTTTCTTAAGTGAATCAATCCGTTTGTCAAGCATTGAATTAGATGACTCGTTCTCCTGTTCAGTTTTGACCTGATCGATTGGCAAAATTTTTCCTCCAAACAATAACTCTTCTGCTGATATGCTAATTCCTTGACTAATACACTGATTGAAACATAAGCTTGCCATGCCTAATGCTTCTTGTGGTCCTGAGTCTGTTTCATTGATGACACTACGTAAAAATTCCTTGAGCCTTGCGTGTGATTTTTCTACAGAACCATTTGATTGTGGATGTCTGGAGCTAATTGAGATCATCTCTATTCCAAGTCTTTCACAAAGCTCGGTGACAATTTTTCCTGTGAGGACATTACTATTGTCCGATAGAATTTCCTTCGGAATACCAAAGTATGATATCCATTCGTTGATAATAGCGCAGCAATATGTTTGCTTTCTTCCCTTTTAATGTGTATAAACTTCAAATACTTCGATAAATTATCTTGTATCGTCAATGCTTTAAAATCTTTACCATCTTTCCATTTGAAAGATACGACATCCATAGATATCCGGTCAAAGGGTTGTTCTTTCAATTTTTCAATTGTCATTGGAGTTTTGAGGTTTCGGCGGATGATTTTCTGTCTCTGACATTTATCACAACTTTTGACGAGGTTCCTAATGTCCTTCCTCATACCTTCCCAATGATAGCTTCTTCGTAGAAATTCTTCGAGATTTTAACACCTCTGTGGCCTCCGACAATGCCTTTGTGCCACTTTTCGATTAATTTTAATCTTTCCTTTAGGTCAGTTACCTCGATAATTTCATCGTTTGGATTTTTTTTTCACTATTACTCGACTCCCCCTCTATGTCCTGAATGTCGTCCTCGATTTCTTTTCGTTCATTCAGATTGTCTGTTCATCAAGATTTATTTCTTCGATCTTACCGCTTTTGAAATGCCTGATTATTTTATTTCCTTTTTTGCAAATCAAATCCCCATACTTATTAATTGTATAATCCTTAATATTTCAGAATGTTTGTATCCCAAAATATCTGCTGATACATCATTATCGTGATCACCATCTACTTCCCGATAACTTCCCGTTTCTGTTGGAATTATTGCGTTTACAGGAAGGTTCCTACTAAGTTCATCAGCAACTTTTTTGTCCTTTCCAGACTTATATTCAATTTTGTACTGATATTCCTCTAGTTTTAAGCGCCAGCGTACCAATCTGCTATCTGGGTCTTTTACGTTAAAAAGCCACAATAAAGGTCGGTGATCGGTACGGATAATGAATTCCTTTCCATACAAGTATGGTCTACATTGTTTTACAGACCACACTATAGCGAGACATTCTTTCTCTGTAGTCGAATAGTTTCGCTTAGCGTTATTTAGTGTCCTGCTAAGGAACATGACTGGTCTCTCGTATCCCAAATCATTTTCTTGTGATAGGACTGCTCCTATCCCATTGTTGCTTGCATCAGTAGCAAGTATGAACCTTTTATTAAAATCAGGATACATTAGGGTAACATTCTTCTTTAAAATTTCCTTAATCTTTTCAAACGCAGACTGACACTCGTTGGACCAATTAAATTCTGTATCTTTCCGAAGGAGTTTGTTTAAAGACTCCACCGTTTTTGCATAGTTGTGTACAAATCTACGATAATAGCCAGTCAAACCCAAGAATGACTTTATCTCCTTCTGATTTTGAGGCGCTTTTAGCTGACACCATTGTCCGAAATTATGTGTCCTGGAGATGCTACTTCTTTGCGCAAAAACTCGCATTTATCGGGCTGAACTCTGAGGTTATTCAGCTTCAGACGTTCAAACACCAATTTTAATTTTTCGTTGTGATCCTCAAGTGATTCACCATAGATGACAATGTCATCTAGGTAAACGAAACATTTTGATCCTTGCAATCTGGAAAGCACAGTATTCATCATTCGTTGAAAACATGCCGGGGCATTTTTCAAACCGAATGGCATACGTGTATACTCGTAGTGTCCATAGGGAGTGCTGAAAGTAGTTTTGCATTGGTGAAATCCGCTTGTTAGATCTATTGTTGAAAAATATTTTGCTTTTCCCAATTGATCCAATATTTCTGAAATATTAGCTAAAGGATAATTATCTGTTACCGTGATTTCATTGAGCTTGCGATAGTCTATAACTATGCGCCACTTCATTTTACCACTTGCGTCGACCTTCTTTGGTACCACCCAAAGAGGTGAGTTCCATGGGCTATTGCTTTCTTTAATAGTTCCATTTTCTAGAAGTTTATCAACTTGTGATTTAACTTCCTCTTCATGAATCTTCGGGAATATATCTTTGTATGTATCGGTTTTATACCAGAAATAGTATCTATAGAATGTTCTTCTGCTTCTGTAAGTTGATTCGGATCGGTATCTCTAAATAAACAATGATATTTTTTTATAACTTCCCAAATGCTATCTTTTTCCTCTTGATTCATGTGATCATCCCTAATATATATTTCAGTAGCTTTTTCTTGCAATTCCTCTGTAGAAATTTTGCATATGCGTATTTCTTCAGAATTCAACTTTATTTCCTGGCCTCCTTCATTCAGTATGACCACAGGAACTTCCCTATTCATATTCATTTCAACCAGTGAATCTGCAATTTTCATTTGACCCTTCTCAATTCCCATAACTAAAAGGCTTTCACCTGGGTTTTCATTGACATGTAAATAGTACATCGTTTCTGTACGCGGTCTAGCAATGAAATTTTTCTTTGATAACCGCAACTTATTATCCCCAATTACTAACGTTTGATTGCTCAAGTTGAGCAAAGCCTTTTGTTCAACTAAAAATGGAGAACCTAATATTCCATCGAATTTATCGAAGAGACGATTAGTTGCCACTTGAAATGGAATATCGTATTTTTCATGACCATAATATAGAGATAGCGATGAAAGTCCAAAAGTATTCCCATCTACGGCGTTTACGCATCGATACTTTATACCCTTTGACTTATCGACATCTCTTTCAAAGACATATTTTGCGGCAATCAAATTGAGTTAACTTCCTGTGTCGACAAGAAATTTCAAATATTTGCTATCTAGCCTAAGAAAAAGAAAAAGACTATCTTCTATATCTAATGAGTTTATTCTATATTCGTTATTTACATTTTTATTTTCGTAATTAGTATTCTGCTTGCTAAAACTTTTTGAAGAATTCTCACTATTTGATGTAGACGCTCCATTTTTCTGTGATGACTTCGTTGAACTTTTATTTCCTGGCTGTTTGCTTGGTTGCTTCTGCAATCACGTTGAATGTGGCCTATTTTACCACATTTGTAACACTTCTTATCTGAGTGCAACTTGTGAACTCTTGGAAGAGTGTTCCGATCTGTAAAATCTTTCTTACTTGACACTTTCACTAGTCCAAGTCGCTGCTCTTCCTCTTGAGCTAAACGGCTAGCTTCTTCCAGTGTTTTCGGTTTTTGCGTTATCACATACATTGTTAACGCATCCTTCAATCCGTTGATGAAGACGTTCCGCACTTGTTCTTCTAAGAAGATGTTTTCTCTGGTTGTTGACTGACCTGATCGAACAGTCAGTATCCTCCGATGAAGACCTAATAGCCTTTGATGGTATTGAACCACCGTTTCACTGCTATTTTGTTTAAAAGAAAACAACTCCCTTTGTAGTTGCAGCATTGAGTGCGGTTCGGCATAAACTTGTCTAAGTTTAGCCTTCAAAGCACTCCAACTACCAAATTCTTCGTTTAGAATTATGGTTTGAGCGTTTCCTTTTAACTGCATGCATATGTACTTGAAGAGGATGACCCTGACTGGACCTTTTGCCAATCTCATCGCTTCTTCACATGCATATATGAAGTTGAAAGCATCTTCTGCTTTCCCTTCAAAAACCGGAATAAAACTTTTCAAGTCGCGAAAACTAACACTAATTTCACTTTCAACACTGTTAGCATTTTCACTATCACTTTTAACGTTTGATGCCGAAGCAGTTAAAACGGAATCGTTACTCGTAGGCATTATTTCTGCGAAAAATTCCTTTTCAATAATCGATCCTTCTAAAGTTTTGTTCCAACTTTCTTCGTTACGTTCGTCTTCGGAAGAGGACTCACTGGTAACAGGATCTCTTTTCTCAATACGGTACTTAGCTAAGTACTCGCGAAATGTGGCGAAATCAACGTAATCGCCACCAAGTTTAACTTTTACCGTTTCGCGATTAGGAAGCGTAAGAATTTCCTCGACTTTAAGCTTGGATTTAGTTAATCCTTGTTTAACGCGGTATTCACTCATAAACGCGAAGTAATTGGAATTCCCGTTTCAACATTTTTTATGATTTTTTCTTTAAAACCAAAAACATATAATTTTTCCTATTTACTTTGTAAAGGTTTATACTTTATACCAAGGGCCTATCATATCTTATCGCGGAGGAACAATGAAAATTTCGCGTTTCAAAACACAATGAACACGCAATGAAAGTATAATCTTATATCTAAACTATGAAAAATGTTCGCCATTCTTTCGGTTTGATTCTCCTGCACTTTCGTTGTTGAAGTAGCTCCTTTTTTCTGCTTCGATTTTCCTGACTTTATTTATCCTCGATGATGTAATCGCAGGCTAGGGATGCTTGAACAATGCGGGTAGCTCTCGTCAAGAGAGAAACTTATTTCCAATCCTTTTTGATAATCCCTCGATGGGCCAACCTACTTCACGCAGGCTAAAGATGCTTGGCCAACGTTGGTAGCTCTCGTCAAGAGAGAAACTACGTTTCGAATCCTTTTTTATTTTGACTATCCCTCGATGGGCCAACCTACTTCACGCAGGCTAAAAGTTGCTTGACCACCGTTGGAAGTTCTCGTCAAGAGAGAAACTTCTTTAATTATTATTTTTCCCACGTTGTCCCGCGTTGAGGAGAAAATACCTCCTTTTCCAAGTCACTTGTTTCTGTTTTAAGTCAATCAAACACTTAGAAACACTTTCCACTTTTCAAGTTGAGTTAATCAGTTTTTACTTTCACTTTAGATAACTGTTCAAAACTGTTTTCTTTAAAACTGTCAATTTTCACTATTGGAGCTCGAACCACTGGATAGTCAATTTATTATGACTATCCCACCGCTGCCACCAAATTTTGTTAAGCGCAAGAGTGTTAGAGTAAAAAAAAAATATAAAATATCTTTTACACTTTATTTACAAAGTTATTTCTAACACTTAATGAACTTAATTACAATTAATGAACTAAATTACAATTGTTACGCGCACGAGCTTACATTCGCGACAGGTAGATTAGACTAAGCACCGTTGTATAGAGATTTTGAATATTTAATACTTCAGACTGCTGCCGATGCAGTCTCAAGTTGTTTACTCGGTTCTGTGAGAAAATTTTCATTCTCATGAAAATTTTCCCACATTCATCAAAATTCGCAAGTTCATACAGACGCTGACTAAGCGGTCACGTTGCATGAACTTACCAGAATTATGGAAACGTGGAGTAAGCAGGCGCGTAACAGAACCCAACCCATTAAAGAAACGGCTCTTGATGAGTGCTGTAGGGACACTGCTACTGTATGGGGCTGAAATATGGGCTGACGCTTTCAGTGAATTTATGTACCGAAAACGCTTGGCACAGAGAAGGGGAGCACTGAGGATTGTATCTTCATATCTGAACTGCAAAACCTTGGAAGGTTTCGCCGAATGAATTTAACATGGGAAAAAGTTTACCGTATTCATTTAATACGGATAATGCTGGCTCACATTAAATTGTGTCCAAACGCCATGACTCCAAATTGAAGCGAAATAAAAAAAGGCATTGATGAAAAATAAGCAGTGTGGAATTCAGACGGATGTACAATGTTCAACTTTCGACATGGTAAACCCGTCTACACAATTGACCATCTCACGCTAAACGCATGTGATAAAAACACGGTCAGTTCTCATTAACACTGGAAAAAAAATAACACGAGAAACGATGAAATGGATGTGAAAGTAGCACGGGCGTGGTCAAGTATTAATTTAAAGGCAGCTGATGTAAGTGTCCGCGTGCGTTTGCAAGACTTAGATTGAGAAAATTAATTTTGCTGAAGCAATAATCTATCTGTCTGAAGTGAAGATCAAATGCATATAGGCGTGTTAAGCCAAAATTATGTTTTTATTGTTAACCAATTTTAAATGTAATTTCGAAACAGACGTTTTGGTAGAAAACTGCTCCCATTTTGAGTAGACACTATGTAAGAGAAAAATTTTCTCCCTATATATATATGTCTATATATATATATATATATATATATATATATATATATATATATATATATATGTATATATATATATATATATATATATATATATATATATATGTATATATATATATATATATATATATATATATATATATATATATATATATATATATATATATATATACGAGTATACATATATATTCGACTTCCGGAACCCGGAATTTTCGTTTTTTCAAAAAAATATTTATTCGTCTACATCAATGTGGTCCCCTTCAAAGTAGTCCCCCCCAGATATAATACACTTATGCCAGCGTTTTTTCCAATCTTCGAAGCACTTTTGATATTCACTTTTTGGTGTGTCCTTGAGCATTCTCAGCGATTCGGCCTTTATTTCTTCAATCGAGGAAAAACGCCGACCTTTCATGGGTCTCCTCAACTTTGGGAACAGGAAAAAGTCACACGGAGCCATATCTGGTGAATATGGAGGTTGGGGCATGACTACGGTATTGATTTTGGCCAAAAAATTACGAACAAGCAACGATGAGTGAGCAGGTGCGTTATCGTGGTGTAAAAGCCATGAATTCTTTTTCCATAAATCGGGGCGTGTTTTTGGACTGCTTCACGCAAACGTCGCATAACTTCAATGTCATACTCCTTATTAACCGTACGACCTTGTCGTAAGATGCACTATGCCATATATATATATATATATATATATATATATATATATATATATATATATATATATATATATATATATATATATATATATATACATATATATACATGTGTATATATGTATGTGTGTATTGTGAAATAAAACTTCACAATATTTTCTTTAGAAAATCACATTAAATTGTACAACAGAAAAATAATAATTACGAAACCTGGACTAAATCACATATCCCATGTTCAAATAAAACGCTTATCTCATGTGAAATTAATACGCGTTTTCCATGTCACCAACGAAAATGTATGTTATAATCCGTGTTACATGTCTACATGTTTGAAAATGTCGCTCCCGTGTAAAAAACCACATTTGGGATCGCGGTGCTCAGTCAGTCCGTAAGAGTTATTGCAAGCATGACACCTGCCGCCCTCCTTGCTCGAGAGCGCTTCGCTGTTTATCAGTGTTGAAGCGAGGATGCAAGAGAGACAGTGCTCACCCAACGATTGCCAGCAGTCTTGCATGAACCACACGAAGGGAAGGCATACTGAGATTGACTTTATCAGTCTTACCTGCACAAGATTGGTAAATCACGGTCCCTATAAGAGAGATCGGTGAGAACCGATTCATATCTAATATCTCCCTCCGTTGTTTTAGTTTAGCGAGGAATAACTGATTTTAATGAGCTCTAAGAAGATGCTTCGGTAAAATTCTAGCTACATATATTGTATTGCCTAGTGCTTCGATGATTGTTGCTAGACTTCATCGAAATTTCCCTTTATTTTGGTAGATCTGTTGAAGACTTTGTTGCCTGGAAAAAATGTTTTTAGTTTCACACTTCAATGACAACTGTCACGCGCTTGATACCCACTACTGCTAGACCAAGGGGTGGATAAGTTGGTTACTTCAAAATTCCCGATGTCAAAGATCTATGAGATTGTTTTCATTTATTTCTGTAAATGGAATAAGAGCGCTAATTTTTTGAGGATTGTGGAATGCTTTCACCTGTATTTTGGGTTGAATGAGCGACCTTCCATTTTTAGGGTATTGTAAAATCTTTTACAATACCCTACTAACATCGCGTCCTGTCTGTCCGTCCGTGTGTCATACCACTTTTTCTCGCAAACTACATAAGCTAGAAACATAAGATTTCGTACGTAGGTGTGAATTGACGCCCTCTTCAAAGTTTCAACACGAAAGAAAATTAATAAGGTCTTTAAGTGGGGTCTCCCAATATAGGGGAGTTGCCCCTGAAAAAAAAGTTTTCATCGCATGTACGCAATATGGATATCAAATGAAAGGTCTTAATGAGAACTTTTCAAAACAGGTCTTAAAATGACAAATTTTGCTTCGAGGGGTGCAGGGGAAGGGGAAATGTACTAAAATATTGTGTCCCCCTCCCTCGCGATTGGACACCTTTGACCTGAAAAATCTGAAAAAAATCATGAAGACCTTTATGAGTACAACAACAACAAATACATGAGAAGTCGAAATTCACTCAACTTTGTTGGTAATAGTATGATTTATCGATTTTATGTTTTCTTAAATAAAATCATAACGGTGCCCATAAATTTAACGAAATTCAGTACACAGGTGACTATTTATAAGATTGGCCTGTCCTAAAAGTTTTATAAAGATCAAACGGTATTTGATGAAGTTATAGCGATTTGCATTTTCCTGTATTACTATGGAACATACAGTGCAATTACTATGGAAACATATGGCTATAGAACAATATGCGCTCTTTACCGACTCAGATACTACAGCTTTGCTAAGATTTGCATGAAAATTTCAGGAATGTTAGGTGTCATGAATTTCTTTGAGAATTGGCTCAGCTAGCGGTGTTAGTAATCGTTAAGCAAAATAGTAGCTGTTTTAAATGCGAAGATTGAATAATTTTGATGTATTTCGCCCCAACTTCAACGTTTAAGGCGCATGCTTTTAACACTTGATTCAATTTAATGAATATCTGAAGATGAGTACCAACAATTAATACTCTTAGGTGAAACAAGTCGAGGAGGCAGGAGAGAGCTCCTAGCAAATGGGCTTTGTAACCATCTAGGATTCGAAAAAATAGGCCATGAATCGATGATTACAGTACAGGGAAGTGGCCTCTGAACAAAAAATTTCATCAAAGGTAGCCGATAGTTCTTTATAAGAGCTTTTCAAAACAGTACTTAAACTGACAATTTTTCCTTCACAAGGGCAACAAATACCTTAGAAGTCGAAATTCGATCAACTTTGTTAATAATAGTACATTTTATAAATTTTGCTTTTTTGTCTATAAAATCAAGATGGGTCCCTTAAATTTCCCAAAATCTATAATTTAAGTTTCCTGAACAATAAACAGCTAAGTTACAGCCGATTGAATATCTAACAATTACAACAACATTAACACGTGATACTAGGGAGATACACGCTTGCAACGGACCTAGGCACTACAAATATGTAGGAATTTTGATAAAAATTTTAGTAATGGTTTGTAATATTCATGTGTTATCATGACTAATCAAGCAACGGGGTCAAAACACTTAAAACAAAATAGTGGCGAGTTTGAAATCATAATAACCATAATAATTTTTCGAACTCAATTTATGGAATCTGTAGATAAGTCAAGTTTTGATATGCAGTATATATTATTTGATTTACTAATTGTTTTACAATTCTCTTCTGGTAGGAGCATCCTCCTGCTACTTCAACTTGTTTGTTCTTTGGGTAGCTGTGAAAACTAGTCTAAGGCGTTTTCCTCATCCATTGTTATTTTGTCAAAAGTACTCGGGAAACACTTAACACATTCTGGAAACTTTTTGAAAATATTCGAATGCTTCAAGGAAAAATACTATGGATGAAAACGGGTGGAAGTCACCCATTGTTTTCCGAATAAGTATTTTACACTTTGAGGAGGAGCACCAACCTCTGCTAGAGGTGAAAAATTATAAGTATTATTGTTGTCGATATTGGCGTTTACATTACTATAAGAAATGGTTTTTTTTGTAACCAATTTATCCTTGGCCAATTCGAACTGTTGCGGCTCTTTAGCGATGGTATGTTCCAGCGTTTGACACCATTCGTTGAAACCTATCATGCTTACTTCATTTCTCGAAGCACTGATGATATCGTTCTTCATAGGATCAGCATTGTAATTGTTATTTCCAGTATTTGCAGCCAAGGCGACTGTTCTGCCCACTACTGCATCCGAAATGTAAGAGACGTGGCTTCTCAAACTAATCAAAGACACATACGGTTGCCCGCCCCTCGCTGGGTCTACGAGAGCCCCTTCGATTTTTAGGGAATTGTAATATCATTTTACAATACCCTACTAAAATCACGTCCTGTCCATCCGACCGTCCGTTCGTGTATCACACCACTTTTTCTCGCAAACTACATAAGCTAGAAAGATAAGATTTTGTAAGTAGGTGCAAAGTCACACCCTCTTCAAATTTTCACCATAAAAATAAATTTATGAGGTATTTAAGGGCGGAGTGGCCCGGAAAAAAAATTCATGGCATGTAGGCAATATGGGTATCAAATGAAAAGTATTAATGAGAACTTTTTGTAATGAATCATGCGACGCCGCTGGTGACCACTACCAACACACTTTGCTGCTAGGTGGCTTGTGATTTTACGTTGGTTGCGACCAGTGCACATCCCACGTCTATTTTATCATGGGATGCCAACAGAATTTTGACAGCCACATGGTAGCAGAGTGTGTGGGTAGCGAGTGCCATCGAGAGGAATTGCTTTTATCGCAGCGGGGTTTTAGTGTGCTAATTCTATTGTGAGTTTTGTGGATAAAGTGAAGATTCTGTGTTACAACCTAAACCCAAACGTAAACATTTCAGGTGAATATGCTTTTGGACGAGGGTAACTGGTCATGTAACTTCGTTCTTAATTCTCGCTAGACCGATAAAATCAGTGCGTCGCTAATGCTTAGCCATTTTGCAAGTGGTCGTGTATAAAAAGGCGATAAATATGTGATGCTTTCGCCAATCCGGCATTTGAAATTCATACGCTCGACACATGTCTGCCACGATTGCAATGAGGATTCACCCCTAGAATGTCTCAAGTCAGCATTGACGATTCGTTATGCAAGCACTGTCTTATCTATCCCAAGAATCGTGTTAAGGTTATGTGATTGAGAATAATCACGATGGAGCTTGAATGCTTACTAGCTTCTGCATGATTGATCTTTGCCATGCTACCGGGGGAAGAGGACGCAATTTCGTAAAATGCTGGATTGCGCCTTGGGTTAGTATTGTGATGGTCGTAAAAGCATTCTGAGGGGTAAAACGAATATTTTTAAGACTGATGCTAAGTTGATTTGATCAGAGTGTAAAAATTGATGTGTACAATCATGAACGTACATTTTTTTTCTTGAGAATAAAACAGAATAATTGAAGATATAAACATTGAAAAACAAATATAAGAAAAAGATAGATTTTACTTAATTGCTAGTGAAGTTAAAAAAAAGACTGGAACGTAAAGCAGTAACGAACATAATTTTCAATGACATAAAAGCTAGTAATGAAACAAATTTTAAATTTTGAAACTAATGCAATGTATGGTTTTAAAAGCAAAGCATGTTTCTCGACATACATTGAGTCAAACAATGATTCTGAAATCAAATAAATCATGGACATGAGGAAATTGTTAATCGAATAAGAAAACAATTAAGAAAGATACCTTTTCTTCGTTTTCCACATTAAAAATTTAATCCATTTACTAGTATTTGTAAAATGTTATTGAAGTAATATATATGCTATGTGGCGTCACAAGGAAACAAAAGCTATAAAAATGCTAAATCTTTTGCAATCAGTGGATTTTCAACTAAGAAAAGGATATTGAATTGACTTCTATTAGCCTTGCTAACAAATGTCTCGATGTATGTAATGAATGATTCGAGAACATAGTTTCTTTGTTATTTAATGATGTTTTACATTCGGTGTTCAGTCAATTCAATGAAAATAAAATCTTCGACTAATTCAAAAGCTTGATTCGAAGTGCACACAGATAATCCCAATTTTTGTAAAGTTAATTGCTTTCATGGTTAATAATTAAAATTAGGAAGCTATTTAGAAACCAAGAAAAAAATACAGAGCATTCATTAAAATAGTTTAGCACGAAATTTGCATCCGCTAGAAAACTTACACTACTGAAGCAAAAGAGTACATTTACAAGCAAGAAAAAATTGTATTAAAAGAAAATAAATAAAATAAATAGCTCCGAGGTTTAATGTTAATCGAGATATTGAATATTATTTACACGTTTATATATATATATATATGAACTAATAAATAAAAATTAGAATTTAATTTTGACGATAAAGAAGAAGAAAAGATGTTTAACCTATAGTCGAAAATTTATTGTTAGATGGAAATATTAAACGAAACAATTTTACAATACATACAACCTGGAGCAAGAATGATTGATGAACAAGCAATGAATTTAACGTGAAAAGCTCTTCAAAGAATGTTTTGTTTTAGAAGTTCCAATGTCTTGCTTATCCTCTCCCGGCTAGAATTTTCATACAAGATTTGGAGTGGAAAGAAGTAGTGAAGAATAAGAAGCTTGATTTAAAAAAGAAAAAAAAAATATTATTCCGTTCAAAACAAACAATATTGTATTGACAATTTAAACGTTGGTATATTTATTTTCCATTTTACTATTATTGGTTTGAAAAAAAAGGAAACGTATTTGTATAATTTCAAACTTTTCTCACAATTGAATTTTAAAAACCAAAATTTTAATCGTGTATTCTTTTTATTTATACGTATGTGTTCGATTGAACGTTACATGTAATCATAGTAAAAAAATATATATTGTACACGTACTCTGAAAGCAAAAATATGAAAGCCACAGTTAAATAACAAAATGAACTGCTAACTAAAAACACGACTTTCCTTTCCAGTGGTTCTTCTTTTCAGCGGGGAATGAGGTGCAGGGTAAGTATGCCGTCGCGAGGGTAGGGTTTGAGAAAATCCGCTGAGGTCGGTTTCGCGTCGTGCGCGGTACGCGGTACCTTAGTTGATTTTGATTTTTCTTTAGCGTAGCTTTTTCCGGAATTATGTTAACGTAGTGTATTTTTCGGTACCGCGTCAGAAATTCGGGAACGCGAAGTAAAGATTAGATCTTTGTCTTTTGACTGGTTATAGGAAGAAATACGGAGTAATGTAAAGTAGGTTTCCCCTCCGTATGGTTTTGTTTTGTAACGCGTTTGAAAACGGGCATGTATAGGTGGCTGAATATTGTAAGTGAGCGTTCACAATTCGGAGAACCGCGACCGAAATCCTCTCCGATCTAGCTGGCCGACAAGCAGCCACCGCGTGAATGGGTTACGGTGCACGGATTGGTTGACCGGTTGGTACCGTTCGTTGGCACTACTCAGACTTAACGTCTAGAACCGATGAGAGGTCGGTTCCGCGTTCGCACGTAGACGTAAAATCATTACATTTTCAATACAGGTCTTGAAATAACAAGTTTTGCTTTGAGGGGTGTAGGGGAAGGGAAATGTACGATAATTTTGCGTAGCCCCCCTCGCGATTTATTGATTGAAAAAAATCAGAGAAGTAGGGCTTTAGGAGTACAACGGTAACAAATACTTCAAAAGTCGAAATTCAATCAACTTTGTCAATAATAGTATATTTTATAAATTTTTGTCTATAAATCCCGTATTGCAACCCCGTTCGGTACAACGAATACAATCCTGACTCAAATGAAGGACTACAACCTTAAAACAGTTTCCAATACGAAACTGTGATAGGGGATTGATCAGTTGACAGTATCCAAAGGATTCATTACTGTCCTGAAATCAGATCATGAGCAGACAGCGGCGTCAAGATGCATGGTACTGTAATCAAATCAAGAGCTGATCAGATAATTTGATCAGTACTGCATTAAAAACATTTCAAGGAATATGGTACTGAACTAAAATCGAGAGCTGATCATGTAATTCTGTTGCGGATTTTATCATAATCCAGAATACCTGATATAATGTATTGTCAAGATGTAGCCGTATTCCGTTTGTTTGAATAGTTCCCTTTTATATCGTTGTGTAATAAAATGTTGTTTTGGCAGCTAATACATGCTGCGTAGTATGGTTTGACGATAACGGTATAGTCTTTTGTGTGGTTGTTGGCTATTGGGTAAATGTCGAATTCATTTACTCCTGTAGCATCTAGGAGGCCAAATCCACTTCCCACCTGATAGCAAGAATACACACATGTGTAGCGCATAAAGTGCAGCGATGTTTGTAGAGTATAGTGATCGAATGCAGGCATGGATTTCGTCACGAGCTCGGACAAATCCAGATGTGCTAGCTGGCACATACAATTCCATATTTTTATAATTAATGTTGGTTCCGTTTCATTAAAAAAATGTTGTAAACAGTTTAAGCCCACTTTTTTTGAAAAGTCATCGGGCCTTGCTGTGCTGTTTGGGCAGACGCGTTTCAACTCCTCTGGCCCTTTATGCAACGCACCTACAAGACCACGAACACGGGCCTAACGCTATGATAAACTCGATGACATTGCTACACAAACAAAGCAAAGGACCGAAACTTCATATCCTAGAAAGGTTTGAAATATATATAATCAAAGAAAAACAGACGGCAAATTTATCAGCGAACAACTTATTACAAAATCTGATGAAATTTTCTCAGTACTAGACCACACTCTCCAACGAAAACGAAAACCAAATGAAATAGAATAAAAGGACTTCCAACAATCCAAACAAGTTGAGCAAGCAGGAGAGTGCTCCTACCAGAAGGTCTTTGTAAACATCCTAGGGTTAGAAACAAGTTTTCTAGCAGCGTGAATCGATAACTTGAATTATTTATCCAATACTAGGATATGTAATCGGTCAAATTTATACAAAAGATGCACAGTTTCTTTCATAAGCACAGTGCAGCCGCCATTTCGATCAAGCTTAAATGATTTTTCTGAATTCTCGGTCGATTGAACGTGTTCAAGTTAAACACTATTCCTTGAATGTTCATGAAAATTTTAAGAAAATAAAAGTGCCTTGGTCAATTTTAAATATGTATCAACCATAAACACGTGTTATTGTTGTTGTAATTCCATACAATTTAAACGGCTATAACTCACTTGATTATGATTCGATCTCGATTAAGTTTTGTGAACGTAAATATCTTATAATAGTCTATATGATTGCAATTTCAAGAAGTTTAAAGGTACCGTTTTGATTTTATAGGCGAAAATGTAAAATCTACAAATCATACTATTATTAACAACGTTGAGTGAATTTCGATTTCTGAGGTATTTGGTGCCCTTGTACTCATAAAGTCTCACATTTGTGATAATTTTCAGATTTTTCGGCTCAAAGGTGTCCAATCGCGAAGGGGGGACACAAATTTTTGGTACATTTTGCCTTCCCCTGAACCACATAATTCATAAAATGATTTTTTGATTTCAGATTCTGAAAGTTTTAATCAAGACCTTTCATTTGATACCCCAATCGACTACCTTTGATTAAAAAAATTTTTAAGGGCTTATTCGTTATTAGAGGGCACCCCGACTTAAAAGTTTTTTAAGTTTTTGGTAAGACCTCAACTTTTGAAAGACCTTTTCACAAAGTTTGAGCATTCTACCTTCTATAGTTTCTGAGGAAATCAGCTATGTCGCACGGACGGACAGACAGTTCGCGAACCAAGTAGGTCTTTGTAAAAAAATTTTTTTACAAAGACCTTAAAAACAAAAACCTAATATCCCTCTATCTGACATGATTTACTACATATCTGCTTAATCTACCCAACGACTATATAAAGTCAATCTCTTCAACACATCTTTTCCACAATAAAGATGACTCAAAGGAGTCGAAACGCGTCTGCTCACACAACAAAGCAAGACTCGATGGCTTTTCATGAATAAAGAGAATTGACCAGTGGATATTAAATAAACAAAATTATTGCTTAAGTCTGTTTCATAATTATGAGTGTAAAACCATATAAACAAATGCAATTTGCATATTATGACTTCTCAAATTATGAGCGCGCAGTTATTTAAACCGCCATTTTCTTCTGCGGATTCGTCGGGAATGCAGTATCTAGGTTTTCATGGTACATAACACTACGCTCGACTTGGTCGCCATCGACGCTACAACCGAAATCCAGCCAGCACACAGAGCTACCTTGTCGACTGCTGTTCAGGCACGCTACCTTGATTCAGTTCCCGCTGCGTAAGCAGCCTTACGCTATTTATCAGCATGGTTCCTTGGACGAGGTGGCGATGATGATGTATACAGTGCTACGCAGGGCAACACAGATCTTCGTCTCCTACAAGATCGATATCCACCACCACCAATGAATAAGCAGCTACTCAAAGTCGATCACCTCTACGTAGTGTTTGAGCTGCTCCAGTAGCTGCTGGCCCAAGAGGTAAACATTGTCGGCCAATAATTCTTCCAAATTGAGTCCCGATTTCTGGTGGACAAGATCACAAGAGACTCCACCAAGTACCACCTCATGGTCTCCTCACTGTAGCACGACACCATCACCGAGGCAGTAAATATCATCCGCGTGTCATCAGAATACAATAAGTACGCAGCCCTCAAAGCAGCTATCGTCTCTCGGCTCACAGACTCTCCTGATGCACAGCTGCATAAGCTGCTCACAAATGTCCAGGTAGGGGACAGACAATATTCACAGTTGGTATGGAACTTACATTCTCTAGCTGGCAAACAGATCAGTGACGATGTCCTTGGGGTGAAATTACTTGCCTTCCTGCTACAGCAGATACGGCGCACGCTTTTACTGATTAAAGATCAGATACTGAAGGAGCACGCTACTGTAGCAGATGAGGACCCAGCAGTTATGGCTACATCAGTGCCTAGCAAATGCGGAGTTGACCATTTAAACCGTGAGTTGCTCCAACAACCATGCACTATTGCCAACACTCAGAATGCATACCTCTTTTCACGAGGCAGCTACCAAAGACGAGTATGTTTTGCCCTCTAGGATCAGACTCACGCATCGGATATTGCTGGCATTACAGCAAATATGGCGTCTTAACAATCTGCTGCAAGTAGTTTTGCAGCTTTCCAGCTCAAAATACCGTCACTAAATGCCCGGAAAAATAAGAGCATTAGCGCTGTGCTTGGCAAAGCTTGCGGGCAATATTTTTAAGAAACGCCCATTATGGCTTCTGTCACAGCATTAAAACACGGTTCCTGGTAACCCCGGATCCACTTGCTCCATCATTCTGAGACACCCCATGATAGGCCTCTTTGCAAGCAGAGCCTTACACTGCAGGCAGCCAATAGTATGCCAATCATCACCGTCGGTACCTTGAACTTCGGGCTATGCTGCCCATCTCACTGGCTATTTGTAATAGTAGACGTCCAGATGGCTATTTTGGGGGCTGACACACTCGATTTCCATGGTTCGGCTCATCGAATCAGGTAATTAATGCATCTTGGACAATGGTACTAGTCTCTCTACGGCCTGTGTTCTTGGCCAAGCTTCACCAGCACATGACATTAGCACTAGCGCCATGGCTAAGCCATCGAGCTTGGGGCCCCATTGGAGAGCTGTACAAGTAGATCATCACCGAGTTCGCAAAGATGGCTCTACGACCCGGTGAGTTGGCTTCAATCACTGGCCTCCACGTCCACCACCATGCTATCACACATGGTCCACCTGTCTTTATAAGAACTCGTCAAATTGCGGGAGAATGTCTCACTGCAATAAAAGTTGTGTTAAATTTCCTTCTGCACATAGTGCCCAAGTGTGGCAGCCATTGGTAAGCTACTGAAGATTACCATCAGCTAAATGTCCACAGCCACGTGGACTACTACTCAGTGCCCATTGTTGAGGAAATGATCCAGGAGGCTAGCAGTTTAGTATTTTCAGCAATCGTCTTATATCAAAACCCAGTCGCTCCCGAGATCATCTGCGAAATTGCAGTCACTTTGTCTTTTGGACTACTTGAATTTATGAGAATGCCTCTTAGTCTACGCTACGCAGCCTGAACCATACCGTGGATAATCAACTTCCTGCTAAAAAAGTTTGATTTCATCCACGTCTACCAGGGTGATATCTGTGTGTCCTTGCTATCATCACTGTCACTCAAAACTGCTCTTCTTGGCGCTGCAAACTGTGAAGCTCCAGACCAACTAGGATAAATGTCAAGTAAGTTTAGTTGAGGTTATTTTGCCGGGTACCACGTTTGCGGGGCCCAATTTTAGCCACCAGGTCCCAAGATACAAGCCATCACAGATTTACCCAAAGCAGCCGAATCCTCATAGTTAAAACGTCTCCTTAGGATGCTGAACTTCTACCGCCGATGCATACCACGTGTTGCCGAGCTCTTAAAGCTGCTGAAGGGCTTAACGATCAAGAAAGCACCACTCGCTTGGACACCCAATGCTGAAGCTACTTTTGAGCGTTGAATGCAGGGCATTGCCGCAGCAGATATATCAGCCTTTCTTTCACATTCACACTTGTTGGCACCACACACCGATGCATCTACCATTATCATTGGTGCGACATTAGATCAGTAGTTGAGTTATGGTATTTGGGTACCTCCAGGGTTCTTTTCGAGAAAACTATCCAAGAATGAGCAGCACTACTCAACTTACGACCTTGAGCTCCTGTCGATCTTCACTACCATCATCTTTTTCTAAAGCATTCTAGACGGAAGGCACTTCGGCATCTATATCGACTATCAACCGTTTACCTTTGCTCTAATGCAACTCTCGGACAAAGCCTTGATTCGCAAAAGCAGACAATTGGACTTCTTTGGCCAATTTGACACGTGGTTGGAGTATATAACAATCATAGAAAAAATCGTTCCCGACGTGCTTTCAAATATAAAACTAGTTGCAGTACCCACCGTAATCACTGTTTGAGCCATAATTGAGGCCTGAGCGACAGAAAACCAGTTGTTTTACCTCCTGACGAGTACCCTACCTCAATCTGCTGATGTGTTGGATAGTTAGCCAGCATACTCGTACTACGTCAAATTCAACGGTGCTATCAAATCATACTTACCAATCGCGTTCTAAGGTCAAATCTTGAGTACTGTCCACTAGCTTTCACACCCCAGCGGGCATACCACTGTAAAGGGCATAGCGCTGAAATTTTTTCGGATAGGTTTGCTGCACTGCTTGGTGCGATAAAACACATCCTTAGCTTAGTAGTTTCTAAATGCCGTAGGCACGTTTTGACCACATTAGCAATGATCTGATTAAAAAACTCGCAGTGTGAGAGTGACAAGAATTGTCTCACCATCAGCGATCGTTACACAAACTGGCCTCAAGCAATATCAGTGCGTGACATCAAGGCCAGCACTGTTGCTATGGCATCATTTGACCACTAGATCACCATATTTGACACGCCACTCGAGATCAAGTTTGAAGTCAACCTCCTAAGCGAACTCGGTTCCCCCTAGGGAGCAAATCACGTACATACCACATCGTATTACCCACAGACCAATGGCGTGATGAAACAGATGTACCACACTCTCAAGGGAGTTTTAAAGTGCGTTCCCGAGACGCTTTGGCTGCAGGCACTTCCGGCGATCTTGTTAAGCTGACTCACATTCAAGGAAGACTTGCAAGCCTCACTAGTAGGGATGGACTTTGGAACGTCACTACGGATCTTGAGAAAATTGATTGTACCTAAGAAAGCACCAGCCAGCTGTTCAAAATATTGCATTGCAGACTTACGCCGCTTGTTCAAAACGATTTACCAGGTTCCGTCAACCAGATACACAACATACCATCCGTTTGTGTTCAAAGACTTTGCTTCTTGTGAATATGTATTTTGTCGCATCGATGTGGTCATGAAGGTGCTCGACCAGTTGTATGCCGAGCCTCACCAAGTCATCAAAAGGGTTACGTCATGGACGTAAACGACGTTGTCAAGACCCTTTCCACCGGCCACCTGAAACTAGTCTACTTGGAGAACTCTAATGCGCAGCTCACACTACATAAGCTACCGCCACCTCAACCACCGATGGCACCACCGCAGCCTCTGCAAGTCATTAACAAGCCTACGGCATACGGCAACAGCCGTCTATCACCATCAAGAAGAGGGCAACATATTTACTCCCTTCACGGCACGTGAAGGTTTTTGGGGAAGGAGTGACTGTAGCGTGTTGGAATTCCCCGACGTCACGGCATGTTTTTGCTTGCTGGCTGAATCCATTTTCCACCTGATAACTTCGTGACGCCAGGCCCGTCATGGAGCAAGTCCACACACATGCATGTAGAGTGTAGCAGTTCGTACAAATCCGGACGTGCTAGACGGCACATATTGCAATCAATTCAATATTCTTGTCATTACTGTTTGTGTTGTTTCGTTGAATGAATGTTGCAAACAGTTAAAGCCCACTTCATGCTTATTAGTGCATATCCCCGTGAATGGACGCACTGTGTATACTCCCATTTCAATAATGATCCATAAGTCTTTATCTTTATCAACCTGTATGCAAAACTGAATGCTTGTATTTGTATGCTTTATATAGGGTTTATTCATTTTGGTTTTTAATCTTAAATAAAAGGCATCAAGTTGAATTCTATAGCAAAAATTTTATTGTGAGTCAAAAGTACAATCGATGACATTTACTTTTTAAAGATTATTTTGTTTAAATATTGACCGTGACTACGCCGTGAATGGTCCAATTTTGGACGAACGCTGAAAAATTTAGATACGTCGTTAAAGTATAAGTCTTTCCATGATGGTTTGCCAAATAATACTGAATAACAAGTTGAGTAAGCAGGAGAATGCTCCTACCAGAAGGTCTTTGTAAACAACCTAGGGTTAGAAATAAGTTTTCTAATGGCGTGAATCGATAATTTGAATTATTCGTCCAATACTTGGATATGAAAACGTTCAAATTTATGCAAAAGATGCACAGTTTCTTTCATAAGCACAGTGCTGCCGCCATTTTGACCTAGCTTAACTGATTTTTCTGAATGCTCGGCCGATTGAACATATTCAAGTTAATCACTATTCCTTAAATTTTCATGAAAATTGAAAGAAAATAAAAGTGCCTAAGTCAATTTAAATCTATATAGGGTTTTCCAATAAGAGGTGTTATTTTGAATAGATCTTGTGATTTAACACCTTGCGACTTCTCCCCTTGGGGTCACGTGAAAAAGAAGGCCTACGCCAATAGCCCAGCGTAGATTCAAGACCTTAAAGATAAATTCGTGAGGCTATCGAGGACATAGGGCAGCCACTTTGCGATTTGGTTATGGAAAATTTCATGAAGAGGATATGGTCCTGTAAGCGTGTCGTAGTAGTTATTTGCCTGATGTTAGTTTTTGCTAGTAACGGCATATCTTCTTCTTTATAACAAAATAAACATCCAATCATTTATAGTAAAAAAATGCATTATTCTTTTAATATCACGGACGGACGGACGGACAGACAGACGGACAGACAGGTCGCGAAACTAGTAGGTCTTTGTAAAAAAAATGTTTAACAAAGACCTAAAAATTACATTACAGTTTGACAAGAGTCACGGGTGATCTGTCAAAAACGCTATTGAAAATCAAACCTCATAATGAATCACCCTTTATAACGTTTTTTCCATCTCGTCAGTTTTTATGTTAGCAATGATGTTATTTATGGATCGGTACAAGATTCTCAGTATTATTACTTGAAAATAGCTCCTACTTCTAACCGTAATTAAACTTATATAGTTAAATTAAATTGAGATTATCGATTTTGTCTGCAGTTTGGGAAATTTGTCAAGTATATGATCTAATGATCTAGAACAATATTTGTAGCGACCATAAAGGATATTTTTGGTTAATCCTGATGAAGATGACAGCGCTTTGGTTCAGATCAATTGCGTAGAGCTCTTATCCTCATAACTCTCACGTTGATTCCATTTTGAAGAAGCTAATTTCAAAGATAATTTAATAGGTGTGTGCATTCACCATTGATATTTATACTACTATGACGATGCAGCGATTATTGCGCTACCTTGCATGTTGCAAAATAAACAGTGGCATTCCTTAAAAGTATTTAGTCTTAACTATTTGAAAATCAATACTTTCCAACATGCTATGAGATTGCCCACTTCCGATAGTTGGTCAAATAATTATCAAGGAATTAATGGAAGTGTTTTATTGCTGTAAATTAGCAGTCAGATATCCACATTGGTAACTCGATCCGCATGCATTTAATGCCTGCAAATTTCTACGTTTCCACTTTCCACAAGTAGAAATTCAGTAGCGTGCTATTATAAATGCACCAAAAGCAAATTTACATTTTCCAATTTCGCCAACAGCAACGACTCCAGTGCGGAAAGCCCCAAGGAGAGAATGGGCGACTTCAGAAGCCTAAACATTCGTAGGAGCCAACAAATGCATGTTGATTGTATGTCTTGCCCCCAAGCAGACCAGTAATGGTTAATTATTTGTTTTCGTGACATCTATAATTAAACATTCACACACATGCATTGCGAATTACGTACCTCTAGATTTATAGGTCTAATGAGTGGACAAATGTTAACCGTTGACACTTGGTGATTTATTGCCAGAGGTGCATCGAAGTGCACACGGTCTCGTCTGGTCTGGGAAAAATTATATTGAGGTGGCGTTGCCAATTTATTGGCACTAAGCATTTTAATTTAAATATTTCAGTCTGAAAAATTGGGTTAATCAATTTTAAAGCACTTTCCTGCAATTAATTGCAGCAATGAATGGTTTAATTCTACCTTAAGGTTAATAAGCGCAATGTGACGTTATAAATTACCTACCAAGGAATAATTGATCCGCTGAGTGTATTGTGTAAGTAATTAAACTATTCCACTCATGCTGGCAATATTATATGCAGCTAATCCTTCTTATCGATCAATTAAAAATGCTTACATAGTATCCATCTTTTCCAACTTATTTGCATGTGTGAATGGCTCTACTTCGGTTTAAGACTACGGCTATCTTAAATATAAATTTGCTGTGAGTTTAAATTGATTTTAATTATCGATTTATTCCATCAATCTGTCTTGCAGGTATTTATGTGCAACAGCATTTAATTTATTTCAATGAAGTATCAATATCACGTTTGAAATGAGAATAATTAGCATATCTTTTGAAATTAGTCAATGTGAGCAATGAATAAATTGCTCGGTCACCGTTTCTCTCAGTATCTTTCAAGATTATCTGCTTATAGACCGGCAATACATAGTCAAGTTAGAGTTTAATTGCTTGTCCGTTTCGTAGTTAAGCAAATACAGTGCTGAAAGGCTTACACTCCATAAATGAGGCGAATATATTATGTTTTGATTCAAGATGGAGGAAATCTATTCTCGGTTATTTTATGGTTATAACATAGTTAACTGGCAGATTTATACATTTTTAAGGCACCAGATACCAAGGGAATGCATTTTGTTAAAGCAATTTTAATGATGATTAGCGTTGATAAATTAAAGCAAAGTAGGAAAATAGAGTTCGGCATAAACTATCAACTTTCTAAAATAACAGCAAAAACGAGTAGAAACGCAGGCAAACTTACCTTTTGTACCTATTTGCCTTGACCTATCTTTTTGTGAGGCAAAAAAGCTCAACTTATCCATTGAGCCACACCCTTGTACCTTTTGAAGAGTAGTGAAGTCAACACCAAATGCCTTGCCCAGTGTCTGTGAGAAGGGTGAACATTAAAAACCGACATAATAGGCGTCATCATAATTTTAAGAAAAGTAGCAGAATTTGCAATGAACAAGCTAGGTAGACAGAACCACGCTCATTTCAGAAGGGGATTTTACTCAACATATGATATGCAGACACCAATGATGAACAAACTCAAGAAAAACTTTCACGCCATCTACAACAAATACATACTCGACTTAAAAGAAACACTTTTGTTATTCCATTTAAAATTTTGTTACTCCAAGCCAGCCCTATGATGATTAATTTCCTCCAATCATCACGCTCCGCGACCTTGTCCGCCAGTTGTTTAGTACCAACAATTGAGTTCTCAGTTTTCCCGCTGGAAGTCTACCTTGCACTCTACTCGTGAAAGTTCTTTTGGGTAGCCGGTTTTCTTTTATTCTTTCTACATGGCCCGCACATTGTAATTTACGTAACTTTATGGAAGAGGAAATAGGTGGATCGTCAAAAAGTTCGTACAACTTATCATTGTAACGGTCTCCACTCTATTCCTCGTTTCACTGGGCGGTCGATTTTCCGGAGCACTTTGCGTTTGTTCGTAATTTTTCGTTATTGTTTGTAATGATGTATATAATGATAAACTTTTTCTTCAATATTTTATTTTTCAAAACAATATATAATATTTGAGAACGAATTGAATCATATTCATTAATTTACTATCTATATTCAATTCCTAAAAATATTTTTATTTTTTTTAACTTCAAAAACAATATACGAGGTGTGTTCAAAAAGTATCAAGAATTTTGAATTTTCGCGGGTTACGTATATTCGAATTTCGATTTTTTTGTGGCGTTATGTTGGTACTCATGTCTGTCACTTATGCCGACAAGCTCGGCCATTTTAAATGTTCACTTAATTGGTGATAGCTGCTTTACTTGCACGTGTTTTCAATCGTCTTCGATTTTTACTTATTCAAAAAAATGGATCAAAGAACGTGTATCAAATTTTGTGTGAAAAACGAAATTAAGTGCGCGGATGCATTCCGAATGTTGACTGTGGCATACGGAGAAGCTACCTTGGACCGAAACAACGTTTGTCGGTGGAACAAAATGTTTTTAGAAGGCCGAGAAGATGTGAACGACGAAGAGCGTGCCGGACGCCCGAGCACTTCAACAACAGACGAAAAAATTAATGAAGTGGAGAAAATGGTATTGGCCAATCGTCGAATCACCGTTAGAGAAGTTGCTGAGGACCTAAACATATCGATTGGCTCGTGCCATTCGATTTTTATCAACGATTTGGGCATGAGACGGGTCGCCGCGAAATTCGTACCAAAATTGCTCAATTGCGACCAAAAACAGCAACGCATGAACATTGCTAATGAGGTGTTAAACTCTGTCCGCGACGAACCAAATTTGCTCCAGAATCGTGGACTTATGATTATGACGTGGAAACCAAAGCTCAATCATCTCAATGGAAGCTGCCGCATGAACCAAGACCGAAAAAAGCGCGCCAAGTTCGGTCGAATGTGAAAGTTTTGCTGACAGTTTTCTTCGATTGCAGGGGCGTGGTGCATCATGAGTTCTTGCCACAGGGAAGAACGGTCAATAAGAAATATTACCTGCAAGTTATGCGCAATTTGAGCGAAGCAATCAGCCAGAAACGCCCGGATTTGTGGGAGAACAAAAATTGGCTTTTGCACCACGATAACGCCCCTGCTCACACATCGTTGCTTGTGCGCGACTTTTTGGCCAAAAACAACACACTAATGATGCCGCAGCCACCGTATTCCCCAGATCTGGCCCCCTGTGACTTTTTCTTGTTTCCTAAACTGAAGAGGCCCATGAAAGGACGACGTTACGCTACGCTTGACGAGATAAAGACGGCATCGAAGAACGAGCTGAACAAGATTAAAAAAAATGATTTTTGGCACAAGTGTATAATATCTCATGGGGATTACTTTGAAGAAGACAAAATAGATATTCATGAATAAATAAATAATTTTTGAAAAAAAAAACAAAATTCGCGATATTTTTTGAACACACCTCGTACATATCTAGATTTACAGTCGAACTCGGTTATAACGAATCTCCAAGGGACCAAAAATTTCGTTCGTTATATCCGATCGTTTGCACTACATACATTGTAAGGTGATTTGAATGAAAACCAATTTATGCAACATTTATACATATGTATTTGTTTTTTTTGTTGCATAGAAAATAAACATAACTAAATACATTTCTAAGTTCATTTGTATGAAAAAATAATTTGAATTCGTATCTGGTATTGACTGGAGTCTAATTATTTGGTCGAAGAAGTCTGTGACTTTTTTCTGAATATTTCGCATTTTTAGGGCTTCTTGGTTTATATTTTTTTCGAGGATATCAACAGCAGCCAAAAGTTCACCGTTTTCTGGGCAGGTTATCTGTGTGAAGTGCTTTATAGTCTTCATAGCAGAACGTGCTTCCTGTAATGTAGGTAAATTTTCTTCAGTTTCTGACTCCTCTTCATGTTCACACTCATTTTCATCAGCTTCTTTGAATAATGACTGTATTAAGCCAATATCATCTAAGTCTTCAGCAGTTTCCACATGTTCATCAATTGTGTCGTATACGTTGAAGTCAAATTCGTTGAAATCGGAAATGCAGTTGGTATCTGCCCATTGAGATAATGTTGCATCTTTGCTTTCACTTTCGTTTGCTATAATCCACTCGGCAAGTGTAATATCATCCTCTGTCACATCTGCTTTAAACCCAGCATGTTGAAAGCAATTGACAATCATATTTTTGGTAACATCCCGCCAAGCAATAACCAACATCAATATAGCTTCCGTGATTGATACTTTAAAGTCATCCTGGCTGTCATAAGCATCTATTAGTTTTAATAGCAATTCCTTTCGGTAGTGAGATTTTAAACTTGCAATCACGCCTTGAATTGAAAAATGTAATCGATAATTGAATTGAATAAACAGACTTAATGCATTGCACCTTGGTCCATTGGCTGCAAATTTGCCGTTACATTGGGAGGAAGGTAAACCATCTCAATCCATCGTAAATTTTCAACTGGTACGTGTGCTGGACAGTTGTCAATAATGAGGACAACTTTCCTTTGATCTCTTCCTAACTCTTCATCCCAACTCTTTAAGAGTGATGTAAAAATTTGCTCGTCATCCAGGCTTTTTTGTTTGCCTCATAATTGACAGGGAATTTTGGCTGATTTTTGAAGCACCTTGGTGATTTTGATTTGCCAATTACCAGAAGTTTTCTCTTCTCAGATCCATCCATATTGGCATAAACCCAAACGGTGATTCTTTCCCTTGAATGCTTGCCTCCAGTACATTTTTCACCAATAAATTTAAGCGTTTGGTCAGGTGTCAGTTTGTAAAAGAGCCCGGTTTCATCTCCGTTAAAGATATCCTTAGCATGATAACGCTTGCTTATACCTACAAAATGAGAAACATATACATTGCAGAAATCACAAACAAAAACGGAGTTCATACTTGGCCAAATTGTTGAAAGCCACTCGTCGGTTGTCTCTAAGGATACGCATCTACTTTTTCCATGACATTTTTCGCTTTGAATAGAATGTCGTTTTTTAAAGCGATCAATTCAGCCATTTGAACAGTTAAAAGCCCCCATATTTACTGCTAAATCTTCACATGAGGCTTTTAAAGATGGAAATTGTTCCGCTTTTTTTGTAAAATAGGCCCAGAAATTGGAACATTTTGATTGCGTTTCGAAACAAACCACTTTAATAAGACGGCATCGATATCGGGTCTTTCTGGCTGCCGTAACTTTTTTGCAACTGGTCTAAAATTTAGTCTTTCGGCTAGGTACCTTTCCTTTTGTGCCCAGATTGTAGACACTGTCGACTTTGATAGTTTATATTCCCGACGAAGTTCATGGCCCACAAATGAAAGAAGGGCAACCGGGTGGTGATGGAGCCCCTTCGCACCCACCCAACCGGAATCAAATCCACATTTTTGTTGCAGTGGCCAGGTATTCCTCTTCTGAGTGGAAAACTCATATAACTTGACTTGTATAAACTTTCCCATCAGAAGGGGAGTACCCCGGTGACCAATTTATGCCATAGAATTATACAATTCGATTGCATAACGCTATGCCATAAAGAGGCACTCTGCTTGGGCCACTGAACCCGCGATGTCACCTGAAACAAAGATAAAAAGGATTAGATTGTACCCGGCGGCTGGCTCATGGTTTTAGGGGCAGCCTGCCGCCGTACCGAGTCCTATACCCGATCAGAGTTATCGGAAAGGAAAGACCGGTTTGATACTTAACTGACTCATGTTTTATTAACTTTTAATCCTTACAAGAAAATTTACCCAAAAATATAGGGAAAAGAATCAAACAGTAGAAAAGAAAAAAGTTTGCCAGCTAGAAGGTGAGTCCTAAAACAATTTCAAGCCCGTGCAAAAAAAAATATTTACCTAAGCAATTCACACCAAATGAAAAGAAAATTCTCACATATAAAGTAAATTATAATAATGTAATACAAGAATTGCAGAAAAAAGTTAATAAAGCAATGGAAAAAAAATGTAATAACGCAATTGCAAAAAAAATGTAATACAGGAATTGCAGAAAAAAATATAATAAAACAATGGCAAAAAATGTAATAACGCAATTGCAAAAAAAATGTAATACAGGAATTGTAAAAAATATCATAAAAGCCATAAAAAGGGTACTTACATATCCTTCTCCGACGACGAACGCTCGTTGACGAGGTATGGTGCGTAGGTCCTGGCTTGCAAATTGAACATTTACAGATATTTTTATTAAACACTGGGCTTGGGACACTCACAAAGAATTATGCTAATCCTCTACGTTACAATTAGATTTTATTTTAAACGAAATGTCGAGAAATCGCGCCGGCGATGATGATGACATCAATGTGATGATATTTAGTCGAGAATGCCGATGTTTACGTGAACGGCTAGGTTTCAAGGAGACGGCCTGAAGCTGCGGTTATAAACGATAAGCAGGAGCCACTCAGAGGACTGCGTTTGATTTTCCTTCAATCCTTCTTCTGTTATATTAGGACACGACCGTTTGAGCAACTATGCCGCACAGTGAAAATGCATACAATATGCCCGTAACTTCAGTTTCTTTATTTAGCAGCGAAATTACACTGGCCGCTTCCGTTTATTTCAATAACAAATAGAAAACTTTCTTTCTTTGGCGTCGCGACGTGACCGCCGTCAAGGTGAATCGCCAACTTCGCTACATGTGGCGATCAGAAACAACTCCAATATCTATTTTCCTTTTAAATTTCTTTCACTTCCTGTGCCAAATTTCACCAGAAAAATTCGCTTATCTCGCCCATTCGCACAACGAGCTCACAACCACATCAAATCTTCTACTTTTCCAAGAAAATTTTAATGACAATTTCATAGGGGCCTAAATTATACTATTAAGCAACCCGAACAAAACGTCCACTTTGCATTCGCCAGCTCTTCAATATTTCGCTAGTCGCAGCGGCGATCAGACAACGCACACCAATAGTCGCGACAGAGCCCCAAAACGGTAACTCGGCACTCAACTAGGCCAGCATACACGTCGAACGCGTTTTCCAATTAGGAAATCCCAAAAACAGTTTCGAAACGCACAATCAGGTGAGAATTGTTTCACTAATTTCCCACTTTAATTTTGGAACACCTGGCGAACACTCTCGAAGGCAAAATTCTCACCGAAAAAACTTTCTTTTCTTTCGCGTCGCGACGTGACCGCCGTCAAGGTAAATCCAGACTCCTCTCTTTTCATTTTCATCTTGACCTAATAACCAGTTCCAACAATATCGTTCCGCTTAGGTTTTCCGTTTCAACCACACTCCGCGAGCATTATTTTGATCCATTTCTTGTTCCTGATGTCTTCTCAATTCATTGTTGCGTTAATTTATAAAAAGTTTTTCAAAAATTATATTTTTCTTGTATGTTTTCTTTTCGTCGTAATTTAAATTTGTGTAATCGTGTGTCACTATTTCTTAAACGCAAAATAAATATACATTTAGTTTGAAATATATGGACATAATAAGTGACTACGTTTTGCCTCTCTCGTTTACACAAAACATACGAATAATTAAGATTTATTTGACTACATGACGAATTTTCAATGATAAAATAGTTAAAACACTTTCATTTCAGAAATAAAGATTGCATATAGTTTCATTTTGTTGCATCGCACTTTACCTATATGCATTTTTGTATGGCTCAGTGTTGATGAATTGTTTGGTTTATGATTGAAACGGGAAGGTAGCAGATGATGGAGGAAGTGGTAGGGGCGGCGATTGCTTGTTGTAACTGTGGCGGAATCATTGCTGATGTGATCTTGTGATTATTTTCGCTTGTGAAACAGCATAATGATGAGCCGTAATAATCTGGTAATGATACCTGTTGGGAAAGTTGATGGTGCGCATGAAGTTGAGATGTTTGATGGAATAGGTTATTTGGGCCTACAGTCTTATTGGTCGTTGTACTAGCTACTGCATTTAACGCAACCATATTATTGGTACTAGACGTCCCTGAATTACTAGTTGGCCATGTTGGTGATTTGTCATTACATTTAGCCAACCAAACTGAATCTTCCATCTCCTTTGAAAGGGCTGGGAATGCACGATGGTAGCGCTTTCGCGGATCTTCTATATCTAACGATTTTATTGAGGACGGCAATTGATGATTTATGAATGTTTCCTCCTCGTCGTTTGATTGCTTTTCAAGGTCAATTAGCTTTTCAAATAATTCATCTACTAAGTTTTCAATGCATGAAATCTCTTGTACTGTTGAGACTGCATCTAGTAAACATCGTATTGCGGTGAATTTTTTTTTTATCTTTTCAGTATCACACGAAGGAAAACGTTTGTTGTTACCTTTATGATTAGTGAAATATCTCTTCCTATTGTTAATAATTGATGTCATTCGTGGTTTAACTCAAATCCAATTCCAAAGAAATTGGATTCTTTGATCGAATTTTGTTGGCGCCGGTTTATACGCGGGCCTAATATGAAATGGTGACGTGCGCGTTTCCTATTCACTTTGTATTGGTACCTCCAAATTCCAAGGCAAACCAAACAAATTCTGGATGATTACCAAAGCTGACATATTGCTCGTGTAAGTCCTTTTGAATGTGATTTTGATATGACGGATATTTAAAAATTAAGTGCATCACAAGATACCAACCCTCCGGGGCTTTGTTTTCTTTTTCAAGAACGTGCTCAGTTACTACAAATTTTTGTGTTATTATTACCATGATTTGCAGTCGGAATAGGTTTCAGATCTTTAACAAAATCATTTTGTATTTGGTTATCAAATGATGGAATTGAAAAATCACCGGAATTTTGATATTTTCTCCATAAAGGAGCTCTGCTGGAGAAGTATTAAGATCTTTTCTGATTGCTGTTCTCAAACCTAACATCACAAAATGTAAGCTCTTAGTCCATGAAGGATTATTATGTGTCATAATGGCCGCTTTAAGCGTACGATGCCATCTTTTGATCATACCGTTAGCTTGAGGAAGATAAGCTGTAGTACGGTTGCGCTTAAAACATAGAGTCCTTGCTTGTTCGCCAAATAGTTGTACTTCAAATTGTTCACCTTGATCAGTAACTATGGTTTCAGGAACTCCAAAACGTGCAATCCAAACACTGCATAAAGCTTCCGCACAAGATTGAGCTGTTATATTTGTCATGGGAATAGCTTCTGGCCATCTTGAAAATCGGTCAATAATTGTCAAGAAATACGTGAAACCTTGTGAATAAGGAAGTGATCCAATAATATCCATATGAATTGCTTTGAAGCGTTTGGATACGAATGGAAAAGTCTTAATTTCACTTTTATTATGCCTTGAAATTTCGCAACGTTGACAATCTAAACAACTTCGAGTCCAGTTTGCAACATCCTTATTTAATGAAGGCCAAAAATATTTGCTTGCAATTATGCGGCGAGTAGTTCGTATTCCAGGATGTGCTAAATTGTGAACAGTTTTGAAAACTTGTCCACAAAAGTTTTCTGGAATATAAGGCCTGATAGTTTTATCAGAAATTTCACAAAAAATTTCAATATCTGAGTTTGGCAAATTAATTTGACTAAACTTAAATTTCGAATTTGTTCTCAAGTTTGTCAAACATTCATCTACAATTTGTGCTTCTGAAAAAGCGTTGAAATCTATTGTACTAGGAATTTCTATTTGAGAAATTCTAGAAGGAGAATCAGCAACTACATTCTCTTTGCCAGAAATATGTCGAAAGTCTGAAGTAAACTCACTAATAAATGTTAGTTGACGGAGTTGCCTTGGAGAAGCTTCAGCTGGGTTTTGTCGAAATGAATATATTAATGGCTTGTGATCTGTGAACAGCGTGAAAGAACGACCTTCAATGTAAAATCTAAAATATTTTCCTGCTTGATAAGCCGCCAACAATTCACGGTCATAAGTACTATAATTTTTTTGAGCTTGATTGAGTTTCTTAGAGAAGAAACCTAAGGGTTACCAGTCGTCATTTATGCATTGTTGGAGTGCTGCATCAATGGCAATATCTGAAGCATCGACGAAAATTGCTAAAGGAGCATCCATGTTAGGAAAAGCTAATACTGCTGCTTCGAACAATCCATTTAATTTTTCTTTTGTCTGACTTTTTAGTTCCTTTTAGATAACTGTTAAGTAATGCATGATGTTGAGCTGCATTGGGCAAGACACGACGATAAAAATTTATCATGCCTAAAAATCGTCTAAGTTCTAAGATAGTCTCAGGTAATTTGAACTGAAGAATATCTTGACACTTGTCTGGAGCTGGACGAATGCCTTCAGACAAAATGAAATGACCAAGAAATTTTATCTCAGTCTGTAAAAATTTACATTTGTTAATGTTAATTATGAGACTATGTTCTTGTAATCTTTCAAAAATAATTTCCAAATGAGCGAAATGCTCAGAAACTGATTTAGATGCAATCAGGATGTCGTCAAGATATACAAAACAAAAATTTAGATTTTTCAATACAGAATTAATAAATCGCTGGAAAGTTTGCGCAGCATTGCATAGTCCAAAGGTCATTCGGGTAAACTCAAAGAGTCCAAACGGTGTGCATATAGCTGTTTTTGGAATATCTTCGGGTTCGACTGGAATTTGATGGTATGCCTTGGTGACATCTAAAGTTGAAAATGTTTTGCAATCGGTCAGAAAATGAGTAATATCCTGAATATTAGGAATCGGATAACGATCTGGAACGGTTATGGCATTTAAACGTCTGTAGTCTCCACAAGGACGCCATTCACCATTCTTTTTTTTTACCATGTGCAATGGTAAGGATCATTTGCTGTCTGAAGGACGGCAGATGCCTTGTTCCAGAAGAAAATTAAATTCTTTTTTAGCTGACTCTAATCTGTCCGGAGCTAAACGTCTAGGTTTGGACATGATTGGAGATCCAGAAGTGAAAATTTTATGTTTAATCTGATGTACTTTAGTGTAATCAGATTCTAAGGTAATCGACTTGAATTTAATTAATAATTCTTTAACATTAGGATCAACATCCGATTGAACGTGAATTGATAAATTTGAATAATCTTCCTTAGAAATTGGTAACTGGGTCAATTAAAGCTTTATTAGCTATATCTACTAAAACACCGAAATGACCAAGGAAATCTGCTCCTATAATGGGACGTGTAATGTCGGCAATTATAAAGTGCCATGAAAAATCTCTTCTAAGCCGCAAATTTAATGTTAATAACTTTCTGCCATATGTATCAATGGAAGATGCATTAGCAGCAGAAAGTTTAAATCCCGATGGAATTAATTTCAAATTATTTGATTTCGGAATCACGGAAATTTCCGCACCTGTATCGATTAAAAAATTCTTCTTTGAAGAATGATCAAGAATTAAAAGACGGCTAGAAGAAATACTACTTAAGTTTGCCGCCGGAGACTTAAGAGAATTTAGTTTTTTTGAATTATTGAAAGTCTTCTTAGAATTTTTGTTAATAAATTTGCATGGCTCTATACACTTATGTGCATTGACACCAAATTTAGCATGATACCAACAAAATCCTCTATCTTTTGAGCGTCTCTTGGATGAAGTACGTGAACGGAAACCTTGAAGCTGGCCATCATTCCTTCTTGGACTTCTAAATCTTAATGATTTTCCAACAGCCTAGTAAGTTCTGCAATTAGACTTCTTAACTCTGTAATTTGTTGTTGAACGTTAGGTTCTGGTTTGGAGGAATTTGCAAACGAAAATACTGATGGTCTATTTGAAACTTCAAAAATTTTATCAGCACTTGATGCCAGATCATTCAAAGAGCTGGACCGATTACATGCTAATATTGCTTGCATGTTTTCCGGTAGTCTTTGAAGCCATAATGATCTTAAAAGTTCATCTCCAACTTTATCCCCCCCAAGTTGTTTCATCTCACGAAGAAGTTGTGAGGGCTGTCTATCTCCTAAAGTGAGATTCGAAATTAATTGACTTAATCTCGTATTCTCACTTGCTGAAAGTCTGGAAATTAAAGCTTCTTTTAAAGTTGTGTAGGGAGTAGTGGATGAAGGATTATTCACTAGATCAGTAACTGTCCTAATGGCTTCAGGATCAAGAGCTACCAGAGCATAATTGAATTTAGTTAACTCCATCGTAGTCCCAGCCAGAGCGAATTGCGCCTCCGAACGCTTAAACCATGTTTCATGAAACTCCTTCCGAGATGAAGGTAGTTTCACTGCTACAGCATTTACTGTAGAATCCCCTGAAGGACTCGTATCATGGAAATCATCTTGGGGCATAATTTAATTTATAATAATATAAGTATTCCTGCAAAAATAGACCCCTAAGGTTTCTGGGTGCGCTATGCTGGATATATCCCCCCTGTCGCAGGATGTATCGATATATCCTACCCTTAATCTGCGATCTAATCGTTAAAATTTTATTTAAAGTTTTATAATTTAAAAAAAACCACTTAGAAATTTTGAAAAATATTTGAAATATTTAAAAAATTCTGGTATAAATGTATGAATTTAAAATGTGTGTAATTGTAGAATGTAATATTGTACATAAATTCTCTTACTTAAATTCCTTTACGTTTCGGTTTGTAATACTCGTTCTTAATAAAACTGCCAATTGATCTTTGCCACATTATATTATGTCAGAAATATCCACAATCTGGTCCTAATATCGATCAAACGCAAAAACTCCTCTCGACTCTCTGCTGGACATGACAAAATTTTCAAACTTCTCCGTCTGTCCAAAAACTGATACCAGGAAGTTGTCACAATATATCTTCCTCACAACGTCAAATGTCAATACGAATTTTGAACTCGTGGACAATTCAAAGGCAGAAACTAAACGGGCTTGCAATGAAACAGCCGATCGTAAGCCGAGAGAAAATTTTCTTCTCATTTGTATCCTCTATTGTTTTGTTGATTTAATTCAATTCGAACGGCAATATCCAGGCGTTCGAGAGTAAAACTGGAATATAACTAGCCTGGAGGTCTTGAATATAACTAGCCTGGAGGCCTTGAATATAACCAGCCTGGAGGTCTTGAATATAACCAGCCTGGAGGTCTTGAATATAACCAGACTGGAGGTCTTGAATTTTCGAAGGCGCTTGTGCCTTATCGAGGACACCAATTGCTCGTAATTGTTTATAAAGATGTATATAATGATAAACTTTTTCTTGAATATTTTATTTTTCAAAACAATTTATAATATTTGAGAACGAACTGAATCATATTCATTAATTGACTATCTGTATTCAATTCCTAAAAATATTTTTATTTTTTTAAACTTCAAAAACAATATACATATCTAGATTTCCATTATATGTTTAATTTGTCAAAAGTAAAGTATTTTTATTTAAAGTATATTTTATGTATGGAATGAATATTTTTGAGTTATTTTGAATTATATATTATAAAACCGCCACACGTTCAAATACGTCCACTGCCTTTTCGGATTCGCTCGTCTGGGTCCATTTTTCACTTCCATATCACAGCGCAGGTTTGACTAGTGTTTTATAAATGCGCACGTCATTTTGCCTGTGCAGAACTCTGGACCTAATAATAGGAAGTATGGAGTAATATGCTTTATTTGCGGCGTTTATGCGGCTTCCAATTTCATCCTTTTGAGTTTCTCTGAGCAAATCAGGGCAACGGCTGAGAAGGCTGCTTCGGGAGTATCGGCTCTGAGTTGACTTATGGCTGACGTGAGGGGACGCAACCCGTCAAAAAGATGCCTCTTGATGAGTGCTGTAGGGCCAATAGTACTGTACGGAGGAGAAATATGGCGCGGCGCCCTCAGTAAGGAGGTATACCAAAAACACCTGGCACCGGTGCAGAGAAGAGGAGCACTAAGGATTGCATCTTCGTAGCCAACAGTCTCTGATTCAGTGGTGAGAGTTATTGCAGGCGTTATACGTGGTGCACTCCTTGCTAGTGAGCGCCGTGCTATTTACCTGCACCAAAACGAGGATGCAAGGAAGATTGTTGTCCACGAGGAGGAACAGCAATCACTCAACGATTGGCGCAGTTTTGCGTGAATTGCACGAAGGAAAGGTGGACTGCATGCCTCGTCCCGGATGTGAGACCGTGGCTAAATTGAAGGCAAAGTGAGATTGGCTTCTATCTGACCCAGCTTTTGAGTGGGCATGGGTGTTTTCAGTCGTGGTGAGTCACGGTCCCCCAGTTGTCGGTTTTGCCCAGAAGAGGAAGACAATGTCTGCCACACATTTTTTGCGTGTATGAAATGGAACAAGCTGCGAAGGGACCTCTTCAGGAAGATGGAAGAGCTCACCCAGAATAATATAGTTGCAGTGATGCTCGAATCGTTGGAAATAAAACCAGTTGGCTCACTATCTTCGGGCAGTCCTAAAAAATATAAGGAACTCACAGCAGCCAGTGGCGTTGGGGCTGGGTGATTGCTTGTCTGGCACTTCTTCTTCCCCTCCCGCTAAAAGAGGGATCCCCCAGTTTGAAGGCACCCCGTGGCGTTAATAAACGATACCTTGTCCGAAGGATTGTGTCAAACGGTTCCAGGCTGGGTCCTCAGGCTGACAGGGGAGGTGTTTAGTGGGTAAATCAGTCGCCTTCTTGCAAGCATGAGAGTTCCACACTCTGTGCGTAAATATTATTCACCTTCCAACCACAAAAAAAAACTCGTCCTTTTCGGCACCTCTTCTATTCTGGTTGGCTCCAAGATTCACAAAATTATCCAAACTTTCAAGTTTTTAGCCACTTACGGTCAGGATTTGTCGAACTGGACTTTTCTTCCTCGTTTGAGCCATGAATGTAGTTTTAGTTTCATTAGCTCGTAGGTCAATTCGGTTTGCTTCAGACTCTTGACTCAGAAACAATCCTTTGGCAACTAAGATTGAACGTGCCATAATATTGACGTCATCAGCATATGCTACCAATTGTGTGGACTTGAACATAAGTGTACCCGAGGTTTCAGCTGATGTCTTCCTGATGACGTATTCTACTGTAATATTAAGGAGCAAGTCCATCATTTTGTTTTAAGCCTGATTCCGTTATAAAGTTGTCACTTAGTTCACCGTTTAACTTAACCCGGGACACTGGGTTTTGTATCGTGACCTTGACCATGCGGAAATGTTTTGTTAGGATGCAAAAGTCAAGCACTATTTTGTACAGCGCATTTCTGTTAACACTGCCGTATGGTTGCTTGAAGTCTACAAAGAGTTGATGCACATCAAATTTCTTTCTCAAGTCCTTTTGGAGCACCTGCTTTTCTGAGAATATTTGGTCTATTATAGATCATCCTCTCCAAAAGCCTCCCTGGTACTCTTCCGTAATACTTTTATAGTACGGGTTCAATTTTCTGTCTATGAATTTCGAGAACACTTTACAAGACGTGCACAGCAGAGCCTCTTTAATTTTCAGACCTTAACTTGTCCCCCTTTTTGTGTACAAGACATTATACTTTTCCGTCAGTCTTCTGAAAATTGCTCTTCTGACCATATTCTGCATATCAGCCGATGCAGAAGAACATTTCAGTGAAGAGCCCCGCTCTGGAGCAGTTCTGCTGATTTTCCATATATTCCAGGAGCCTTATTTTCTGAGGTCCCTTACAGCTGCCTGTGCTTCGTCTCTGGTTGGTGGCGAGACTGAGACCTCTTGCTCTGCTTCTGGAATGTTCACAGCTTCAGTCGTTGTTGTCGACGCTGTGAATAGCGTCTGGAAATATTGCAGCATTTTTTTTAATTTCGACTGGGTTACCTATGATTACTCCTTGTACACTGCAAAGACTTGTTTGTAGATTAAAGCATCAATTAATTGTTTTTTAGAGGCAAACGTCGATCTGACGTCATGTTTTCAATTATGTGTGGGATCTTGGTGTTGATGGTCAGGCTTGCCTTTCTTCAGTGCAATTTTTTTTAAACTTGACGTCGAAGTCTCTTACACAGTTCTTCTTTGGCCCGGGTTTTTCACTGGATGTATTCTTTGTGCACATGGCTCTTTTTTAATCACTACCTTGCATTTTTCGTCGTGATAGTTGTTCCTAAGTTTCTTTTTCTGTTGCCCCAAGACCTCCTCGGGTGCTTCTATTACAGTATCTCTTACTGTCTTACACATGATTTCGATGTCATCATTACTTTCTCTTGCCTGCGGGGATATGTTGATGTGATTTTTTAGCGCTTGCATGTATGTGGACGTTACTGAGCTATCATTTGGCTTGTGTATTTGTTACCTTGGGGTGATTGATACTGCTTGTTTACAGCTCTTGGAGATGTGGCATCGGAACTTGACACTCATAAGACAGTGGTCCGAATCACAGACAGCACCGCGGAACGAAAGCATGTCGAGAATGCTGGAGGCGGCTCGTTTTTGCATGAAAACATGATCAATCTGATTGAATGTGCGACAGTCTGCGGGTGCCCACGTTCTCTTATGGATGTCTCGATGTCAAAAGCATGTGGAGCTTGCTGTAATGCTTCTACTAGTAGCAAAGTCCATCATCCGTTGTCCGTTGGTCCCTGCATAGAGGCTGTGTCCTCCGGTTCCTCTCTATGCCGATTTTTGCGTTGAATTCATCCAAAACAGTTTTAATGTCGTTTGTGCATTCCAGGATGCTGTAAAATTCGTCCTTGATTGCCTCTGTTTTGTCTTCTGTGGGCACGTGACAGTTGGCAAGCCAGACATTTAAAAATTTGGTCTTGATACGAATCGCATGGAGCTTTTCTTTAACGGGCTTGAAGTCAGTGATTATTTTCCGTTTTCCGCGTTTAAACACAGTGTACGTTTGCATGTCAAATATGTGTTCACCATACCATCTTGTTTCTTGCATATCAAGAATGTTGATTTAATGTTTCTTTATTTCATCCAGAAATGTTCACAGTGCACCTTGTTTGTTCAATGATCCAACATTCCAAATTACAAAAGAATAGTTCTTTATATATTGTGATAGTCGTTGCTGTTTATCTCATCCAATCCGAGGGTGTTCTCTTGGTTCCATGACAAGTAAATACTAAATGGAACGTTGTCAACGTTTCGACTCAGTCGTTTTGGTCCACAAGTGGTATTTTATTTCCCACATACCTACTGGCTAGCCGGTTAGGCCACCCTCTATCCGCAACATGAGGACGCATCCGATGAGGAATCGAAAACCCCACATGAAGGCACTTTTATAAGCTTAATGAAAAATATGTTTGTTTATCTTTAAAAGCCTTTGAGTCATCTTCAAAGGGCTTAAAGAAGTCAAAACGGGTCTGCTCACACTACGAAGCAAGGCTCGATGGCTTTTTAAGAAAAAAGAGAATTAGCTTATGGATACCAAATAAACAAAATTATTGACTAAAAGATGTTATACTTACAAATGCTACAATTATTATTAACAAAGTTCCATAAATTTCGACTTCTCCGGTATTTGTTATTATTGTACTCATAAGAACTTACCGCCATGACTTTATCATCTATGAAATGTACGCTTTCATCGAAAGTTGCTAGATTATACTATACATTAAATATTGAAGCTAGGCTAAAATAACAAAAGTTCATCCAATATTCTTATTTAAAATGGCACTCTTTGAAATAATTTTGGAAGATATTCTTGATATATGTATATATCCTTCCAGAACTGTTCCTGCAAATCCTACTAAGCCCGTGATATCTGGGTCGATTGGAAACGCATATTGTTCTCTAAACATGTATTGTTGTTTTTCTGATACAAGAAAATATTAAATCTAAACGCCTCCTTTTAATTATATTCTTTATGATATTTAACTCTTTATTATTATTTAAAATCTTTTTCATTTTTCTTTAATTCTGTTGATTTTTAAAATTCAAATCTGCAAATTAAAATCACGGACACGAGAACACTGATTTAGTACATCCCATTCGTGTATTGCATTTCCGAATGCAATTTAACTCAGCTGAGCGAGCAGCTGGATTCGAACTACAGTTGCGACACAGAGAAATTCTGGAAGATTTAGACGGATTGTTGAGACTGCTTGGAATCGCGACAGCGATCACGCCGCGGAAGATAATAACGGATATGTGTGTTATTTTGCGGATAATCTAGATCGTCGTTTCGTCAAAGTGATATTCCGGATACAATATGATGCGATTTGGTGAAGTATGTGCGGATTAGAATGATAAAACAAACTGTTTCGAGCAAAATCGCTGGTGGTAAAAGCACAGTGCATGTGTAAATTACTTTGTGAGACTCCATTGTTCATTCCAATGGGTGGTTCGCATTCGCTGATGCCAATAGTGCTCAGTAGGCAGTCAGCACAAGGAGTTAGCGGTAATGGAATAATCAGCAGAGTTCCTATAAGAAGAGATACCGCCATGAATGGAACAGATATGTATGATGCGAAATTTAGCCTGATCTCTTTGGGCCCTGTCGCAAGCAGGAAAGTTGCTTAGAGAAAACAGGAATTCATATTTCCATTTAGAAAGAAACATTATTATCGATCCTCATGCACGCCCCATCGATGGAAACGAAAAAGAGTGTTCAACACTAGAGATAACTGTATTAACGATAAACAAAAATAGTGGAAATAGATCGAATGGTGAGATGCGACAGTGCTGATGAAAGAATTTATCCAAGTAGTTTATTCAAGCATGGCACTTCTTAAATGATAAAAATCAAAGAAGGGAAATTTGAACTAATGCTGTAATGTATAGATTATCGGATAAAGTTATTGTGCTGATTGTGAGCACTTTGGGCCGTGTGAATTTGCGAAAAGTGGTATGAGACTCGGGTGCTCATCAACATGTGTTATGGAAGTGTTTTTGCTTGGGTGTGCAAAGGTTTCTCCCTCTCTTAAACCATCGGTAAAAAAATAAGTCTTTCGCTCCCATAAATAATCAGGTCCCCAAAGAAGAGCAAAAAATACGGAAACAACCGCAACGACATTCCAAAGTTGAAGTTTCTTGGTTATCTGATGGGCTCAAGTCTAGTAGGAGTTGTCAGCGTCGCGATATTTTGTCTACGTTGCTTTAAGTAGGAAAAATCGAGGACGTGGAAATGCCGGATGTGATTGAGAAAGTGATATCATAATATCTGAATGAACGGGATACTGTTTATTTTACGAATCAATGTTGGATACGATGTGTTTGCAAGAGATAAATGGCTAAAAACAAGAAATGGGATGATGTTTCCAGATAATGAAGAGATAGTAAATAATCAGTTTGAGGTTTACGAAAATAAACTGCCGTCGTGCTGTTTTTCGTTTTCCGGTCTGACGTCGAGTGTACATTGAGCTCGAGCGCAACGAATTTTCTGCTGTTTTCTTCTCTCTTTCACCTGAGCCAGCAACTTTCGTATATTATGCATTAGACGGAACAAACGAGGAGGCAACAAGAACGGACGATACCGTCAAATTTAAAGAACGGTTTAACCTTGCTAAATAGAACACTTTCCGATGACAACAGGTGTGATTTTATTCATAAAAAGGTCATAGATGTTCTAAGAAAGTTAGATGACAGTCGCTTCGCATGTGAAAAATAAAGAACAATTGGACGAAGAGATTGAAAAATTGGACGAAGGCTAAAGGAGTTAAAATAAAAATTCTAACCAGATGGATTGCATTCGAAAAGTAGCTGTAACGAAACTACTTGCGGGTGTAGTTGACCCAAACCCGCTTGCTCGACATCATATCTGATTAATGAAGTTGTCTAATGTTCAGTGCAAGAGTGTCATTTGGAAGTGTCCGCACCATTTTTTTCATTGTAAAGGTTTCAGGCAACATCCACATCACCAGCGGGTGCCCGGCGAGGATGTGGGTAAGTTCCCTTTTATTTGCTTATCAATCAAATTTTTTTAGATTAAATTTTCTTACAATTTTTCGAAAACATGGTTACCATTGATTGATTAAACTGCTTTAATCTAAATATATGAAATATTTGTAACTAATATTTATAACACTTTTCAATAGTTTAATTCCAAAACATTTTATTATAATTTGAGTTATTTGGTAAAAATGGAATGCGATAAAGATTAATTTTCACAGGCAATTTACATTATTGAGCTATGTTTTTTTGCTCGGTGTTAATAAGCAAACTAATTCTGGTTGTGTATTTGCATTGCTATATTTTATTTAGTGATATTAAAGTTTGGTAAAAAATAAAACATGAATTGTTAAGTTTGAAACTCGGTCTTTTCCTTCTTTTATTGCGTTTCAGGTGCTCTTGCCCGGATAGAGTCGACTTCCGCTCGCGTGCCCTTATATGGTATAGGGTTATGCCATTCCACCACATAATACTATAACATAAATTGCCCACGTTGATATTTCTCATTTGATGGAAAAATTCATGAAAATTATGTATGTATGAGTTTCCACGAAAATGAGAAATATATGGCCATGTCTACGTTTGGATCTTGATCCGGTTGGGAGGGTGCAAGGGGGCACCGCTTCCACCTGGGCGCCACACTCTTATTTGTGGGTCATAAGTATCGTCGGTAATGGCGAAGTCCTTTTAAGTCCGTCTGTTTTATCAAGGCCCTATATTTTTCCTCTGAACCAGCAATTGAATAGCCCTTAGCAGGTTACTTCCTTTGGATGCGAAAAATATTTTTCGTAGTGGGTCTTGTGCTGGGGGGAAAGAACCCGCCCCACGACGCCGCAACGCTAGCCTACCAGCGCATTCATGCGTCCCCAGACAAGGCCAATCTCGGCGGATCTTACCATCCTCTTTTGCTGAGGCAGCATACCATCACTGCTGTCCTTCACGGATATTTATGTCTACATATTTCACTACACCTTCTGATGCTAAAAATGACTTTATTGCTCGGATTCTAAAAGTGTCAATTGAAAACCTTTCATTCACACTCGATCAAATTTGTTAAAAATAATTTTTAAGGGCCCCTCCAGCATAAGAGGGACCCCCTCAAAAATTTTTGAAATGTATGATAAGACCCAAACTTTGGAGATACCACCACTTCTGACCTTTCGACTAAGGTTGACCTTTCTAGCTTTTGCAGTTTCTGAGAAACTGTGACGCGCGGACAGACAGCACGTGAAACTAAAAGTTATTTAAACATTTTTTTAGCAAACCCACAAAAATTGACAAAGCTACATTCAGTAGAAAATTTATAGACAAATAAATACCATTCACATTACTTCAATATATCAAAGTTTACTTTCGATGACTAAATCAGAATAGGAACTAGTCGCGACAGTTCTTTCTAAATTTGTTGACCACAGAACGCAAAGAATGAACCAATTTTGCTTGTTACAAACGCTTAAAACAACATAAAGTAATGTATTCGATTCCAATAATGTTAACGAGATTGCTACGTATTACTTCGAATAAACTCACTTCCAATATGTGTCCTTCGAGGAACCTGACCGAAAAATTCTAATTAAAATTTCTTCAAGAAATACTGTTTTTTCCTACTCCATGTACAGCCGTTGTTGTTGTTTGGAGCTTGTTAATTGTGTTTTATTATTGAAACGATTCGATTGACCACAAGATGCTACTTCGCTGCTAAACTTCTTAACACGGGTCTCGACTTGACAACAGTTTAAGAATGTTCTTCACGAGCCTGTGGTATGCCGTCAGTGGTGGCACCTCTTCTTTAAGTATGAAATCGACGAGCAATAAAAGCATCACACACGGTGGAAGTGCTTAAGCTGAAACGAAGGCAATAACGTGAGTGAACCACGAGATTTATTTCGGCTAATAAAAAAGAAACGCTACCTCTATCTTCATCGAGTGGTTGAACAAAGATGGGTTGAAGATAGTATATTTTGTATGGGCTCACATTTCAAAAGAAATTGCACTTTCAAAGGACTCGTTCCTGTGCTGCCGCTTCAGAATATAATCACATCTACAATGAAAAAGCTCATGCTTGGAAAATAGATTAGAATGTAGAAATATATTTCGACCAAAAGATTCCTACACTAGAATATGTTTCAGGACGTTTTTGAGTAAACATGCAACCATTTTTTTTAACATATGAAACTATGGTGAAGACAAACCAGGTGCAACCCTTGAAAAAGATTAATTTTATCACGGCAACCCACCTTCACCCTTTTTCAACATAGCTCCAAAGATCTCGTGGACCAGAGCAGAAGAAATTAAAACCAATTAAAAGGGCGCAAACGAGAAGTCGATGGGATCTGCGATGTTTTAAGGATGTTGTAGCACAGTGGCTCATTAGTTTCGAGTTTTTCTAATTGGCATCGACTTCTGAGCAAAACGGTTCCCGATGCCAATCGATCCGAAACTTTGATTCGGGTCTCTCCTTTGAATATTCGAATTAATTGGAGGGTCTGAGCTTGCGGTGAGTGAGTATCATTGTCGCGTTGCAATAATGTGATGCAGCTACTGAAATTATTGGAAAGTTTTATGGCGTTAGTATGGTGTGTTTTCTCAGAATTATGTTGTTCTACGGTTGAATCAGATCTTTAACCACTTTTGACGTGATTTATCACAGACGCCAACCGGATAATTAGTTGAAATGAATCTTATTTGGAAATAGTCGGTTTTCGATTTTGGAGAATGATTTGAACAATAATAATTAATGTATGTGAACGATTTTAATCAATAAAGAAGACTGTTTTCGGCTATATAGGCCAGTGTTAATGGGTCTTCGTAGAATCACAAAAACCTACTAGTCACAGCAAGTTTCCTCAGAAACTATACAAGCTGGAAAGCTCAAGTTTTGTGAAAAGTTTAAAAGTGGTAGGCTCTCAAAATATAGGCTTTATCAAAAGTTTCGAAAAAATTTTAGGGGGAACCGCATTACAGCGAAGTAGCCGTTAATAATTTTTTTAATCTAAGATATTCGAGTGATGTATTAGATGAAAGGCCTTGATTTGAGCTTTTAGAATCTGAAATAAAAAAGTTATTTTATGCATCAGGGTACCAACATATAGTGTCTCCCCACCTCGCGATTGGTCACTTTTGAGCTGCAAAATCTGAAAATAAACACAGAGGTGGATCTTTATGAGTTCAAGGGCAACAAATACCTCAAAAACCAAAATTACCCCACTTTGTTAATAATAGTATGATTTGCAGATTTTACATTTTCACCCATAAAATCAGAACTGTACTCTTAAACTACTTGACAGTTTGCGATTATATGGATTAACATAAGATCTTTAAACTCACAAAACTTCATACAAATTGAATCATAATCAAGTGAGTTATTTTACTTTTATGCAATTAAAACAACAATAACACGTGTTGAAGGTTGATACACATTTTAAATCGATCCAGGCACTCTTATTTTCTTCCGATTTTTATGAAAATTTAAGGAGAAGTGTTTAATTTGAATATTTTCTATCGGCCGAGCATTCAAAAAAATTATTTAAGCTGGATCAAAATGGCAGCTGCAATGTGCTTACGACAGGAGCTCTGCATCTTTTGCATAAATTTGAACTATTTGTATCTAAGTTATGGACGAATAATGCAAGTCATCGACTCACGCTATTAGAAAACTTGTTTTGAACCTTAGGATGGTTACAAAGACCTTCTGGTAGGAGCACTCTCCTGTTTACTCAACTTGTTGTTTCTCCTAGTGTGTGAACAGCAAGTATGAAAATATGTATTCGTTTATGAACGTTAGTATTTTCGCATACATTTTTAACCTCATGTATGGGCCGCTATTAGATCACTTAAAATCTACGTTAAGCGGATAGTTATCCTATTAAGAATATTCTTAACTAGTGCAATAAAAACAGAGTTATTTCTGAGGCATATTTAGAGATAAATCTGATAAAATCTTGGCCTTTTGTTCCTAGGCTTGCAGTTTTTACTAGCACTACAGCCCCTCTTGGGCATTCATTTCCTGCAAATAGCGTCCCCAAAAATCTCGATCCATTGACGACGTCCTCCAATTTCAAACTCCGAGCAGCGATGAACTGCCTTCGTGGACCGAGTCAGACCACGGTTTTCCCACTGGTCTCCACCCATCGGTTCTCCTAATGAATACCTTTTTGGGTATCCGTTATTCATCCATATGATTCATGTGCCCAGCGTGTAGCTACCGCAGTCTTACAATCGTTGAGAGCTTCGGTTTGTAAAAAATGTCATACAACTTATGATTGTATCGAATTCACTGTTGATCTCCGTCTAGCTTTGCTTCGATAATTTGCCGCAGGACCCATCGCTCAAAGGCGTTGCTTGGATTAGGGCTCACGTTTCACACCCATATCTTATCACAAATTCCTATACTTAAAGCATTGTTTTCACTGTGTATGCAGCTGGTCTTCAAGATCGTCAACACAATTTTCCACGTTTTTTAGTACTTCCATTCCCTAGCACTCTCTTCATTACCCTTTCATCGTCGCACAACGCTCATGCGATCTGCACTTCACACGTCGTCGATTCCTACGTGTGCACCTAGGCAATGTTAAAACATCGGTACAAGGGGGCACATTTTTTCAATATTGTATTCACCAAGTGTGATATTTTGGGCATTTGATATATTTTACTTTGGCTGCGTCATGAGCTTTGTTCTATACTCACAGAGTTTTAGCCCTACTAGTTTTGCTTTGCTGTCGAGCTTCAGGAAAAGTTCTTTGGCAGTTGTTAATGACCGTGACAAAATGTTGATGTTATACGCATAGGATACTACTTGGCTCGACATATATAGTAATGTACCTTGTGTGTCAACAGGTAGCTTGCTTATGACTTATCCCAGAACCAAATTGAATAGCAATGGGGCCAGCCTTTCTTCCTGCTTTAGTCTGACATTTGTGTCAAAGGCATCGGTGAGTTGGTTATAGATGTGGACTTGGGAGGTGGTTGCGTCATTGTAAATTAGGTAAGATGGACTAATTTGACTGGGATGCCAAAGCAAAACATTAATTGGTATAGAACGTTACGATCAATACTGTCGTAAGAGTGCCTTCAACTGTCTCGGCCTATTAACCACGTCCTCCGATTTCGGAATCAAAGCAGCGATGAACTGTCTACATCAACTGAGTCAGACCAGCATTTCCGCGGTTTCCTCCCTGGTCTTCGCCCTTCAGTTTTCCCAACAAATACCTTTTTGGGTATCCGTTGTTCGTCCATTCAACTCATATGCCCAGCCCATTGCAGCTTCCGCAGTCTTACAATCGTTGAGACCTCCGGCTCATAAAACATTTAATACAGCTCATGGTTGTATCGAATTCAGCATTGTCCCCTGTGTAGAATCCGATTATTCGATTTAGGACCCGTCGTTCAAAGGCATTCAATACGTTTGCAGATGATTGGGTTAGGGTCCATGTTTCACACCCATAGCGTAGCACCGGTCTTATCACAGATTTGTATACTTGGAGCACATGTGGTCAAATTCATAAGTAGGTGAATCAATGGTTGAGGCTGAACCTGGAGACGATTCTTGGAATGGTTAAACATTTTTGTCACCAGTATTGCGATTTGTCCTGCAATCAAAAAATTTGTTTTACTAAAAATGTACAATTTTTCTTACAGGTTACCTGGATAAAACATGTTATCAATCATCCCCTGAATAAGTCCCAACTTTCTTTGACGAGCGCAGATACCATCTTTTTCAGAAAAAGTGGTACAAAGGGATTCCATGACTGCACCACAATATTGCAACCAAAAGTCTAGGTTGCTTACCTTGTAAAGTGGCCCTCGGTGGTAACTTGTTGTCAGCAATTTAGGTGGATGCTGTTCGAAGGGCAGGCTAAGAACTTGTAACTGGAGAACGTGGTCTATATAATTGGAAAAAAGCACATGAATATTTTAAGAAGCATGGTCAATCTGCATATAACAGGGATTCTATGGTCGTCGCATTGGCCCAAAGGATATCACACTCTTCAATTGTCATTAGACAACGCTCTTCGGCAGCCAAGCTACACCAGGCACAAGAAAGGACTGCCTGAACTACCATTTTTAAAAGTATGCTTTTCCTCGGTCGGCAGGGTCTTGCCATTCCAGGTTGTGAAATGAACGGGGAAAACTTTAACGCCGTGTTAAAACTTCTCTCTGATTACAGCCCTGACTTGAAAGAAAATCTGTAAGCCACCGCAGAGTCAAAATGAAAACGCCAAAGTTACCACACAAGATTTTGCAAGGCAAGCTAAGAGAAATTAGAACAAGACAAACAAAAAGGGGGATAGAAGAAGAGATGCTATAAAGTTTATGTACATGCCTAAGGATAAGCCGGAAACTCTAGACGCCTAAGTAATTAAATATTAAACATGTACATCAAATTTAAGTTTTGGATCAAAAGTTACTCCAAGGTCTTTATTACTGAACACTTTCGAGAGCAAAGTATCATTTATGTTAATAAATAACTAAAATTAATAGGAGAGTCTTTCGGAGAAAAAGTCATTTTATGACATTCAGTAACGTTAAGATGTAAATAATTTGAAGAGCACACTTATTTAGGGCAGTCTAAGTAAGATTTGACTGCTCGAAATACTTTAAAGTCATCAGCATACAAGAGGCAAGAGGAAGTAATTGCAAAGGGGAGATCATTCATGAACAGCAGAAAGAGAAGAGGCCCGAGGATTGAGCCTTGTGGAACATCAGGTGAGGGATAAACAGGACTAAATGTAGTACCAGAGAGGCTACTCGACAGGGATGACACGATAGGTAAGATGACATCCAAGATAGAAGAGCAGCCGAGATGCTTAGAGCTTCAAGTTTATGATAAGGGAGAAGATCATTTACAGTGTCAGAGGCCTTGAATAAATATGTGAAGATCATATCAACTTGCAATCGGTTATCCAAAGCTCTTGCAAAACTATTTGTGAACTCCATTAAGTTAGAGGTAGTGGAGTATCCTTTGAGAAAGCCATGTTGCTCTGGAGCAGTAATAGGCGCTAATGAGTTTGAGAGTCGATTATGAACCAGTCGTTCAAGTAACTTTGGAAAGCAGGAAAGTAAGGAAATGGGGCGATAGTTGAAAACTGACGTTGGATCACCACTTTGAAAAATAGGCACAATATTAACTGTTTTCTTAAAGCTAGGAAAAGTACCAGTACTCAAACTTAGATTGAAAAGAAGAGGCAAAGGAAAACTTAGCGATGAGGCTAATGACTTCACAAGGGTAGATATTACTATCAAAAGTATTAATCAGATACATCTGTACAAATATAGGAAATTGAAAAAGGAAGACGATTAGATCTGACAACAGGATGCACAGCTACAACGGGAAGAGTAAAAAAGTCGAAGAGAAAGATTGGACGAATGAGTCAGTAATTTCTTGGGGTGAAAAACTTCTATACCATTCCTATGGGCCTTACTAAGACTGCAAGAAGAAGATTTCAGCGACCTAATATAAGACCAAAAAGGCTCTGTATTATGAGTCCCAAGATAACTATCCAGACTACTGAAATAAGCCTTCAGAGCAGAGTTGATCTCTTTCTTGGCAATACCATGCAGCCTGCTAAAATTAGATCTAGCTTCAATTGGTAGGAGATTAAGAGTTCTTCCAGCTTGGTCTTTAATCTTCGCATGTTTTGGTTAAAAATAGAGGTACACATTTTAATAGAAGAAGTTGAATAGTTTTAAGGTTTGAAAAAGATTCATTGAGGTTTAAAGAGGATACAGTGTGATAAAAATTATGAGTATAAGAATATTCATCAAGATTACATGTGACTAAGGCTTTGGGATTTGGTTTATTGGCCAACGAAAATTTCTTTGTTTCTTTTCGAATGGCTGAACAAGTACACAGCAGGCCAGTAATTCAAATTCAGAAATCACCAATTTAAATGAGGCATCTACTTTGTCCGTTAAATTTTCATTAGTCAAGTTGTAACAACTAACGGATAATCCAAATTTTTGGTGACGTAACGTTTTACGTCATCAACAGAATTTACGTACGCCACTTTAGAGATAAAGATACATATGCTTCAAAGGTATAGAAGTACGAATGACAGGAGAATCGATATCTGTTGAAGGAACGTGGTCACTCTATTACTGATGTTGAATTGGAGGAGGTATTTACTTAGGAATCGCTCCCCGGCTGTTGGACGAAGAACCTGATGGGCTGATGATAAGTAAATCAGACTGTTAATTAATGGAACAACGAGTTGCTCCTATTGAGAGTTGATTGACCAGGTTCCACGGTTTCTATATAATTGCAGCAATCCGGCTGTAGTACGAACGTTGGCTGTAGCTGCATATCTTGTTGAGCAGTTAGTGGAGTATCAGTTAAATTTAAATTTCCCGCTTCCGAAACCATTGAGAGACTAGGTTCAATTTTTTCTTCTTCTTTGTAGCCATACAGTCCCTTTGAGCCTTCGCTTAGAGATAGTTAGAGTATCTCATTGTCATGATCGAATGTATCGGCATTCCACAAGGTGATATGATCAGTATCACGCTTTGGCCATGTGTCTGTCCACCCAGCTGCGATACGTTCTGATTTTAAACCAGCACGTATCATAACTGAACAGGCTTATAGTCCGTCCGAAGAACCACTCGAACTAAATCTCTAGTCCGCGTGGCTTAGTTGTTAGAGCACTAAGCCCGTAAGCCGAAGGACTAGGTTCAATTAGGTCTGTAGGATTGTAGCAATCTGGCTGTAATACGAACGCTAGTTGAGGCTGCATGTCATGTTGAGCATTCAAGGAGAAGGTGGACATTACATTTTGCACAAATTACAAAATTCAAACAAAATAGCATGTTCTTGTTAAAAAAATAGAGTAAATCTCGGAAGCTCCTTAACGTATCGAGTTGATTTAAGGTACATTTTTTAAATCTAAATTATTTACAAGTACATTGAATTAACTCACCAAAAATTTAAAAAAGGTGCGTTAATTCAATGTCAATAATTTATTTTTTTTTTTGAATTTTTGATGTGTGAATACAATGTCAATAATTTAGATCGAACCACATAGCTTAAATTCACTCGGTACGTTAAGTAGTTTTCGAGATCAACTTTATTTTTTAACGAAAACATGCTATTTTGTTTGAATTTTGTAATTTTTGCAGTAAACTTTTTGCAAAATGTAATGTACTGATTCAATAACCAACGGATTCTGATTTCTACTTAAAAATATTTTGCAAATATTCGTAAGAATTCTGTAAAGTGTAAAGTTGACCCAAATTTGCAATTTTACTAGGGTGAAACTGCAAATTTGGGTAAACTTTACAGCCGTTCACCTCAGAAACGTTACGAATATTTGCAAAAATTTTGTAGCAAGAAATCGGAATCAACCTTTGCCTATCGAATCAACTCATTACATTTTGCAAAAATTTTGTTGCAAAAGTTATTAAATTGAAACAAAATAGCATGTTTCCGTTAAAAAATGTAGTAGATCTCGGAAACTACTTAATGTACCGAGTTGATTTAAGCTACGGTTATTAGATCTAAATTATTTACAGTGAATTAACTCATCAAAAATTTAAAAAGTTTTTTGCAAAAAATTTCCTAGAACAAAATGTGGAAATTTGATACAAATCAATGTGCATGCATGATATTTGCTCAGTGTGTGCAAATTACACATTTTGTTCTAGAAAATTTTTTGCAAAAAACTTTTTTAGATTTTTGATGAGTTAATTTACTGTAAATAATTTAGATCTAACAACCGTAGCCTAAATCAACTCGGTACGTTAAGTAGTTTCCGAGATCTACTACATTTTTTAAGAAAAACATGCTATATTGTGTGAATTTAATAACTTTTGCAACAAACTTTTTGCAAAATGTAATGAGTTGATTCGATAGGCAAAGGTTGATTCCGATTTCTTGCTAAAAAATTTTTGCAAATATTCGTAACGTTTCTGAGGTGAACGGCTGTAAAGTTTACCCAAATTTGCAGTTTCACTGGGGGCTGCGCCTTAATGCAAGATGTTGAAAAAAGGAAATAAAGCTAAAGTTCACTTGCTTTGATTGTTTTCACAAATTACTCTTATAAGAGATTGTATGGAGTGGTTTCAGTCATGATAAGACGATCTCCACACAAACGTGATAGATTCAAGGTCATTGCCGAAGGTAATCCAGATGCTGCTGGTACAAATCTACATCTAGTATGCGCAACTAGATTGGCAATTGCGAGCTCCAGCGACAACTAGAATCCTCGGTCATTGCCCTGCAGTTACCCACGTGTTAGAGGAAAAAGATGCCATTATAGTTGACGGCGCTGTAGCATCCAGGGGCTTGGCAAATAGCTTAAGTGAAGCAACTTCTTACCATGGAATTCTGATATACCGGGATATATTCAGGCCATGTAAAGTAGCCAGCACGCAGGTCCAGAAGCCAGGATTGACTGTAAGCAAAGAGTAAGCAAGTGGACCAAAGGGGAGCGACGGAAAAGCTGCCTCCCTGGCCGAAAAAACGTTCCAATGGCCCTGGTATTTAGTCCTTGCCCCTTGGATCAGATAAGCCTTCAGCTTGGCGTATGCAACGAGCTTTATTTCATCTGGGAACGACTTCAACCAATTGTAACTTGCCATTTCTGTCTTTGAACAAAATCGATTTGGTACTTTCATTTTTTGGCAAACTTTAATGCCATCGATTGAACCAAAGTGTGATCACGTGCATATCTAGCAGCTGAAAGGTGTTTTATGTGGGTAATTAATTTTCTTTCGCACTCTATACCAAGCATTGGGGGAGGCCCTAATCCACTTTTTGCAAAGTCATGCAAACGCTGTCGCTTAAACAATGTCTTTTTTAGAATACCAAAAGCCCCGGACGGTGCATTTAAGCCAAGTTCTTCTCTATTTAGCTTCGAGATAGCTTTTCTTAACACCTCTTCAGTCCAGGACCCTCTTGGTGCAATATTAGCTTTCCTTGGATACACTTTGGGTGTATCCTAAAAAAGTAAATAGTATTGAATCGGCTTATGTAATCATCTTGCCATTTGCTTGGTCCACCTCCCCGTATATGAAGACAGAGATGGACTTAGTAACGCAGATGACTCATTTGCAAACAATTCACTAAATTATAGCTAAACATCTTAAACTGAAACTATTTCAGGTATTTTAAACACTAAAAGTAAGCACACGCTTCTTAACTCTCTGCCACTCACAATATACTTTTCGCTAGAAATTCTCAGAAAAATACAAATATTCAGTATTGTTTTCAATAGGTCACTCAATTGCGCAAAGTCAAAATCGAAAGAACTTTATTCAGTACTAAGCCTAATAAATTTTAAAAGAATATAAAGCGAATTCCAAACAATAAAAATACGAAAACTTAACGTCCCAAATATCTCTCTAAATTTAAAAATAATCAATTAAACATATTCGATCAAAAAAACCAAGCTGAATTTAAATTAATTAAGATTACTGCATAATTTATGATTCGATTGAAAAAAGGAGAAAAAACCGACCAACACTATTCCAAAATTATTTTGAATTATAACACAGCAGTGAACTCTTATCCTAGACCTGAAGTAATACAACTTAATTTCAATAGAATTCAATCAAAAACTTTATCTTATACTAAAAAACTATCACAATATTCCTAACCAAATCGTTCAACCTTACATCTAAACCTAATATAATAAACATAGCATATACATCCGCAAATATATTGAAGGCCTTTGAGCGACGGGTACTAAGGCGAATAATCAGAGCGAAGCTAGACGAAAAGCAGTGGCGAATTCGATACAACCATGAGCTGTATGAAATTTTCGGAAAAACTGAGGTCTCAACGATTGTAAGGCTGCGGAAGCTGCAATGGGCTGGACACATGAATCGTATGGACAAACAACAGTTATCAAAATGGTTATCGTTGGGAAAACTGAAGGCCAGAGACCAGTGGAGAAACCGAGGAAACGCTGGTCTGACTCGGCTGAGATGGACACTGCTCAGATTTCAAAATTGGAGGACGCGGTCAATGGACCGAGACTGTTGGAGGTGCTATTTGCAGGAAGCAAAAGCCCAAGAGGGGCTGTAGTGCAACAAAGCAGAAGAACATATACCTAAGCTATCCCTTATTCTTAACACCAATAAACAATGAGACTAAATAGCTGAAACTCAAAAGCAAAGTAATGAAAAGGACAAAAACTGGAAGTGAACACGAATAATTTAGATATTGTCATTCAGCCACCAATACCTAGATTGCTCCATCTCAGCTCGACCAGTTTCAACGAACCTGGCAAATGAGTATCTCTTGAACTCAAATTCTGAAGATATTTAATCTTCTTACCAGTGGCCCATCTATATATTTGAATATGATTGGGATACCGTCAGAATCAACAACATATCAATTCATGTCCAAATACAAGTTTGCCAGTAGCGACGCAAGTCGCAATATACCCGTCTGTAGGGTGGAGCGGCTGTAAAATCCAGGGGTTTTCACTCACAGTTACAGATCTTGCGATATGATTCCGACCAAGTTTTAATATGAAGATATCGACTCATGTCACTTGTTTGATAAATTCTTCTATTCGATACATAATGCTTCCAATCCATCTTAAGCTTTCTGTATAAATCAGTATATGCATGAAAACATTTCCTTTTGAAAACTCTTGATTTTTCCATAGTACTAGCACTTTGAGTGTACCAAATTTGACGTACATATGTCAAGACTGGTCCAACCAGGGTCTTGTAATAGAGCCATTTGACCTTTCGATCAATGTATTTGGAATGAAAGAGTCTTCAAAGGGCCATGACTACTTTTTGTACTTTGCTCAGATTGATTTTGACATGTTCGGTATAGTACAGATACTGATTGAGACGAACAGGCATTGAACACAGTCATATTATGGAAATCCTTCCAATTACGTTTCAGCTCTGGATTGACCCTCTGCAACGTTGTCCGAAGCAAGATTGTTTCGCACTTCTGCGCATTGATTTTCATTTGCCAATTGTCAGTGTACAACTGCATATCATTGAACATTTTTCGAAGATTGCTCTGAACTATTATAGCTTCTTGGTCTGCCATATAGATGATCCAATAATCAGGAAACGCTACCAATGATCGCGTTTGCGAGAACTAATATTTCTCAATGTGGGCGTTTAATGCTTTGTTAAGTATCACTTCAAACACCTTGCTGATGTTAGGCAGCAAGCTGATTAGGCAAAAGCTTTTGGGGAAAAAAGATTCCTTTCATTTTTTCAAGATCGGATATAACTTAGCCAATTTCCACTCATTTGAGAAATATGAATTACTCAACATGTTTGTTGAACAATATGTAATAATTTCTAAAAGTAAACTCAGGCAAATGTCGGAGAACTATATTTGGTACACCATCGATACCACATGATTTCTTGTTGTTTATGCCAAATATGAAACACAAGTCTTCCTAGCTGACAAAATAATCAATAAGATTCAAGCTCGGTATGAGGTCAGATGTTAAAATTTTATTGAAATGAAGAATTGTTTCACTGTTCAGGCTTGATTTGAAGTCAGAAACTTTTGCCTCGACGACCTCTGAAAATATTTGATTCCCTCTCTGAAGGTTTGGTAGATGCTTGATTCCCTCTCTCAGGGTTTGGTAGATGAACCAATTCAAAACGAGTTCCAATCAGGGCAAACTTTTGTAATCCACCACTTATAATCTTGTCTCCATATCTGTCCGGAATCGTACTATCAAAATTGATACCAGCCCTATCGAGAGGATTTATCTCAACACTAGCAACTTCAAGATTCGATACCTTCACTCGAAACTTCTTACGGAATAAGCTATTCACTTTCATGAAAACGCCATCTGGGCCCTGTGGGATACTACCCTTCAATTTTCCCACCCATTGATTGCTGGCATCACTTCTGATGTATTAGCAGGTTAAGTTCTGGACATTCTTCAGGTGTAATTTCAACAAAGCCCACTAGGGATGGTTGTAGTCAATAAATCACCGATTAATGTTTTTGACGCGTGTGAGAAGAAGGCTTTTCAATCTTTTTAATCTTGCGATGGCTGGTGTTCGATGTTTAATCTTGGGAATTACTTTCTCAATCGTTTTCAACACCAGCTTTTCTAACTTCGACAAATTGAGATCTATTTTATCGTTAGTTAGATTCCTGTCATTAGGAACCATTAAACAAGAGTTGAAATCATCGCAAGGAGGACATTGCTTCTGTTACTCTCGATTAAACTTCTTTTGAAACTTTCCCCAATCCGCTTGTTTGAAACTCAGCCGATAATTTTTATGTTGAACTGGAACGAGGATGAGATCATCCCTTTGATGATTGATTTCCGTTACGATTGCGTTATGGTCGCTATCGTAAGGAAGTACCTGCAGTTTCCGTTGAGGACTATTAAAGCTGAATTTAAGTCTTGCGTCAGCAATGCAGAGGTACAAATATAAATTTGTCCTTGGAAGTGCTGGGAACTCCGACCTATATAGATTGCATCTATATTCAATTTGGTTCCCTGTTATCCACGATTTCAGGAATACATCTCTTGGATTATTGGTTGCGTTCAGCCATGATGTATGCTTGCCGTTCAGGTCACCAGCAAATTATAATAACTATGCAGCCTGTTCTATTTGAGTATTTTAAACAAGGAGTTGAGCTCCTTCTTGAACTTGAGAATATTTCGACCAGTTGCATAGGCAGAGATAATGAAGAGGTTATCCCCACCTGGCAGTGAAATTTTGATAATCGGCATTTCAAGAGATTCAAAGTTTTTGAATTTGACTTTTTCAATATTTTAGAAACAAAAGGATCTTCTAACTAGTAACCCGAGGCTACCTCCCCCATCACCTATTACCCTTTCGTTTTTTACGAACTCAAAATCCTTGAATGTCATTGAATGCCATCAAATTAAGGTGGTTTTCAGTGAGCAGTATAATGTCAGGCTTTTGCTTAACAATGAATTCATGGAGATAGTCCCATCGATGTATAGTAACAATTGAGCTGACGTTGATCGAGATGAGATGAATCCTATCCATGAGAATGTGAAATTATGGGAAGTTATTTTAAGGCATTTGAAAGCCCCAAGCGCTGACAAACAAAATTAATTTTTGTATTTTGTTTATCGATTCCCTCCGGTAAAAAATTTAGTTGCTCATTATTGCCATTTACATTATTTACCGCATTTTCTGCTGGTCCTCTAGCAGCAAGTGTAAATTATACCCCAGGCTTGATGAAGTTCGGAGCTGATAAACTGCGGTGTGGTTGTTTTTGATTTGGGACAGATTTTACCATCGCATCTTGATATCGGGAGCATCCTCGGTAGGATGCTGGATGACCAAAAACACCGCAATTAATACAGTATAATTTCTCTTTTGGCTCCATCTGAGCCAATATGCCCTCACCGGGAGCATGAACGTCTTTGCGTTTGACGGACCGATAATGCATGGCACAGTTGGCAGCTAAATGTCTAAGTACCTAATTTGTTGAGAAGCACTTGGACTGCTCTTATGTGAAATCTGTACTAAGTAAAGTAGTAAATTCTTCTTTTCTCCCGGTGATGTTCTTGCTACGAACGTTTCAACGGGTATAAATTTAATTTTTTGTGCAGCTTCCTTGAGCACCTGAAGAAGATCGACGGTGTCCTCTCCGCAGTCCAAGCCCTGCAACAAAAAGGTCTGATTCTTCTCAATTTTTGGAGTATGCGTGGAATGTGAAACCTCTCCGGAGCTCATTGAATTTTTAGCTGATTTGAAATCAACCAGAGATTTCGTTCTAAATGTTAATTTCTCAGCATTAACTCTTTTAATTTCGAAATTAGCTAGCTTATTTCAGCTCCCAATAGCCGAATCATATCTTTTCAGCTTTGACCGTACACATTCATTGGCGAAACTTTTTCTGTATTTTTGGTGGCTTTTTTGAGTGAAACCAGCAGAACTGCGAGCTGTTTTCTTCTCCATAGTCTTATTTTTTAAGTACCGAATAAAATACGCACCGTTATCTTGATTAGAATTACCTTCAATACATTCTTCAACGTCCATTTCTGGTTGTAGTCCGTCCAGCGCTGCATAATAGTTTTGGTTATCGTTAGCGCCTCCAGCAGTTAGTATTTCTTCTGGGATAGCTTGTTTGACAGTTTTCTTTGCCTTAGTTTCCTTATTTGTTTGCTATAGCGGTTCTGCACCTTGAACCGATTTTCAAGGGATTGTAGTCGTAGTCTTAATTCTTGATCGAATCAATTCTTGTTGGTTTTCAATTATTTGGGTTTTACATCCAACATCTGCGGAGCACTCCTGGTTATTCGTATGTCTCCTTCTATTGACGATTGCCGCCAATTTTATATTGCTTGTCTTTCCGGCGTCTCCCAAACGGGGGAAGCTGTCGGGCTCCTCCATTCCAGCAGTCCCGAGTTAGTCTTTGTATTATTTGCTTCTTTTGATTTATCGAAGTAAAATAATGTTCGATATGATTTCGTGGGTCGATTCCTTCAACGATAAAAGCTTTTTCAAATAAAAAACAAAATTTGCTTTGGGCTGACTTTTAAAAAATATTATTTAATTTTTAGAAAACTTGACAGGAGCGAATTCAAAACACGTCTATACGCAACGAATGCTTGGTGTAGAATCAGCTAAATTGCGCATTCAGCTCGAAATGTCAACAGGGACTGAAGCAAAATGAACAACATGTCTGAAAGTGTTATCATGTGATTTTGTGTCGCTAAATTTAGAAGTGGTGCATCTATCCCCAAATTACCCCATTTAAAGTCGCTTTATTAGGCCTATTTGAAAAAGTTCAGATAATATTTAACGAAGTTCTAGTGGTTTGAATTTTATTGCAATGCCACAAGAATACACAACAACAACAGCAATATCGCTTAAATCAACACAAACTACTTTGTTGATATTTTCACGCAAATCTAAAACAAAGTGCCTATCATTAATATTCAAGACAATTTGTTCAACATGAATGATACCAGAGCCCAAGGTCCCTGGTTCGAGTGACGAAATTTGTTTCAAGTGATTCTTCGGGCGGATTATAAGCCTGTTCAGCTATGATTCGTACTGGTTTAAAATGAAAACATCTCGTAACTGGGTGGGCGGATACATGACCAAAAGCGTGTTACTAACCATATCACCTTCCTTAGTGCCAATATACTCGATCAAGATACGAGTGATGAGATACTCTAACTATCTCTAAGGGGCTGTTGTGCTAAAGCAAAAATATTATATCAGTCATAAGGAATCAAAATTTTGGCCACTTTAAATAAGGATTTTCAGTAAATATGCGTTCTTTTTCCTTAAGGCGCCGTATACACCGAAATGGCAAAATCAATAGAATATGGCATAGTTCTCAACGACGGAAAAAGTGTACGTAATGGTTTTTTCACGTTATATTTATTGATACGTGCTCGAGAGATTGTATGGAACAAAATTTAAAAAAATATTTTAAGTGAGCATTTATCAGGAAAAGTATCCGAGTGGTTTCGAAAAAGAGCAATTTTCGTGTGCGTTTTCTGACGATACCTTATAAGATAACTGCATAATTTTTTTATATATAATTAGTTGGAATATATAAAAAGAGATTGTATAGATTAAATTTTTGATTTTATGAATTTTGATTGATATTAACTCAACTCAAAATATCACATTTTAGGTGGGTTTCAATGCACGTTTTTAACTAAGTTATCTTATTTTTTTCAGAAATGTTTATTGACCATTATAAAACTCATATCATTGAAATGACTATTAGATTTAAAATACTAGAAGTTTTCAAAAACATTACCCTATAACAATTCGATCAAATATAGTATCTGATTCAATGTGAAATCGAATTCAGTTCACTCGCAGACAGCGAGCAGTACGCACGCAGTTTTTACGCCGTTTCTCTTCTTCATGATTTTGTTTTGAATTTTTCATTCTTCCCCTCCACGAGAAAGTGAAAAATAAAACAAACAATGAATAATTATGAGATAGGTGAAATGACAAAATTCGATTATAATGTAAACTGCATTGCGTTTATGATACTCCAAGTCGTATGTCAAGTGATAGCTGTTTCCCAGGAGAACAACAAAACATTCGATTTGTTATTTGTATTTATATTTTGTAAATACAATTCAATTTTTATTTCTTCTTCGTTTATAAATATTTTTATTTGTTCTTTGTAAATATTGCCTAAAATAACATATAAACGAAAAATAAGGCTTATATTTTGTTTTCCTGGAAATCAGCGCTATCAGTTGAAATACATCAACAATAAGTTAGCGATTTAGTGCGTTATGGGAAATCGTAAGAATCGAGCAAGATATTTTATAAACAATAAGAAAAATTGCCGAAAGGTGAATGCGTCTCTAGCAAGGTAATTTTCCTTTTTAATAGGTAGGAAGGGGCACTGATGTAAATTGCGCACGAAATGTTTCCAATGTGTTACAGATAAAATAACAAAATCGGATTCTGTCTGTTTCATTATTTAAATTATTAAAATCTGTATGTACTGAAATTTTATGATACATTGTTTGGTGATTTTTTTAAAAGAATCTAAAGGTTTCTTGATTAATAGAGGTTTATTGATAGGTACACGGAGACAATTATAATTTGGCAACTATGAAGATTTTTTAAAATGAAAACTTTTGGATTTTTTCGTCCGTGTAGATCTTGTGCGTTTGTGCTTCAGAGCAAAATTCACTTGCGGGATACAGCTCATTAGCTTTGATTATGGCGTATTTGGAAACCCGGCATCTCTGTCCCTGGCACGTGATCGAATTCGCCAGCTGAAGAACATTATCTTCGAAAATCAAATAAAACATATTTTGATGTGTCTGTGATGTAAATAGTTGTGTCGATAATTTTTCATGTCCCAACTTATTTCGCTGTTTGGTTGGTCACGCAAACACATCGATGGAACGCCATAAAGTTTTCTTAACCCTGCAGAGGTCGCCCCTTCAAAGTTACGTAAGTGATCGCGTGGATTACCATATTAATCCAATTTCAAACGCGAAAAAAACTGCAAAATATTAGATAATTTGTCTTTATTTTGCTTTAAATTGAAGCTACTAACCCTTTCTAAAGATATTCATTGTAAAATTCGTCCCGAAATTCAATTTACAGCACCCAACTAGTAAACAATTGATAGAAGTTGCTGCTGAATTTTTCGATTACCAAGCAGCGGATTACAATGGTAATCCGCGCGACCCCTCCAGGGTTAAAAATGTGATGATATTAGTATATATACCATTGTAATCCGCGCGATCCCTCTAGGATTAAAAATGTTATGATATTAGTATATACGAGTATGTCATTGTAATCCGCGCTACCCCTCCAGGATTAAAAATGTAATGATATTAGTGTATATATATATATATATATATATATATATATATATATATATATATATATATATATATATATATATATATATATATATATATATATATCTATATATTGTCGCGCGTACGTGAAATAGTGGCAGACGAGTGCAGGTGTAAGCGCGTGGAAAATGAGTGAGAGCCGCAAGTGAATGGTGCGCCTAGATGCTGGGATTGCGGCGAGAAGGGGCATTTGCAAAGAAACTGCGAGAAGCGAAGGAAACGGAGCTATTGTCTAGGATGGTGGTGATCCAGACCGTGTCAGGAGCCTAGAATGGAAGCCCATCAAACTAGAGGGGCCAACTTCGTCGGGCGGATGTTGGCTAGGAGGATCGACATCCCCAGTACCTCCATCACCGTGTCAAGGCAACATCGTGGAGAAGCAGACTTATGCCTTCCTTGTCAAGCTGATGAAAACATTGCACCATAATAAACGACACTGGTGCACCCCGATCGACGATCTGACCAGACCTAGTGGGGCCCTAACTACTTCACAAGAGCAGGGTTCATGGAAATGCTGACGCCCTATCTCGTCATCCATGTCCAGCGAACTGCAAGCATTGCTGACGGAATGAGAAGAAGGAACCGCCCGTTGATCTGCGATTGATAACGGCCGAGTCCGATAAAGGTTGGTCACCAGAGGAGATTCGAAATGTCCAGTTAGTCGATGAAGACATCGGACCGTTGCTCGAATGGAAGGAGATAACTGGGCGACCTGAGTGGAAGGACGTTTCGATGCATGGCGCAACCCTGAAAAGCTATTGGGCACAATGGAACTCCCTCCAGGTGGAGGGTGGTGTATTCAAGCAAAAATAGGAAACGGCGGATGGCAGCTCCTATAGGATGCAACTATACTTCCCAAAAGCCGAATCCACGATGTGGTTAAGGAGATGCACGAAGGATCCTCGGAAGGCCACCTTGGCGTTAACAAGACCGTAGCGAAATTGCGGGAAAGGTTCTACTGGCTCCATGCTCGAGAAGACGTAGAGGACTGGTGCCAGTACATGCACAATTTGCGCTTTAGTCAAAGGTCCAAAGCAACGACTGAGAGGACAAATGCAAACCTATAACGTGGGTATACGATTTGAAAGGATTGCTGTTGACATCGCTGGACCCTTTCCTGAATCCGAATGGGGAAATCGATACACGCTGGTTGTGGCCGATTATTTCAGCAAGTGGCCCGAGGTCTACCCCATTCCCAACCAGGAAGCAACTACTGTAGCCAAACAGCTAGTGTTAAATTAGGTCAGTAGGTACGGCGTACCTTGCGAACTACATTCGGATCAAGGCTGAAACTTTGAGTCACTAGTTTTTGGCGAAACGTGCGAGCTGCTGCGAATTCGGAAAACGAGGACAACACCACTGCATCCCCAATCCGATGGAATGGTCGAACGTTTCAACGGCACGCTAAATAAATACCTCGCCAAGATGGTTGACGAGAATCATAGGGACTGGTCTCGACATATCCCACTATTTTCGATGGCGTACAGAGCTTCTGAACATGCATCGACAGGCCAAGCTCCAGCCAAAGTCATTTTTGGAAAGACTATTCATCTGTCAACTGATATAAAGTTCGGGACAGCCCCTGAGAAACCCCAAACGATCTCGGAGTACGCAAGTGAGCTAAGACAACGGTTGAACCAGATACATCGGACAGTGCGAAAACACCTCGAATCGACTACTGACCGCATGAAGACCAGGTATGATCTAAAGGCTAATTCTACTGGGTTCCAGCAAGATGACTTAGTGGGGCTATATAACCCGCAACGGCGAAAGGGTAGGTCTTCAAAGTTGCAATATACATGGGAGGGACCATACCGAGTTGCAAAGCGAATTAATGACGTCGTATACCGAATACAGGAACATCGTAAGCCAAGAGCCAAAATGAAAATCGAGCACCTGGACCGTCTTGCCCCATATAACATCCAGGGAGAATTGACTACAACTGGCGACAATCTTTGCGGGGCGAAAAATACTGAAGTGTGGGCAGTGTTACATGTACAAATAATTCTGTGAGCTACTGTCGCAATTATGTTTACAACCATTAAGAACATCAACAAAATGAATTTACTCGAAACCACGAGAACCCACCAAGCATGATCAACATCTGAAAGTGAGCCACTGCTCCATTCATTACGCTGCTGGAATGTTCCCGCTTATTCACCAATGTACGAGAACTGAGTTGAATGATTAGAGACCCTATATAAAGGCGAGCTGAATGAATGGGGGGTTCATTCATTCAACCGCGATAGTAAAAACGGCGATTGTGTGTGCAAAAGGGATATTGATCGAGTAATAGTGAAGTGATTTTAGAAGACAATTGCGATAAGAAATTTATGGACAAGTGTTAGACTTTTAATAGTGAAAATTAAATGATATATATATATATATATATATATATATATATATATATATATATATATATATATATATACGAGTATATATATATATATATATATATATATATATATTTATGTAGATTTATATATATATACATATATATATATATATATATATATATATATATATATATATATATATATATATATATATATATATATATATATATTATAGATTCTGTTCAGTTTTGAATGATAAAATATATTTTTTAAAACCTCTAGAAGTCAGCGAACATTCTTCATCTGGATAATAGTTTATTTGCTCTACATAGAAGCATTTCATGCGTAATCAGTATATTCATGCATCCTATTTGTCCTTGTCGTTTTACTTTTTCTAATTTGGCAGCTCTAAAATGGATAGGCTACTGACTGATTAATTTTACATTAGGCATAAATTAGCTGCAGGAGGAGACTCGCATAGCATGAGACATGCACCTGAAAGTATTCCTGATAAAATTACTGGCATCACCAATATTAACCAAGAAAATATTCTTGATAAAACTATCGAAGAATTGTGGATTTTCAGTACTTTTTTGATAAGATGAAAGAAATATCTAATTATTTTGCTTGCTTTGGATGTTCCTTATCATATTTGCATATAATATGTGAGGTAAAAAATAGTTTAAAATCGACTTTTAAGCTAAAATGTGAACTGTGTTGCTCATACTTTGACCTGAATTTCACGGATTCAAAAAGCAACAGTGATATGGATATCAATTCGTCGGCAGTGGCAGCAGTACAGTCCTTAGGAATTGGTTATAATTGCCTAGATGAATTGTTTTTATCATTAGAAATTCCTGTCATCAGTAAAAGAACATATAGCAAAATTCAAACCACAGTTTGCAACTGGTTGGATATAGTCTCTGACAAATCTATGATCATTGTTGCAAAGGAGGAAGCAAATCACGCAAGAGCCAAAGAAAGTGTCGATGAAAATGGAACCCCGTTGATAACCGCAGTAGCTGATGGATGCTGGTCGAAGAGATCTTACGGAACAAATTATTCGGCCCTTTCTGGCGTAGCGGCTATCATAGGCCTTTTTTCTGAAAAAGTATTTTTTATGCAAACAAAAAATAAATACTGCTTGATATGCAAAAGAGCAGAAAACAAATGCATAAATCCTACTGATCACATTTGCTACCAAAACCATAATGGCAGTTCTACAAGCATGGAAACCAACATTCTTTTGGAAGGCTTTAAGACGTCAGTCCAGGAACGTGGGTTAATATATTCCCAAATGATTGCTGATGGAGATTCATCAACATATAATAAAATTTTACAAGCTCGGCCATATCAATATATAACTGTGGAAGAAATCAAGTGTAAAAATCACTTGCTGCGAAACTACGGTAGGAAGATTAAATTTGTTTCGTGCAATACACTATTTCCATTAAATCTCAGACGAATAGTGAGTAACAACTTGGGTCGCCTTAGATTAGCGGTGAACGCACTGTAAGAGCGAAAACTGCGATATTATAGAGAAAATTCAAAATTTAAACACATAATAAATAGCCCGTATCATGTATTTCGTGAACATCGTAAATGTAGGCTTTATTTTTGCAAGCAAAGGACAAACGAGCAAAACTATGTTCCAGACCTTGAAGAATACGGATTATGGGCACATATTCTAAAGTTTGTTTTTTATTTGGCAAAACAATCAAGAAGCCTTATCCACGATGTTCTAAGCAATATCGTTAAGTCGTTTAATAGTGTTGTTGCAAAAGCTGTTGGGGGAAAGCGAATTAATTATTCTCTAAGACGTGGTTACCAAAGCCGTTGCAGTGCTGCACTTTTATCATTCAACACCAAGTGCACGCATTCTAGATTGCGAAGAGAAATTGTCGGCAAAAACCCATCCTACAGAACAGGCCTAATGGAACGTCGTATGATGAAACAAAATGCTCCGCATCCTAGAAAAAGGAAGCGTTCTCAAACCCCCAGAAAAGTAATGAATGATTGTGAATATGATGATGCCTGCGAAAACCAGATATGGAGCAAGATATATTCATGACTGCGAGATCTGAGTTCTTGAGGACTTTAGACATAAATGTTCAAAGCCGAGCGAGCATCGAAAATAACACGATTTTGCAAATAAATTCGAGTAAGCGGTGCGAGTTGAGAAGGTCTCTCTTGACAGCCTCTAATTTTGGACGAATATGCAAAAGGAAAAATAATATTAGCTGTGTGAATTTGGTAAAATCTTTGCTGTATCCAAAATTTTTCAGTACTGCTGCTGTAAAATATGGAATTGAAAATGAAGGCACAGCTTTGCAAACTGTTTCGAAAATTATTTCTAAACACATCACCAAAACTGGACTTTGTATTGATACATGTCACAACTTTCTAGGTGCATATCTTGATGGTACAACTAGCGATAGTATTGTTGAAATCAAATGCCCGTATTCTGCCCGCGGTATGCATGTATCAGATGCTGTTAAAGCAAAAAAAAATAAATTTTGGAAATTCGTGAATAATGAGCTCGTAGTAAATACAACTTCCGACTGGTATTATCAAATTCAAGTGCAGCTACATGCACCGAAAATTGATTTATGTGTTTTGAGAGTTTGGACTGGAAATGAGATTCCTATGAAAATTGAGTTTGTCAATAGGGACGATTCATTTTTCAAATTACGAATCGAACAACAACTGTCAAAATTTTACTTTGATTGTGTCTTACCGGAATTGATTGATCCAAGACATACAAAAGGAATGCAAATCAGGGATCCTGATTATATATTAGCAGCAATAGAAGAAAGGCACTCAAAGTGAAAAAAATAAAATCTTATTCTCAGCAGCAAATATATCAGTTATTGAATAAATGGATGAAATGATGTATGTCATATCTCTATAACATTTTATAAACTAACTTAAAGCGTATTAAAACATGCGAATTATTTAAATTTAATGGCCTTAAGGTCACGCTAAAGGTAACGCTAAAATTTCTAAGATATTTGTTGCCCATGTTCTCATGAAAGCGTACCTCAATAATTTTCTTTACCAGATTTGTTGCTCAAGGGTGTACAAACGCAAAGAAGAGGCACAAATTTTTCACATATTTTGACCTCCACTGCAGTTCCCCATGGTGTTACCGCATGTTTTGAACCTGATTTGAAAAGTCCTCATCAAGACTGTGGAGTATCATTCTGTCCCGCTCTATTCCATAGTATATACAAACACATTATTCGTAATGTAACAGATAGTGTTAAGTAAGAAGTCAGTCAATAAACTGAACTCATTAAGATCGGTCGTCTTTTAATTAACGTGCGAAGACTACATGGTGGCAGCGGTGTCGGAAAGTAGAGAAAAGAAAAATTAGGTCGTTCGGTGAATATTTAAATCAATAAAGTGGTAAACGATTCGGAACAACAGCCTGCGGCGGCGGGTTTATCGGGTAATAACTTTACTGTTCAAGCGCCGGAACATTTTACATTTAACCCTTCGGATTGGCCACGTTGGAAATGGCGGTTTGATCATTTTAGAATTGCTTCCGGGCTAAACAAAAGAAATGAAAAGGAGCAGGTTAACACCTTAGTCTACCTAATGGGTGATCAGGCAGATGATATATTTCTGTCATTCAATCTTTCTTCTCCCGACCAAAATAAATACAATTCCGTCATAAGTAAATTCGAGAATTTTTTCGTGTTGAAACACAACGTGATTTACGAGCGGGCAAAGTTCAATTCTCGATGCCAATTAGAAGGAAAAAGCATTGAGGACTTTATAACATCATTATATTTGCTTTCTGAGAACTGTTCATACTCAAGCTTGCGCGAAGAGATGATACGGGATCGGTTGGTGGTAGGTGTACGAGACAGAAGGTTGTCAGAAAAGCTGCAACTAGAAGCCGACCTAACGCTTGAAAAAGCGGTACAAACGGTAAGGCAATACGAGGCAGTGAGACGGCAGCAAGTAGATTTGGCAACAACACCTTTTAGTGCAAATGCAACAACCGTTAATAGTTTGCGTTCTCATAAACCAATAACGTCATCAGCATCACCTTCACACAACTTCAGACGAAGCGTACGAGAGACTGCAAAGACTAGAGAATGTCAATGCCCATGGTGCGGTGCGAAAGAGCAGCACAACAAACATAACTGTCCCGCTAGAGGCAAACAATGCCGTTTCTTTAAGAGGTGGAAACACTTTAATAAGGCTGGTCAAAAGAAAATAAAAATCAACAACAACAAGATATTTCATGTCGAAGAAGAAGACGAGACACTCTTTATAGGCACGATGACAGACAAAAACAATAACGATGAACGGTGGACCGCTAAAGTAACGGTCAACGAAAAGCAAATTAATTTTATGCTAGATACGGGCGCTCCGGTAGATGTCTTACCACTTAAAGAATTTAAAATAAATTTCCCTGACGCGAAAATTAATAAATCGAATAAAAAATTATGTGGCCCTTCTGGTGAACTTCTCGACGTTACGGGAATAATGAACTACGTGCTTTAATATAGAAACATATTCTGTAAATCTGAACTTATGAACAATTTAAAATCACCACTTTTGAGTTTAAATTCTTGCCAAAATTTGAAAATTATACAACGAATTAACACCTTTGATGATCCGAGTGTCGAAACAATTCAAAAATTGTTGGTAAATATCGAGACGGAATATCCAAAATTATTTAACAAACTCGGTTGTCTTAAGGAGGATTACGAAATCAAATTGCAACCAAACGCGAAACCTTATGCAATTGCAACAGCTCGACGGGTCCCGATTCCATTAAAGGAAAAGCTCAAGGCAAAACTTGATGAAATGCTTCAGTTGGGTGAAATCAGACGTGTAGATGAGCCAACAGATTGGTGCGCTCCGATGGTAATCATTAACAAACCCGACGGTGATATTCGTCCTTGTGTTGACCTCGCGAAACTCAACTTAGCCATTCAACGAGGTATACACTCGATGCCAGTTGGTGACCATTCACTGGCGCAATTGGAAGATGCAAACTACTTCACCAAGTTAGACGCGAAATATGGATTTTGGCAGATAAGGCTATCTCCAAAATCACAGCTTTTTACAAGTTTTCTAACTCCATTTGGAAGATTCTGCTTCCAAAGGCTGCCTTTTGGTATTAGCACGGCCCCAGAGTTGTTCCAAAAACGAATGCAGTTGATTCTCGAAGGCCTTAATGGAGTCATCTGCAAAATGGTTGACATATTGGTGAAAGGGAAGGACATACAAGAGCATGATCTAAATTTGCATGCTGTACTTAAAAAGCTAGAAGAGAATGGAGTAGCCTTAAATAAATCTAAGTGTCAGATAGGTATCAAATCCATTACATTTTTGGGACACAAAATTGATGAGGAGGGTATACACCCTTGCCCATCAAAAATCAAGGCAATTGATGAATTTCCCCATCCGCAAAATGTAAGGAAACTGCGCCAGTTTCTGGGATTTTGTAAATTACTTGGGTAAGTTCGTTCCATATCTCTCTTCAGTAAGCTATCCCCTTAATGAGCTTTTAAAATCCCAGGCTGATTTTCTATGGACGCCAGTTCAGGAGGAGGCTTTCTTAAAACTGAAACGAGCACTAACAATGGCTCCGGTATTGAAGACATACGATCCTACACATAGAACACTTATGTCGTCTGATGCATCTTCTTTCGGATTGGGAGCGGTGCCCCTTCAGACAGATGTGGACGGCATCCGGAAGCCCGTAGCATACGCTTCGCGAACGATGTCTGACAGTGAAAAGAAGTATGCGCAGATAGAAAAGGAAGCTTTAGGCATCAAATGGGCATGTGAAAAATTCCGAGACTACATCGTTGGCATCCATTTTACAATTGAGACGGATCACAAGCCGTTGATTCCAATTTTCACTACGAAAAACCTCGATGTCTTGACGTTAAGGATCCAAAGACTCCGTATGAAAATGATGGGTCTTACTTTTAGTAGAATCTATACTCCTGGGAAAAATCTTATGGCAGCTGATACGCTACCTCGCCATCCTATCCAAGGAACATGACCGGACGACGACGATGAAATTGAAACATTCATCAACAGCATTATCGAAGAGCTACCAGCATCAACCGACAAACTGAACACTATTCGGAAAGCCCAGCAAGATGATCCCATCATCAGAGAAGTAAAGGAGTATTGCCAGGACGGATGGCCACATCGTTCAAAACTATCACAAGAAGTAAGGTTATTCTATAACGATCGCCAGTATCTTTCAATTAATGGCCAATTTTTGATGCACGGTAAGAGACTTGTCATCCCAACGGCCTTACAACACGGGATGTTAGAAATGCTGCATACCGGGCATTTGGGAATTGTAAAGTGCAAAAGCAGGATGCGCCAGTCTGTCTGGCGGCCTGGCTCGTCGAAACAGATGGAAGAATATATTCGGCGGTGTACTACCTGTATACAGTTTTTAGTTTCAAGACATGATACGCTCATCAGTTCTGAAATGCCAGAGCGCCCTTGGCACACCATAGCAATGGACCTCTGCGTATGTCATGGTAAGACATTTCTTGTTATAAGTGACTACTTTTCCAGGTTTCCGGAGATACTACATTTGGAATCACAGACTGCCAGATGCGTCATCACACACTTAAAATCGATTTTTGCGAGATTTTGCATTCCGGAAATTGTTAGAATTGATAACGGGCCCCAGTTTTCAACGGTCCACACATCAGAGTTTCGACAATTTGCACACTCCTGGGGATTTAAGCACATTACATCCAGCACTCGTTTCCCTCAAAGCAATGGATTCATTGAGTCGGCGGTTAAAATTGTTAAAACGCTTTTAAAGAAAAATTAAGAAAATCCTGAATTAGCGCTATTGGAGTACCGAACCACACCACTTAATAACGGTTGCAGTCTAACAGAACTTACAATGGGTCGAAAAATTCGATCAACCATCCCGATGACGAGTGAACGATATGAGCCAAATTCTCTCAATATGGACAAAATAACAATGGCTGAGGAACAACGAAGACAACAACAAACAAATAACTACGATAGAATCCATGGTGTATGCAGCAGAAGAAACTTTAAAATCGGTGACGTTGTCTGGATTAGAGACATACATCAGTGGGGTCGCATTGCAGCCAAAGCCGATACCCCCCTTCTTTCTATATAAAAACCAATTCTGGGGTTTACCGAAGGAATGTGTTTCATCTTAACAACGCCCACCGGAAGAACGTGCCATATATTCCTGAAGAAGTAGCTGAAGGAGAGCTCGGAGCTTCAAGTTCAAAACCTTCGAAGGGGGAGATGAAGGTGAATATTTGAAGTGAATCAAAAATGATCCCAACAACATGTCAACCTACAACATCTACAGGCCACTACACGACAAGGTTAGGAAGAATATCAAGACAACCCGACCGTTTGATTTATTAATCAAAAATTACTCATGAATTGATATGTAGCTATGTAATTGTTTCAAACCAAAATATAATATTATTTTCATCCTTTTATATACATACCATGAATACATTATAACTCTATATTGATCTTTATATTATGAGGAAAGAAAATAAATGAATTAAAGTTATGTTAACATTAATAGTTTACGGGGGAGATGTGGAGTATCGTTCTGTCCCACTCTATCCCATAGTATATACAGACACATTATTCGTAATGTAACAGATAGTGTTAAGTAAGAAGTCAGTCAATAAACTGAACTCATTAAGATCGGTCATCTTTTAATTAACGTGCGAACACTACAAAGACCTTTTAGCTATTTATTACAAAAAAAATTAAGGTTTACATCTATATAAGAGGAGACCTTTTTTAACGACCTACCTAAATAAATTGATGTTCCTAGCTTCTATAGTTTCCGAGAAAACTTGCAGTGACAAACGGATAGATGGACACCGTTTTAAGCTGGGTTTTGTCAAATTATTTTTCAAAACCTAAGCAAGAGAAATAAAATAACTGACCCTCTAAACAAAATAATATCTGACAAAACGAAGTTTGATTTTACGGATAGTTTGAATTATCTACCTTGCTTCTTTAAAATTCAAATAAAATGATAGAAATATTTTTACTTCCAAGCCAATAGAAACAGCTTAAATTTGTTCACATAAATATATAAATTCAAAAAATTTATTCATCACCAAATATTATGAAAACCTAACAATAAACCTTTTTTATAGTCTGAACTATTTGACCAATCTCCAACATTACACAAATCAACAAAACTGAACGCATAAATTCCATTAATAGATTCAGTCAAATTCATGCTGCCAGTGATATTTTCCTTGTCGATTCCTTCTTTCCATTTTTTGTTGGCATCATTTGGGCAATCTATCACCCAAACGATTTTTCCCGACCTTGTGCGAATGTGCATATCGGTTTGAGGGGAAAATCCATGCATATGAAATCAGTTCAAAGCAAACTAGGAAGGATTTTGAATTTTCCAACCGAGCATACGGCGCCTTAAGCTCAACTTTTTTGAAATAATGTCTTTCCTCCTAATAATTCCAATTCAATCAAATACAGGTTACACTTTTCAAGAGGAAAATATCTAGTGAAAATTATCTTAAACGATTAAATGTAGAGAGAGTTGTTTAGTATCCAAAAACAACAACAGGTAGACTCGACAATTATCTTTTTAATAAAGGTGGTGCTAAAAGCTAAATCACTATACGCTTGGTAATTAGTGATGTTTCTTTGACCGCAAAATAAAATCAATTAGATGTTTAAAATAAAAACCCCAATGCGAAATCGTAGCGAGCATTATTATATAATCCACCGCAGAATAATAAACTCTGAAATTTGTTTTTTGTCAACTATTCCAAAATACAAACGTCATTTTAAAGAAGATCCATGCTTTGGCTGGTATACCTCAGTCACAGATGGTTATCTGCAATAAACAACATTAAAATTAATTATAATTTATGTCTCAATTGCAGCTCAGATTACACAGCTCCGAATCAGATTCAGAACAAATCATTCAAAGAGTTCTTCACTTCTTATTGTGAATCCGCATAAGTGACGCCATCATATCAAGATCATCTGCAAGATAATCTTCTTGTTGTCTCCAGCATCCGCAGAACAGAAGCAACGGGAGCACAAGCACGTAATCAATCAGAGTGTGTTAATTGATATATTTATTTTTATGTGGCTAACATCATTAATTTCAGTGACGGCTAAGAATTTTGTTTCATCCATTTGTACACTTTCTTTTTGTGAACCTTAACAATGAAATATTTACTTTTCAATTTGGTAAGGGATGCCTCTGTTATTGCTACTTAAATTTCAACTGTTATTTGGAGTTTATCTGTCTTTGATATTTAGAGTTATGTATAATAAATTAAAGTTTAGGTGCATGCCCAAACAGGCACCTTACAAAAATGCTTGAACAGTGAAATTCGTCTTATACCTTTGAAGCGAACCATCGAATAAATGCTTACAAATGAACATACCAACATCAAACCAATTTTTTATGTCATTTATGATCACCTAACAAGCTGAAATTGTTTCTTGACATTTCAGAGAAATATTCTTATTAATTATTCCAAGTAGTGAACGCGACATTTGAGATGTCATTTGATGATTAGTGACGGTCCGGAATGCAGGTTAGTTAATAGACTGTTTGTCATAATCGTATTTCGCATTATTAGGTAATTGATCTCTTGTTCGGCGCAAACTGATAATTGGGAATAGACAAACTTATGTCAACAACTTCTAAGCAAATTCATTTGTGCAGATTTACTACATATTTAAATTTATCCTCCGTCTCTGGTGATATATGAAGATTTCCATTTATCTTACAACTAATTGGCTAATTTTTCGTCATCCAAGTCTGTTGACAAAAGTCGTTAGAAAAATAGAACAGAAAATTGTTTAATTAGCTGTGGACTAAAATTAACGGAGTAGCAAAACAAACAGGGAAATTGTACTGTGAAATCAATGGAAGATTTGAATAGTCGCCAGATATTTCATTGTAAAAAACTGATTTCATTCTACTTTCTCCACTAGACTTTTGCTCTCTCTGACTTTTTCCAATTCATTAGCAATAATTAATTAGAATACTGGAGTTTTAAATTATTTTGCTATAGACCTTTACAAATCAAATTTCAGAAAGAATCGTGGCTTTGATTTTATAAAAAATTATTACCAAAATATTTTAGGGATTTTGTTGTAATGATTTTACTTATTTTTGATGCTTTGAACGAAGTAATGAAGCATCTCCAATAATGAAAAAGTATGCTAAAAATACATAAAAATTATTAGAATATTATTTAAAATTAAAATTTCGTTGCATGAATAAATAAATTTTAAACTCGTATATGGTTCCATAAATAAAAACATCAATTTTAATTAAAAAACAATAACCTAAAATTTAAAGTAATTTTATGGAAGGCTTCAAAATAAATTTTCGTTACTGTATCATTCCAATATTTTCAACCTTATTTCCAATATTTTCAACCTTATTTATTTTTTTGATTTACTTTTAAACTTTACAGGGTTAGAAATTAATTCAAAATATCTTTTTTAGGGTTTTGTACTAAAATACAAAACCCTATTGCAATCACGACCTGTGTCCGTCCGACCGTCCGTCTATATGTCACAGTACTTGTTCTCGGAAACTATAGAAGCAACAGAAATGAAACTGTGTGGGAAGGTCAGAAGTGGTGACTTCTTAAAAGTTCAAGAGTGGACATTTTTTTCGAAGGGGTTTAAGGGGGTTCTCCCCATATAAGGAGGTGACCTTTTAAAAAAAACTTTCACCATGGGTAGTCGAGTAGGGTATCATTGGAAAGGTCTTAATGCGATCATTTCAAAACAAGCCTTAAAATTGCCTTATAGGCACCGTGGGGGGCACGGGAAGGGGAAATGTCATCTAAGGTAGCTATTTCGGCGCTTTTCAAAACAGCTCTTAAACTGACAGTTTTTGCTTCAGTGGTGATCTAAAAAATCTGAAAACATTATCGAGGGAAATATTTATGAGTATAACAATAACAAATACCTCAGAAGCCAAAATTCGTTCAACTTTGTTAATAATAGTATGCTCTACGAATTTTATATTTTCTCCAATTAAATCGTCTTTGAGATGTTTCTTGATTTTATTCGTTGCCGCTGGCTGCATTTTGTAAGTTGAGTACAAAACCCTTGTGACATGAGCGTAGGTCTGTCGACCCAACTTGTTTTTACTTGTTCTATTTTTAAAATTTTCTCTAGATTAAGTATAACATATACTTATTTTATTTTCCTTGTAGTGTTTTTTCATGTTTTCTTATACACAATGAATTTTGTTCAACTTTTGCATTATATCCTAAAATGCAAGCACAAACCCTATATATTAGTTATATTTATGTACATATGTACGTATAAATACATAAATATATATATATATATATATATATATATATATGTATGTATATATATATATATATATATACACACATATATATATATATATATATATATATATATATATATATATATATGTATATATATACATATATATATATATATATATATATATATATATATATATATATATATATACATATGTATACATATACATATATATATATATATATATATATATATATATATATATATATATATATATATATATATATATATATAGATATATATATGTGTAATATATGTATATATATATATATATATATATATATATATATATATATATATATCTATATATATATATATATATATATATATATATATATATATATATGTTATATATATATGTCTATGTATGTACATATATATACATATATATCTGCCGGGAGAGATCAGCTCCAACCTCGCCATTGCTATCGATGTCAACTACAAACATTTTTCCGGGTTTTCGATATGCCAGTATGGGTGATTCATACAACTTCTCCTCCAAGGTCTCAAAGGCTGCCTGGCATTGTTCATTCCAGACATACGGACGATTTTTCTCGGTTAGCTGATGGAGACACTTAGCTTTTTTTGCAATGTCTTTGATGAATATTCGATAGTAGGTCGCCAGACCCAGAAAACTTCGTAGTTGGCGCTTGTTGTTTGCTGTTAGCCAGCTTTTCACGGCTTCAATTTTCTTAGGGTCTGTTTCGACCCCTTCTGCTGATACAACTTGTCCAAGGTATTTTACTTCAGTTGCGAAAAGGGTACACTTGTCGGGAGTAAGTTTCAGATTCGCCAGTTCCAATCGTGAAAAAAAAAGTTCCGCACATGCTCTTCGAACGTTCTCCCGATAACAATGATGTCATCTAGGCGCACCTAGAGGTCTTCACGGTTAGGTCTCGTAGCACGCATTCCATCAGGCTGTTGAAGGTAGCTGGAGCATTGCAAAGCCCAAATAGCATCACCACGAATTGCAACAATCCAATTCCATCTGAAAATGCGGTCTTCTCTTGGTCTTTCTTGTCGATTTCTTCCTGCCAGTGGCCACAGTTGAGATCGAGTGTAGAAAACCATTTTGCGTCGGCTAAAGTGTCCATAATGTCATCGATGCGCGGAGGTGGAGAACTAACTTTCTTAGTGACGTCGTTAAGCTGTCTATAGTCGACACAAAAGCGAGTGCTACCATCCTTTTTCTTTACTAGAAGTACTGGCGTGGCCCATGGACTGACAGAAGGCTCGATAACGCTTTGATTTTCCATGTCCTTGATAAGTGTGCTCACTTCTCCTTCTTTGGCTATAGGAAACCGACTTGGTGCTTATCGAATTGGCTTAGCTCTCTGCGTATCTATGACGTGAGCTACCATACTCATTCGGCCTTGAGCAGCCGGGCTTGTTGAGAAGATGTCACTGTACTTGGTCATCAGATCAGAGGCTTGCTTGAATAGCTGCATGAGCAATTTGGTCTGCTTCAATAATGCAGACGTGAGTTTCCAGATATCAGAGCCGAGATCAAGTAAACGCTGCTGAAGCCGTTCTCCAATACAACAGTCATATGTCGGTTGCATGATATCGGTTTGCATGGACGGATCACAGTCAAAAAATCATTGTTGTGATCAGTAGACGTCCATAAACGATTCAAATGGGCAAAACAATACAAAAATTGGTCTATCGAACAATGGAAACAGGTGTCATGGATCGATGAGTCCAAATTTGAAATTTTTGGTAGCAAACGGCGCATGTACGGACGCCGAAATCTGATGATCGGCACGCGCCTCACTATGTAAAGCCAATAGTTAAGTTTGGCGGTGGTAGTGTGATGGTATGGGGTTGTTTCTGCTACGCTGGTGTTTGCACCTTGGTAAAAATCGACAGAAAAATGGAGAAACAAGACTATCACCGGATACTTCGGCGAAGCGGTATTCCATCTGGCATCGATTTGATAGGGAAGGGTTTATGTTTCAGCAAGATAACGACCCTAAATATACTTCAAAACTTTGTGCGAACTATTTAAGATCGAAAGAAGCTGCATGCACTCTTAAATTCATAGAATGGCTATTACAATCGCCAGATGCAAATCCCATGGAACAATTGTGGGATGAGCTGGACAGAGAAGTCCAAAAACTGCACCCAACCAGTGAATCTCACTTATGCCAATATCTTTAGCAGGTTTGGTAACGATTCCGACCAGAGAGACTTCAGAAATTGGTGGAAAGAATGCCCAAAATTTGTAGAGCAATCATCAAATCGAAAGGCCAACATATTGATGAAAAACGGCTGGATTGAACTCGAGAATATCTCAAATAAATGTTTGCGTTTTATTTGCAATTTCCGGGTACTTTTTTGTCACAGTGCACATATAAGTATTAGAAGAATTTGAGTCTCTTCCGTGAAATACGTAGGTCTTATACTGGATGAAATAGTTTCATTAATAATTTGAAGGCAAAATTATTTTTTTTGGACTAGGGTTTTTAGACCAATACATAATGCTGTTCCAACTAATTTTAGTTTCACTTGAACTACCGTGATAAACAGAAAAATTTGTGTTCATATAATACAGTCTAACACATAGTTTCGTTTCAGAGTCAATACTCTTCAGGCACTTCAACGAGCCAGTTAATTAAATTGCACCTTCGATTGCTTTTGTTCACGTACGTACGTTTGAGGTCGATTTCTTTTCGCTTCATAGTGCCTGCCTCTGCCGCAACTAGTTGTTGCCGCTGTAGTAGTGGTTATAAAGATGTCTGATATTGTTTTACATGCAACGTTTGCAATTTGTGTTATTGTATTGGGTATATAACTTAATTCGTGCGGTTTTCTAAGAGATGGCGTAACTTGTATAGTATTACATCGTTCCAATATTTCGAACCTTCGTTGAAAATCTACTGTCATTGTACTTCTTTTCAGTGTATGCCATTTATTTGAAACGTTAACAACAATAACTTTTTTCCACTCACTATGTCGAACTGTTTTTGCGGGGGACTCTTCTTCATTACTTCAATATGAAGAAAACTGCTGCCAAAAGTCATCGTATTTAGGTGGAAGTTTATGGTGAACATGTTCTAGCTGAATGAACCTGCCAAAAGTGGTTTGCACGATTTAAAAGTGGTGATTTTGTAGTGAATATTAAGAGTTTCAATATTGTCCGTGAAGGACTGCAGCGATGGTCTGCTGCCTCGGCAGAAGAAGGTGTCGGTATCTGTCGAGAATGCCCTCGTCTGGAGACGCGTGAATGCGCTGGCAGGCTAGCGTTGCGGTGTCGCGGGGCGGGTTCATTTCCCCAGCACGAGGACCCACTACAAAAAAATTTCGCCCTCACGAATTTGACTGCTGGAGATCCAGGGGCAATCGAAGTCGCAAAAATTGTAGATAACTCCACAGAGGGAATTAGAGCTTGTTACGAGAACAAGTGGAACCTGAAAAGAAAGGCGGACTTGGGGTAACCTCGTCATTACCCGACGAAGTTCATGGCCCACAAATGAAAGAGGGGCAAACGGGTGATGGTGGAGCCCCTTCGCACCCACCCAACCGGAATAAATCCACATATATTCTGTTGAAGTGGCCAGGTATTCCTCTTTTGAGTGGAAAACTCATACAACTTGAATTGCATGAACTTTCTCATCAGAAGGGAAGTACCCCGGTGACCAATTTATGCCATAGAATTATACAATTTGAATGCATAACTCTATGCCATAAAGAGGCACTCTGCTTGGGCCACTCAACCCGCGCCGTCACCTGAAACCAAAAAGATTACATTGTACCCGGCGGCTGGCTCATGTTTAATGAGGAGAGCCTGCCACCGTACCGGGTCCTATACCCGGTCAAACAGGACAAAAAAGAAAAGACCGGGGTTACACTCTAGGAATTCATTATATTAACGCAAAAAAATTTAAATTATAAAGATAAGCAAAATTTGAAATATAAATACAAAGAACGAAAGGCAAAAGAATTTAAAATATATCTGAGAAAAACAAACCCAAAAGCAAAATTTGAAATATAAATACAAAGAACGAAAGGCAAAAGAATTTAAAATATATCTGAGAAAAACAAACCCAAAAGCAAAATTTGAAATATAAATACAAAGAACGAAAGGCAAAAGAATTTAAAATATGTCTGAGAAAAACAAACCCAAAAGCAAAATTTGAAATATAAGTACAAAAAAAAATTTAACGCAATAAAAGGGTACTTACCCCACATGGTCCTTCGAGCGCTCGATGAAGAATGCGGGTGTCCTCTGAAACTTTCATTAATTTAAATTCTCAGATCAAAAACGTTATAAGTTTATCTAACAATTAGTGCGAAAGTTTCTGCACGATCACTTGTAGATTTACATAATATGGAGATAGCTCATTTTTTTTAAACTTTCAATCACGTTCACGCGTTAATCCCGTTGGAAATATTTCTCTGTGATAGTATCCAATTCTTTGGCGCCTCTTTCAGGTGTCTTATTTTGCATACAGTTCTCGTGCGAGAAGCAAAATCCCAGCGCATAGTTCGTCACGTCCTTGACTTGAGCGTACGCATCAAATCCCTACGGCCGTTCCTCGTTTAGCACCGGCCGTTGTTACGCGATGAAGTCCAAACCAACAAATTGCCAAGCAGACCATCCAATACACCAAAGACCTTACTGAATGAGAACAAAACCGAAATGTTGGTGTAGTATTCACAAGACTAAGTGTCCCAAGGCTGCGAAAGCAATCATAGGGTGCGTGGCAGCCAATGAGAAAGGAAAAGTGGTTGCAACATCCATGCGAACTTCACGAAATGTGTATGGCAATTAAAGCACAAAGCGCGTGGAGATGATTTGTCTACATTAATTGGCAACAAAACAGCCACAAGCGGAGCGTACACTTGGAAATCTCGCAATTTCCGCACACAAAACAGCCGGGCACCACAAAACTCAGAGTTGCATCCTTCACTTCGCAAGCAAGCTACACACTCTTATTTCGTCGGACTTTGCAAGCGTTTCGGGCAAAAATAATGCAAACGCTATTCACACAAACGTTTTTCTCCAACATCATCGAAATAGAGCACTGCAATGAACCCGTTGATCTTGGTGATCGCTGTACTTTCACTCATCCTATATTAATCACTGCTTGCGCGCTAACAGGTCGTTTACACATTCAGTTATTTACTTTGCATATAGTCTCGATACTTAATGCAATTATTAGCACTTTTCATGAAAAAAATATAAGCGAGACGGTCTAAGAATGCTTTCACTCCTCGCGTCCACGCGCGTTTGCGGTTGCAACTCCACTCCCCATCTCTTCGCGACAGCACCAGCAACACCAACCGGTCCTACTCCCGCTATCGCCACCGCTATTCCTCCGCTCAATAATATCTATTTGAATGAATTTATTTGCTAAGCGTTTGTGTAACTGCGCGACGTGGCGATGAGAGTAGAACTTTTCTTGGGCTTTCTCTTGATCCTCTTGGAAAAAGATTTTCGTTATAACAATATCACCTGTACTAAGAGTTTTTGATGCTGCTTCGTTTTTTTTATTTCCTGAGGCAATTTTTGGATTAGGTGTTGCGCTACGACTGTTACCAGTTGAATCGCCACCACCTCCACTTCGATGGCAATTGCATGCGCAATTTTTGATATTTTTCGCCTTTTCTCGAATGATTTGTAAGTTTTCTGTCGTTGCGTAATTGGTTTTAAGCTGATCATTCACTTCTGAAGTAGTGAAGATCTGATCGCTTGGCAAAAGTGTAGCCGCCGATAGTATGGCTTCTAATTTATCAATACAAGCCATACGATCAAGCCGCGTATTAGATAAAATTTCATCCATAAGTTGCATTGATTCGGTTAAACTAGGCGGTTCGGAATTGCGTGGAGCGAATGTACCTCCCGTTAATGAATTATCCGATGGAATTTTTAATAGCTTTATTAATTTGAAAGTGAATTGCGGAAGATCCCTTCGTACTATCACGCAAATTTTCACTTGGAAAGTCTGTTTCAGTGGATTTTGTGTTAACGCTTCGTAATTTTTTTTTTTCTTATTTTTGTTTTCTGTAGAACATTTGGGTTCCTCGGAATATGAGGGCGACGATGGCGATGATTCTCCAGTTGCTCGGGGTGCTATGGCTCCGTTTGGCTGCATGAATTTTTCTGATGAATCACATAAACTGTCCACCTTCCTCGCTTGTTTTATTACTAAACTGTTACTTTGAGGTGTTCGCGAAAGATTCAGAATTAAGTCACCAGTCATCATGTATGCTTCAAAACGAGCTTTTCCCGAATTTTGAACAGTAAATGATACCGGGGAGTCTTCATTGGCATCATTCCGTATTAGATTATGTCCATTTGATGTTGGAATATGTGAAGATTTTTGCTTCTTAGAACTCAGCTGAGAGGAAATGTTTTTTTTTTTTTTTTTTTTTTTTTTTTTTTTTCGGGGCTCTTAACTACAGTTGGAATGCGAGATTTGCGACATGTTGAATTGACAGTATTTTTCCGTTGAATATTCACATTTATACGACCAATGAAGAATTAATTTTGTGTTTATGTTGAGATGTCGATGATATAGTGTTTTCGGATGGTTTGATATTGAAGATATTCAAAGGTTGTACGTCTGCATAATGTGAATTGCTCGAACGCATAAGATGTTCTTTAATATGTGTTTTGATAACTGGGTCTCTTTCTACTTCTAAGCATACTGAATCTTTTGAAAGGCGAAGACATTTTAAAACTTCTTTTGTTGTGTACTGATGCACATCTATATCGTTTACTTTCAATATTATATCACCCGCTTCAAGCTTGCCACAATCAGCGGCTGGAGAGTTTTCCACTATATCGTAAATAACATGCGGTAAACCACTACTACCAAGTAGCGAAAACCCGAATCCAGTATTTTCATTACGCTTCAAAATGACCATCACTTTCTCAGCCATTATGGCTACACACTTTCTGAACCACCTATTTTATATATTTGACATCGACAGCATTCCTAATTGATACAAATCGTTTGACACAACTGCCTTCTCATTTTTCAGAGGCTTGTCAAATAGTCTAAGATATATCTCAATGGCACATTTGGCAGCTTTGAAATAAAACGGGTGCGATCGGAGGACGTCTTCAAGGCGTAACAGTCCAACGTAGGAACGTAACGCCATTTTTCTCTAATTCTAAACAATTAAAACCCTGGAACACGAAACAGGGAACTACACCGAATGAAAGACGATTTCATTATGTTAGGAAGAGGTACAGATTATTTTATTTTTATTCAAAACTCTCGCACGCTGGCTTTTTGAGCCATAACTCCTCGATTACTACGATTTTAGCTTGGAAGACAATGAACGTCCTGGGCAGCTGAAAAAGTTTGAAGATGAAGAACTGGAAGCATTACTCGATGAAGATCGTTGATTGCGAGAAGAGCTCGCAGAATCTTTGGGTGTCACTCAAGCAGCCATTTCAAATCGTTTAAAAGCAGCTGGATATATTCAAAAGCAGGGAAATTGGGTTCCACATGAACTCAAGCCGAGAGACGTCGAAAGGCGGTTTTGCATGTCGGAAATGCTGCTGGAACGCAACAAAAGGAAGTCATTTTTGCATCGGATTTTTATTGGTGATGAAAAATGGATCCATTACGATAACCCCAATATCACGATTACAATAAAGTTAAATTGCCTATTGTAAATCCATAGAAAATTAACAGTACGCATAATCTTCATAGAATCACATTATAATAAGCACGTTTACAACACATCAAGAAAAATATGCGACTAAAAAAGATATTCAAATCTGGAATATATTTTTTAGAAAGCGGAAAAACACGGAGGATTCAAATAAATCCAATAGAAGTTTGAATCGACAAACTTTAACTTTAGATTATGCGTACTGTTAATTTTCTATAGATTTACAATAGGCAATTTATCTTCATTGAAATCGTGATATTCGTCGTGTTGTTTCCTGAAATTGAACATGGCCTCCGCTTTTATAAATTTATTAAATAACACGTAGCTTCTCGCGTCCACGCATCCATTTTTGCACGTGAATTAAAGAAAAGCAATCATTTCATGACGACTACCTTCTTCACCAAATGTTGAATTCGGAATGATTACCGGCGTTTGTATAAAATTTCCTCCACCAAATGATCAACAAAATGCGTTTGTGTATGTGCGTTACGCTCGCTCATCCTAAAAAATGTTAGCTTGTTTTTACCATCAGGTCCCCTCAATGCCTCTCACTCTTCTTGCCCATATAACCTGTTTAACGCTCACTTTTAACGCTGCGTCTGAAAAAGCCCATTGAGTGCATGTACCTGGAGTGTGTCGTCAGTCTTACCCGGCAACTTAGCTGCGCGAGAATGGACCTCCACCGTAGTGTCGTTGAAAATCGTGCTTTTTGCATGTACTGAAGTGGATGGGTGGGCTTCCTGAGGGCTCATAATGTTGGATGTATACTTGCCATGCTTCAAGTATTGTTTGAATGAGCAAGTTTTATTGTTTTAACGCAGTTTTCAGAAAATGGGACTAGTTGGCTGGGATTGTATTCGTAATTTCAATGATTTCTCCCAGTCTTCACGGGCTGATGCATCAAATTCGACAATTGCTAATTGAATGAACCAATCATCCTAATGCTCCACGGGTCTTTGCAATAATCTGAGCGCGCAAATGCAATGATCTGTTCTATCCAATAGCCACAAAATTTCAGATACTGACCTTTTTCTCCTTGGACTGGCTAAATATCGCGGTCTTTAAACGAACATCAGTTGGAGGCAATCAGCACAAGTAAAGGGACCAAATTAAAAACGTTGTTGGTATCGGAAAAGGGCGAAAAAGCCACGGAAGAGACGTGCGGAGAATATAAAATAATATGCCCTATATGCGGGAAAGCTAACGTTGGCTAAACAAAGCGGTTAATACCAGTGAGATGCAAAGAACATCTTAAAAAAGCTGAGCTATCAAACAAGGAGGAAAAACTAACAACAAAACCATCTGTAGCGGAGCATATTGTTACATGTACAAATAATTCTGCGAGCTACTGTCGCAATTGTTTTCACAACAATGAAGAACACGAATTCACTCGAAACCACGAGAACCCAACAAGCATGATCAACATCTGCAAGTGACGTCACTCCATTCATTAATTTGCTCGAATCTACCAGGTACCTCTCGGTAGAACACTCGCCAATAAACGAGAAATGGGTGAATAGGTAGAGACTCTATATAAAGGCGAGCTGAATGAATGGGGGGAGCATCATTCATTCGACCGTGATAAGAACTGCGATAGTGTGTTTCGTAATAGTGAAGTGATTTAGAAGACAATTGCGATAAGAAATTTATGGACAAGTGTTAGATAATTTTCATAGTGAAAATTAAAATTAGTGAAAGTGTTAAATTGTTTATTGTGCATTTTCGTAATTAAATAAATTCTTTTAATTTAAATTAAAAGACGTTTTCACTTTCCCGGAACATTAAAATTATTGGCCGCGAACCGGAAAACACGCGACAGTGGTGTCAAGAAGTGCGAAAGAAAAATTTTGAAAGTGAAAATTTGAACATTTTTATAGTGCATAATAGTAAAATTTAAAGAAACATTAAAAATGCCACGAAGCTTAAACTTAAAAATTAATGAATTGACCATATCGGAGCTCAAGGAGGAGTTGGAACAGCGGAATCTGGCCACACAAGGTACAAAGGCCATACTGATTGCACACTTGCGTGACGCGATCGAGTCGGAAGGCGTGAATCTGGATTCGGGTGAGCTCTCAGATGCGGAAAAAGGCGCAGAAGGTGGAGAAGTAGAAACACCCAAATCAAAGGAGCCAGAAAATGCGCTGATGCAAATGTTAATGCTGATGTCATCCAGTCTGACTGCGAAGCTAGATGAACAGTCATCCAGTTTAACTGCGAAGCTAAGTGAACAGTCATCCAATTTAACTACGAAGCTTGATGAACAATCAGCGAAGTTAAATGAACAATCAGCGAAGTTAAATGAACAATCAGCGAAGCTAGACCAACAAGCGATCGAAATCAAGGCAGATTTTCAAAAACAGTCCACCGAAATAAAAGCGGAGCTCGGCAGCCTGAACAAACAAATTAAAGGCGTCGAGGAAAAGGTTTACCAGGTCGAGGAAAAGGTCAGCCAGGTCGAAGAGAGAATGAACCATGAGATGGAAAAAGTAAAAAAAGAATTGGAAGCAACGAAGGCAGTAGTAACTATTTCACCAGCCCCGCTTATAACCGCAGTGCAAAGCACATCCAGAAATGTGCAAGCACCAATATTCGATGGGCAAACGGTCTGGAGTATTTACAAGACCCAGTTTAAAGCTGCCGCAACGGCAAATCACTGGAATGAGCAGGAACGAGCAACTGCATTAATTCTTGCTCTAAGAGGCCCAGCTGCCGAGCTTTTGCAGACGATCCCCGATGAATTGCACTCAAACCCGAATGCTATAATGAATGCGCTCGACATGCGTTATGGAGACGATCATCTAAAGCAGATTTATCGGTCACAGCTAAGGCATCGGATGCAGAAGTCTGGTGAAACCCTACAGCAGCTTGCCCAAGACATTGAGCGACTAGCACTTTTGGCTTACCCAGCCTACGACCCAGAACATCGAGATGATGCAGCAACAGAAGCATTCATCAGCGCACTAAAAGACCCGGAATTGCAACAAGCCGTGCGTTTAGCTCAAAAGCAAACGGTTAAGGACGCATTGGCTTACAGTCTGAACTTTGAGGCAGCGAAAAACGTGACTCGTACCACTGCCTGGGTTCGTGAGGTAGTGACAGACGAGTGCAGGTGTGAGCGCGTCGAAATTGAGCGAGACCCGCATGTAAATGGTGCGCCTAGATGCTGGAATTGCGGAGGGAAGGGGCACCTACAAAGAGACTGCAAGAAGCGAAGAAAACCGAGCTATTGTCCAGGGTGTGCAGCTAGAAGGAGATCCAGACCGAGTCAGGAGCCCAGAATGGAAGCCCTTCAAACAGAGGGGTCGGGAAACATGTAAGAGTCAACTACGTGGGGAAGAGGTTGGCTAGGAGGATCGACGTCCCCAGCACCACCATCACCGTGTCAAGACTACATCGTGGAGAAGCGGACTTATGCCTTCCGGTTCAAATTGACGGAGAACACTGCACCATAACAATCGACACTGGTGCAACCCGATCGATTATCCGACAAGACCTAGTTAGATAGCAACAACTTCACAAGGGCAGAATTTTCTCACTACGGACAGCTACGGGAGAAACTGCACCTGTTCATGGAGAGGTCAACCTCCAGATACAGTTGGGAGACCTTGTGTTCCGACACAATTTTCTGGTTGCGAATATTATGGATGACTGCATTCTCGGAATAGATTTTCTGCGACCACATGGAATCACGTTGGATTTGGGCAAACGTGTATTGAAATGGCAGAATGTCGAAGTACTGATGGAGGATCCCAGCGTCTAAATTCCCAAGATGAATGTAGTGGTATGCACTGACACTGATGTACCGAATTCTTCCGAAAGCATTGTATGGGCCAAGCTTGATGGTGATTCTGGAGACCACCGATCTTATCTGATAGAGCCAACGAAGACATCCGCATTGCGCAGTTTGATTGTAGGACGAAGCCTTGTAAGATCTTTAAGGAACGGATATGTGCCTGTTAGAGTCCTTAACACCGCAGACTCAACCACGAGCATCAAAGCGGGAGAAGTAATCGGCAGCTGCCAGTCTGTTTCCACCATCACCTCTTTGGAAGCTACTCACAATCAGCATTGGAAAAGGAGGCAAGACACAGACAAAGCCCGGGAATCCACGTCTGCAATATTGAAGCAGGTCAAATTGCCGGTGCAGCTATTCAAGCGAGTCTCTGATCTGGTCACCAAGTACAGTGACATCTTCTCAACAAGCCCGGATGACCAAGGCCGAACGAGTTTGGTAACTCACGTCATAGATACACAGGGAGCCAAGCCGATTCGACAAGCACCAAGACGTCTCCCTATAGCCAAACAAGGAGAAGTGAGCGCGCTGATCTCGGACATGGAAAAACAAGGCGTTATTGAACCTTCTGTCAGTCCATGGGCCGCGCCTGTAGTTCTAGTGAAGAAAAAGGATGGTAGCACTCGTTTTTGTGTCGACTATAGGCAGCTTAACGACGTCACTAAGAAAGATAGTTACCCGCTCCCACGCATCGATGACATCATGGAGACTTTAGCCGACGCAAAATGGTTTTCTACACTCGATCTCAAGAGTGGCTACTGGCAGGTAGAAATCGACAAGAAGGACCGAGAGAAGACCGCATTTTCAGTTGGGACCGGATTTTGGCAATTTGTGGTGATGCCGTTTGGGCTTTGCAATGCTCCAGCCACTTTCGAACGCTTGATGGAATACGTGCTACGTGGTCTAACCTGGAAAACCTGCTTGGTGTACCTAGATGACATCATTGTCATCGGGAGAACGTTCGAAGAGCATTTGCGGAACTTAGAAAAGGTTTTCTCCAGGCTGCGACTGGCAAATTTGAAACTTAGTCCCGATAAGTGTACCCTTTTCGCAGCTGAAGTAAAATACCTGGGACACGTCGTATCAGCAGAAGGGGTCAAAACAGACCCTGAGAAGATTGAAGCCATGAAAAGCTGGCCAACACCAAACAACAAGCGCCAACTACGAAGTTTCCTGGGTCTGGCAACCTACTACCGAAGATTCGTCAAAGACTTTGCCAAAATAGCTAAGTGTCTCCATCAGCTAACCGAGAAAAATCGTCCGTATGTCTGGAACGAACAATGCCAGACAGCCTTTGAGACCCTGAAGGAAGAGCTATGTGAATCACCCGTGCTGGCGTATCCGAAACCCGGAAAAATGTTTGTAGTTGACACCGATGCAAGCAACGGCGGTATTGGAGCTGTACTCTCCCAGCAGATCAATGGCGAAGAAAGAGTCCTCTCTTATTACTGTCGAGTTCCCTCAAAAAGTGAGAGGAACTACTGCGTGACCAGGAAGGAGCTATTGGCTATAATAGAGGCCACCAAGCAGTTCCACAAGTATCTATATGGCCAGAAATTTGTTCCTCGAACGGACCATGCATCACTGAGATGGCTGCTCAACTTTAAAAACACCGAGAGACAAGTTGCGAGATGGATCGAAAGATTGCAGTCATACGACTACGAAATTGTTCATCGGAAGGGCGGAGTTCATAGAAATGCTGACGCCCTATCCCGCCGTCCATGCCCAGATAACTGCAAGCATTGCCGACGGATTGAGGAAAAGGAACCGCCCGTTGATCTGCGATTGATAACGGCCGAATTCGATGAAGGTTGGTCACTGGAGGAGATTCGAAATGCCCAGTTAGCCGATGAAGACATCGGACCATTGTTCGTATGGAAGGAGACGACTGGGCGGCCTGAGTGGAAGGACGTTTCGATGCATGGCGCCACCCTGAAAAGCTATTGGGCACAATGGAACTCCCTTCAGGTGGAGGGTGGCGTACTCAAGCGGAAATGGGAAACGGCGGATGGCAGCTCCTATGGGATGCAAACTATACTACCCAAAAGCCGAATCCACGATGTGGTTAAGGAAATGCATGAAGGATCCTCGGGAGGCCACCTCGGTGTTAACAAGACCTTAGCGAAATTGCGGGAAAGATTCTACTGGCTCCACGCTCGAGAAGACGTAGAGGGCTGGTGTCGCAGATGCACAATTTGCGCTGCCGTCAAAGGTCCAAAACGACGACTGAGAGGACAAATGCAAACCTATAACGTGGGGGTACCGTTTGAAAGGATTGCTGTTGACATCGCTGGACCCTTTCCTGAATCTGAATGGGGAAATCGATACACGCTGGTCGTAGCTGATTATTTCAGCAAGTGGCCCGAGGTCCACCCCATTCCCAACCAGGAAGCAACTACTGTAGCCGAACAGCTGGTGTTAAATTGGGTCAGCAGGTACGGCGTGCCTTGTGAACTACATTCGGATCAAGGCCGAAACTTTGAGTCACTAGTTTTTGGCGAAATGTGCGAACTGCTTGGAATACGGAAAACGAGGACAACACCGCTGCATCCCCAATCCGATGGAATGGTCGAACGTTTCAACGGCACGCTCAATAAACACCTGGCCAAGATGGTTGACGAGAACTAAAGGGACTGGGACCGACATATCCCACTATTTTTGATGGCGTACAGAGCTGCCGAACATGCATCGAGGGGCCAAGCTCCAGCCAAAGTCATTTTTGGAAAGACTATTCGTTTGCCAGCCGATATACATCCCCTGAGAAACCCCAAACGATCTCGGAGTACGCAAGTGATCTAAGACAACGGTTGAACCAGATACATCGGACAGTGCGAAAACACCTCGAATCGGCTACTGACCGCATGAAGACCAGGTATGATCTAAAGGCAAATTCTACTGGCTTCCAGCAAGATGACTTGGTGTGGCTATGTAACCCGCAACGGCAAAAGGGTAGGTCTCCAAAGTTGCAACATAATTGGGAGGGACCATACCGAGTTACAAAGCGAATCAACGACGTCGTATACCGAATACAGGAACATCGTAAGCCGAGAGCTCAAATGAAAATCGTGCATCTGGACCGTCTTGCCCCATATTACACCCAGGGAGAATTGACTACAAATAGCGACACATCTTTTCGGGGCGAAAAGAACTGAGGTGGGGGCAGTGTTACATGTACAAATAATAACATGTACAAATAATGCTGCGAGCTACTGTCGCAATTGTTTTCATAATCATTCATTCGACCGCGATAAGAACTGCGATAGTATGTGGGAAGCGATATTATTCGAGTAGTAGAAAAGTGTGTTTCGTAATAGTGAAGTGATTTAGAAGACAATTGCGATAAGAAATTTATGGACAAGTGTTAGATTTTTTTTCATAGTGAAAATTAAAATTAGTGAAAGTATTAAATTGTTAAATTGATCATTGTGCACTTTTGTAATTAAATAAACTCTCTTAACTTAAATTAAAAGACATTGCGTTTTCACTTTCCCGGAACATTAAAATTATTGGCCGCGAACCGAAAACACGCGACTATATATATATATATATATATATATATATATATATATATATATATATATATATATATATATATATATCTATATATATATATATATATATATATATATATATATATATATAAATATATATATATATATATATATATATATATATATATATATATATATATATAGATATATATATTTACATATATATATATATATATATATATATATTATATATATTATATATATATATATATATATATATATATATATATATATATATATATATATATATATATATATGTATATATATATATATATATAGATATATAATATATATATGATATATATATATGTATATATATATATATATATATATATGTATATACATGTTATATATATGTCTATGTTTACACATATATATACATATATATCTGCTGGGAGAGATCAGCTCCAACCTCGCCATTGCTAGCATCGATGTCAACTACAAACATTTTTCCGGGTTTTCGATATGCCAGCATGGGTGATTCATACAACTTCTCCTTCAAGGTCTCAAAGGCTGCCTGGCATTGTTTATTCCAGACATACGGACGATTTTTCTCGGTTAGCTGATGGAGACACTTAGCTTTTTTTGCAAAGTCTTTGACGAATATTCGATAGTAGGTCGCCAGACCCAGAAAACTTCGTAGTTGGCGCTTGTTGTTTGCTGTTAGCCAGCATTTCAAGGCTTCAATTTTCTTAGGGTCTGTTTTGACCCCTTCTGCTGATACAACGTGTCTAAGGTATTTTACTTCAGCTGCGAAAAGGGTACACTTGTCGGGAGTAAGTTTCAGATTCGCCAGTTCCAATCGTGAAAAAAAAAGTTCCGCACATGCTCTTCGAACGTTCTTCCGATAACAATGATGTCATCTACGTGCACCAAGCAGGTCTTCACGGTTAGCTCTCGTAGCACGTATTCCATCAGACGTTTGAAGGTAGCTGGAGCATTGCAAAGCCCAAATGGCATCACCACAAATTGCAACTATCCGGTTCCAGCTGAAAATGCGGTCTTCTCTTGGTCTTTCTTGTCGATTTCTTCCTGCCAGTGGCCACAGTTGAGATCGAGTGAAGAAAACCATTTTGCGTCGGCTAAAGTGTCCATAATGTCGTCGATGCGTGGAGGTGGAGAACTAACTTTCTTAGTGACGTCGTTAAGCTGTCTATAGTCGACACAAAAGCGAGTGCCACCATCCTTTTTCTTTACTAGAAGTACTGGCGTGGCCCATGGACTGACAGAAGGCTCAATAACGCTTTGTTTTTCCATGTCCTTGATAAGTGCGCTCACTTCTCCTTCTTTGGCTATAGGAAGCCGTCTCGGTGCTTGTCGAATTGGCCTAGCTCTCTGCGTATCTATGACGTGAGCTACCATACTCATTCGGCCTTAAGCAGCCGGGCTTGTTGAGAAGATGTCACTGTACTTGGTCACCAGATCAGAGGCTTGCTTGAATAGCTGCATGAGCAATTTGGTCTGCTTCAATAATGCAGACGTGAGTTCCCAGATATCAGAGCCGAGATCAAGTAAACGCTGCTGAAGCCGTTCTCCAATACAACGGTCACACGTCGGTTGCATGAAGCCGGTTTGCATGGACGGGTCACAGTCAAAAAATCTTTGTTGTGATCAGTAGACGTCCATAAACGATTCAAATGGGCAAAACAATACAAAAATTGGTCTATCGAACAATGGAAACAGGTGTCATGGATCGATGAGTCCAAATTTGAAATTTTTGGTAGCGAACGGCGCATGTACGGACGCCAAAATCTGATGACCGGCACGCGCCTCACTATGTAAAGCCGACAATTAAGCTTGGCGGTGGTAGTGTGATGGTACGGGGTTGTTTCTGCTACGCTGGTGTTTGCACCTTGGTAAAAATCGACAGAAAAATGGAGAAACAAGACTATTACCGGATACTTCGGCGAAGCGGTATTCCATCTGGCATCGATTTGATAGGGAAGGGTTTGTGTTTCAGCAAGATAACGACCCTAAATATACTTCAAAACTTTGTACGAACTATTTAAGATCGAAAGAAGCTGCATGCACTCTTAAATTCATAGAATGGCTATTACAATCGCCGAATGCAAGTCCCATGGAACTATTGCGGGATGAGCTGGACAGAGAAGTGCAAAAACTGCACCCAACCAGTGAATCTCACTTATGCCAATATCTTCAGCAGGTTTGGTGACGATTCCGACCAGAGAGACTTCAAAAATTGGTGGAAAGAATGCCCAAAAATCGAAAGGCCAACATATTAATGAAAAACGGCTGGATTGAACTCAAGAATATCTCAAATAAATGCTTGCGTTTTATTTGCAATTTCCGGGTACTTTTTTGTCACAGTATAAGTATTAGAAGAATTTTAGTCTCTTCCGTGAAATACGTAGGTCTTATACTGGATGAAATACTTTCATGGCACCAGCAAATTAATAATTTGAAGGCAAAATTATTTTTTTTGGACTAGAGTTTTTAGACCAATACATAATGCTGTTCCAACTGATTTTAGTTTCACTTGAACTACCGTGATAAACAGAAAAATTTGTGTTCATATAATACGGTCTAACACATAGTTTCGTTTCAGAGTCAATACTCTTCAGGCACTTCAACGAGCCAGTTAATTAAATTGCACCTTCGATTGCTTTTGTTCACGTACGTACGTTTGAGGTCGATTTCTTTTCGCTTCATAGTGCCTGCCTCTGCGTCGACTAGTTGTTGCCGCTGTAGTAGTGGTTATAAAGATGTCTGATATTGTTCTACATGCAACGTTTGCAATTTGTGTTATTGTATTGGGTACGGTTTACTAAGAGATGGCGTAACTTGAATAATATAACATCGTTCCAATATTCCGAACCTGCGTTGAAAATCCACTGTTATTGTACTTCTTTTCAGTGTATGCCATTCGTTTGAAGCGTTTAAAACAATAATTTTTTTCACTCACTATGTCGAACTTTATTCCTGAAAAAGTGTTTTTGCGGGGAATTCTTCTTCATTACTTTAATATGAAGAAAACTGCTGCCGAAAGTCATCGTATTTAGGTGAAAAATTATGGTGAACATGTTCCAGCTGAATGAACCTGCCAAAAGTGGTTTGCACGATTGAAAAGTGGTGATTTTAGCTTGGAAGACGATGAACGTCCTGGGCAGCTATTGTAAAAAAGTTTGAAGATGAAGAACTGGAAGCATTACTCGATGAAGATTGTTGATTGCGAGAGCAGCTCGAAGAATCTTTGGGTGTTACTCAAGCAGCCATTTCAAAACGTTTAAAAGCAGCTGGATATATTCAAAAGCAGGGAAATCGGGTTCCACATGAACTCAAGCCGAGAGACGTCGAAAGGCGGCCTTGCATGTCCGAAATGCTGCTGGAACGCAACAAAAGGAAGTCATTTTTGCATCAGATTGTTATTGATGATGAAAAATGGATCCATTACGATAACCCCAAGCGCAAAAAATCATATGTGAAATCCGGCCAACCAGCCAAATCAACGGCAAAGCCGAATATCCATGGCGCGAAGGTAATGCTCTGTATTTGGTGGGATCAGAAGGGTGTGCGGTATTATGAGCTGCTAAAACTGGGTGAAATCATCAATGGAGCACGTAACCGTACACAATTAATCCATTTGAAGAGAACAGTAGCCGAAAAACGCCCGGAATAAGCGACCAGACACGAGGCAATAATTTTCCATCATGACAACGCTCGGCCTCACGTTGCTTTTCCGGTTAGTTGGAAAACAGTGGATGGGAAGTTTTACCCCACCCGCCTTATAGCCTAGACCTTGCCCCTTTTGACTACCATTTGTTCCGATCGATGCAGAACGTCCTCACGGGAATACGGTTCACATCAGAGCAGGATATCAAAAATTGGCTTGATTCATTCTTGGCTGCCAAGCCGGCGCAGTTCTTTTGGGATGGGATCCACAAATTGCCAGAAAGATGGGAAAGGGTCATAGCTTCCGATGAGTAAGACTTTGAATAATCCTATTGAACAATTATTTCCTTAAATAAACGTTCAAATTTTGAAAAAAAACCGCATTAATTAAGTTATAGACCCATAACTGCATAAATTTTAAAAGTACCTTGGCTTAGGGTAATTCTACCTGTTTTAATACAAATAGTGCAGAAGCAAGTGCTGAGGTTCGGAAGGAACTTGTTCGTGACAAATTTTCAAAACTCACCTGTAGCTTAGGTCTAGCGTTAAAGTTGTCATTCAGGCAATGTTCACCCGAAATTTGGGCTAAATCGGAGACAACTAGAAGTTTGCCGCCATCTTGTCTCAAGGCAGAGTTAGAGTTTGGCACAGGAATTTGACCATAAATAGGCTTCCGCGTGTGTTCCAAGACTTTGTATCTGCTCCGAAATAAGCCATGCCAAGTAGAAGTTGAGCATCTTTCTGAAAGTGACGCTCGATCAGACTCAGCCGATATACTGCAACCTATCTGGACCCCGGTAGCATCGGTTGCTCATTGAATGGCAGACGCACAATGTAAGGAACTGCAGGCTCTGCAGTAAGTGCTCTTGAAATATTGCTTACATGCTTGTTTATCAGCAGTAAGCACTTCCTAGTAAAAGATGTTACTTCCATTTCCCGAAAGTGATAAAGTTGAGTTGATAAGCTTGACTCCACTGACAAAATTGACATGAATGAGTTGGTTATAGCTGAAATTTATTTAAATGTAACTGGGCCCGTAAGAATCCAGCTTGAGTAGGTGTGCTGAGGAATCGGTGAACCTAAAAGACCAACTTGAAAACCTTGCTAAATAATAAGTTCGTAAACATCTGCTCCCAAGATTCAGTCGATTGAACCTGATTTGGCAAAGTCCAGATCAATCAAATCTTGTAGATGAGGCCATGAGTTTTGCTGGATTTGATGCCGTAGAAGCAGTTACGTCAACTTATGCAATACTGCAGCTGAAGAGCTTATTATAAACTTAGAGTCTACTTGCGATATTAAGGATAAATATACGGTAGACAATGATCGTGCTGTAGCTTGTACGTCCACTCCAGACACAATCAAGTACAGAGGAAACCTAACTATATGCCAGAACTGTGCAACCTATTGGGCTTTTTCAGACGCAGCGTTAAAAGTGAGCGTTAAACAGGTTATATGGACAAGAAGAGTGAGAGGCATTGAGGGGACCTGATGGTAAAAACAAGCCAACATTTTTTAGGGTGAACAAGCGTAACGCACATACACAAACGCATTTTGTTGATCATTTGGTGGGGGAAATTTTATACAAACGCAGGTGATCATTCCAAATTGAACATTCGGTGAAGATGGTGGTCTTCATGAAACGATTGCCTTTCTTTAATTTGCGTGCAAAAATGGATGCGTAGACGCGAGAAGCTACGCGTTATGTAATAAATTTATGAAAACGGAGGCCATGTTCAATTTCAGGAAACAACACGACGAATATCAAGATTTCAATAAAGATAAATTGCCTATTGTAAATCTATAGAAAATTAACAGTACGCATAATCTTCATAAAATCACATTATAATAAACAAGTTTACAACACATCAAGAAAAATATGCGACTAAACAGGATATTCATATTTGGAATATATTTTTCAGAAAGCGGAAAAACACGGAGGATTCAAATAAATCCAATAGAAGTTTGAATCGACAAACTTTAACAATCAAAATACATTTCTCATTCCAGTTTTTATTACCTCGTGCACAATTCAAGGCTAAAACATAAATTCTCAATCGCTTATCTCTCTGTCTTCGCTCTCATGTTGTTCGCACGATGTTTAACGATCAAATGACCCTTTTGACACATACACTCGCAAGACGTGTATCGTATACAAAAATAGGTTGGCTGAACTATGCAACGTGTAAACATAAGGGCGTAAGCGCGAAACCTGTTTGGATATGGGTTTTTACCATTCCCGTGTGAAAAAGCCCATTGAGTGCATGTACCTGGAGTTTGTCGTCAGTCTTACCCGGCAACTTAGCTGCGCAAAAATGGACCTCCACCGTAGTGTCGTTGAAAATCGTGCTTTTTGCATGTACTGAACTGGATGGGTGGGCTTCCTGAGGGCTCATAATGTTGGATGTATAGTGCACTATATTTTAATAGATTTTGATTGATAAGCTGTTGGTTTTGATTTACTTGCCATGCTTCAAGTATTGTTTGAATGAGCAAGTTTTATTGTTTTAACGCATTTTTCAGAAAATGGGACTAGTTGGCTGTAGGCTGGGATTGTATTCGTAATTTTCAATGATTTCTCCCAGTCTTCACGGGCTGATGCATCAAATTCGGTAACTGCTAATTGAATGAACCAATCATCCTAATGCTCCACGGGTCTTTGCAATAATATGAGCGCGCAAATGCAATGATCTGTTCTATCCAATAGCCACAAAATTCCAGATACTGACCTTTTTCTCCTTGGACTGGCTAAATATCGCGGTCTTTAAACGAACATCAGTTGGAGGCAATCAGCACAAGTAAAGGGACCAAATTAAAAACGTTGTTGGTATCGGAAAAGGGCGAAAAAGCCACGGAAGGGACGTGCGGAGAATATAAAATAATATGCCCTATATGCGGGAAAGCTGACGTTGGCTAAACAAAGCGGTTAATACCAGTGAGATGGAAAGAACATCTTAAAGAAGCTGAGCTATTAAAGAAGGAGGTGTAAGGATTGTTTTTTTATGCCCGTGTAGGACACGGGTGCCGATGGTCTGGCATAAGTGTCAGCGAGCTATAAACAACACCGAGCTCAGCTAACTAGCTTCGCTTAACGACCGCGTACGCGTGCTTGACGACTAGCATTTGCGGGATCATATGAGGCGGGTTCTTGTCGAGCCACGAAGCTACACTACAAAATACTTATCATGCGTACTCTACTCTACAAGACGCACCGATCAATTTTTATTGTCTTTAGAAAAGTTCTATTAGGTGTCAATTAAGCTACTCTACAGTAATTCAATATTTTTTTGCCTCGTTAAAGTTAGCGGACACGGAGGCTTGACACAAACGCAAACATTACACAAACAGCAACCGTTACTTTCACAGAAGAAGGTCGTTGCATTACAAGGGGAATGTCAAACCTAAAGATGTTAAAGTGGCTGAAGTGAACCACTCATCTCTGCCTCAGGATGGAAACTTGACGGATGCAGTTTACTTTACACTAGTAAAACAACAAACTAAGCAGTTTCGACGGGGTGACCACCTTATCTCTTCAGGAGCAGCCACTCCTGATCACCACGGGGCTGCTCGACTGCTTATGTTTATTACAGGACAGTCTCTTCGATGCCGACCCAGACATGGAGAGACTGGAGGGTTTCGCTCTTCACTAGTGAAGAAACAATTGTTTCCGCAGTGGAGAGATGGTTGTTATAATTTTAGGCCCCTCTCCTTGAATACAAGTCCCTGTCTTCAACGGAAGCATGCTAATAAAAACCGCTAACTAATCATAAAAACAAATCGGGTGTCGGTCAGGACTAATTGATGATGCGGATTTTATCACTGCCGGTCATCAGATTAGCTCCCAGCAAAAACTGACACAACTGCAAGCAGTGTATTTGAAAACCCTTGGCACCACCAGTTTGTTCAAAATTAGAACTGTCCGACTACAAACTTTATAAAAATGTGCAAACCTTTCTTTTGGTAACATTAAGGGACGAACTACTCCATAACATCATCGGCATGTTCAGGCGGCAGAGCCACCACGAACGAAGAACTCCAGAAGATGCTATAGACCTTATTATACCGAAGACAAGACAAACAACACCAAAAGAAAGTTTATTGGTGAATCTATCTTTACTTTACGGAACCCTCCAAAGTATGCTACGTTAATATCAAATGGTGAGGGCGACAATAAAAATTGAATCGGTTCATCTGCCGACAGCAAAATTAAAAATGTGAGAACTGGAAGGAGAGTGATGTTGTTTCCCCTTTGGGCCCCACGTTGGGCGCCATTTGTGATGATTTGTTTTTATGCCCGTGTAGGACACGGGTGCCGATGTTCTGGCATAAGTGTCAGCGAGCTATAAATAACACCGAGCTCAGCTAACTAGCTTCGCTTAACGACCGCGTACGCGTGCTTGACGACTAGCATTTGTGGGATCATATGAGGCGGGTTCTTGTCGAGCCACGAAGCTACACTACAAAATACTTATCACGCGTACTCTACTCTACAAGACGCACCGATCAATTTTTATTGTCTTTAGAAAAGTTCTATTAGGTGTCAATTAAGCTACTCTACAGTAATTCAATATTTTTTTGCCTCGTTAAAGTTAGCGGACACGGAGGCTTGAGACAAACGCAAACATTACACAAACAGCAACCGTTACTTTCACAGAAGAAGGTCGTTGCATTACAAGGGGAATGTCAAACCTAAAGATGTTAAGTGGCTGAAGTGAATCACTCATCTCTGCCTAAAGGATGGAAACTTGACGGATGCAGTTTACTTTACACTAGTAAAACAACAAACTAAGGAGTTTCGACGGGGTGACCACCTTATCTCTTCAGGAGCAGCCACTCCTGATCACCACGGGGCTGCTCGACTGCTTATGTTTATTACAGAGGTTTCATGGAAGCCATGTCCTCGGTTAAAAAACAACCAACTTCAGAGGCAAGTGTGACAAAACATTATGTTGTGACTACTGGACCCCCATTAAGTGAAAGACCACGATGATTATCTAGAGATAAACTGCATAAAGCAAAAGAAGAGATAACCCGTTTGATAAAACAAGGCATTTGTCGAGCTTCTTCAAGTTGTTGGGCATCACCGTTGCATTTGGTTAAAGAGAGGAACGGCAAATAGCATGCCTGCGGTGACTTCTGGAAATTGAATACTCAAACTGTTCCGGGTCGATACACCATTGCAAATATTCACGATGTAATAGAACAAATGCATGGGAAAACAATCTTTTCTACGTTGGACATCAGATACCTGACTACGAATTTCATATTCCAAAAACTGCTGTGTGTACACCCTTTGGGCTTTATAAATACTTGTGCATGCCCTTTGGGCTACGAAATGCCACGTAAGGTTTTCAACGCCACATGGATAATATATAACGAGGACTAGACTGTGTCTTTTGTAACGTGGATGACATTATAATTATCTCATCATCTTTTGAAGACCATCGCGACAATTTCAAAATGCGCTTAGAACGTTTGCAGCAAAGCAAGTGCGGAATTGGTCAAGCAGAGGTGCTGTATCTCCGTTACACCACTACTGCTCATAGATGCAAACAACCAGAAGACAGAGTGCAAGTAATAACAAACAACTCCGAACTGGAAACAGTAACAAATCTTTGACGGTTCCTAGGCACTATGAACTATCTTCGACGGATGATACCAAATGCAGTACGTATTCAAGCACCACTCAACCTCCTCAGAAGCTCGAAGAAGAACAACAAGCGCAAAATAAAATTGGCACCGACCACAGAAGAAGCATTCATCAATTGCAAAGCCAGGATCGCAAATACAAAGTTGCTCAGCCATCCAATCGCAGATGCACCTTTGCAATTTGCCATTGATACTTTTGATGTAGAAATGGGAGCGAAAGCTTCGTGAACGAAAAAACGTTATAGTACGTAGGTATGATGGACGATCTATTCTCCTATTCAATTTTTTCGATACATGTTAGAATCTCAAAAATTCGTTGTCAAAACTGACCACAAGCCGTTTATGTATGCATTATAACAGAGACTGGAGAAGGCATGGAAATGGTAATTGCGGCAATTGAATTTTATTTCACAATTCATCACGTAAATAATATACATATCGGAATCTTATAACACGATCGCAGTTTCGCTTTCCAGAATCTGTAAAATCTCAGTGCCAACGACTCTAGATATGGATGAGCTTGAGCAAGCACGAACGACCGATGAGGAACTTCAAACACTAATTCATGAAAACTCATTTCTTCAATTTGAAATGACAAAAATTGAAAACTCGCAAATTTACTGTGATACTTCAACTGGGAGGCTCAGACGTTAAATACCGTTGACAATGCGCCATCGGGTCCAACCGTCCAATAAATCAGAATAAAATTCGTTTGGCCATCGATGAAAAAAGACGTCACCCAGCTGCACTGGTTGTCAGACAGCTACAATTCAACGACATATTGAAAATTCGCAAACACACATCAACTTTTCCAATGCATATTTTGAGCATATACACATAGATATTGTCACTATACCCAAAACAAAAGACTAACGCTATTGTCTAATTATTATTGACAGGTATACTAGCTGGTCAGAGGCTATACCCTTAAAAAACATGTATGCTGAAACAATAGCTGCAGCATTCTACTATAATTCTACGATCATTTAAACAGACTAAGGCACCCAGTTTGAGTTATCATTTTTTCCAGTATTGGCAAATTTGATCGGTGCCAAATGAATTCGCTCAACACCCTACCATCCAGCATCCAATGGCATGATTGGACGTTGGCATCTCTCGTTCAAAATATCGCTTATCAGTCATCTTTACAACCAATTAGCACCCTGGACGCACCTTCTGTCAAACCCGAAATTAGTGTTTCTCCAACAGAATCGCTCTATGGTATCACTATTCGGATTCCCGGTGAATTCTTGTCAAGCGAAGAAAACCAAGTAGACCCAGCGAAATTTGTGAAGAAGTTACGAGGCGAAACATTCGACCACGTCCCACAGCACATCACAACAAAAGCTTTTTTTTTCATTATGACCTACAAACTTGCTCCCACGTTTTCCTCAAGACAGACACTGTCCGAAAGTCATTGAAACCACCATACACGGAACCTCACGAAGTTGTAAAGGGAAAACCTGGTTGGCAAATGGAACCAGGTGGCAGATTATGCTCGGGTAGTCCTAAAATATAAAAGGGACTCACAGCAGCCGGGGGCGCTGGAGCTGGGGGATCGCTCTTCTGGCATTTCCTCTTCCCCTCTCCCCTCCCGCTAGGAAAGGGACTCCCCAGCTTGAAGGCGCCCCACGGCGTAACAAAACGAGACCTGGCCCGAAGTAATGTGTCAAACGGTTCCAGGCTGGGTTCTCAGGTTGACAGGGGAGGTGTTTAGTGGGTAGTCCAGTCGCGCATGGGAGCCCTACACTCTGTGCATAAATAGCATTCACCTCCCTACCACAAAAAAAGGAAAACCTAATTACAACCATAAGATAAAAAAAAAAAAATCAACCAGTAAACCACAAAACACAGGACACCGTATTTATCACAGACAACATAAACTATGTAACACCGAAAAGAACTTGCTCATGAGCTATCAACGTAATGGCAAACGGTAACGATTCAACAGAAACAACAGCAGGTGCTCAAGATCAACCAATATTAAACTCGAGCATTTAAACGAATATCAGCTATAAGAAGTCTTCATAGTTGAAGAGTAAAACCACCACCAACCAGCACAACGCCCGAGCATTCGCATTCGAGCAAAGACAAAAACAACACATATAAATAACGTCAGTGAACCTAAAACGAACGAAGGCAATGTGCAGTTGCATTCATAAGTCACAGAAAACAAAGACACCGAACTAGATCCATGGGATATTCCTCAAGTTTGGAGTTTTCCAATCAAAACCTACTGCCGATAATAAAATAACAACAACGTCGTCGCATCCTATGCCAATGGTGAACTTTGTGACGGACAAAGACAACAGCACTCGCACTTGCAGCCAACTTACAATATTAATTCCCCAACAATGTCGCTAAATGGGGAGAGTTTTGGATATTATATGCTCACCAACAGGTGCGTTGCAATAGAGTAAGTTTGTAGCCTCCATATACCCACCACCAGTGGCGCATTACTCAATGAGAAGCCTTTTGAATTTTGCAACTCAGCTCAGTGTTTAACCAAAATGATCAATTATTATACTTAAGGGTAAATAGTTGAAGTTTGTATATTAGTTGGTTCAGTAATAAAGACAATCAATATTCAAGAACTATATAAGTTTCACCACTCAGCAACTTCTTTGATCTGTTGAGACTAGAGCGATTTATCAATTTCATGTCATGAAGAATACCATTTTTCAAAGAGTTGAATCAGTAATTGAGCGAATTGATTCGTTAAAATTGTGGGATATTTGCCACTATACTTGTATAAACGTTTGGCTGATATTTTCATGATGGATTTCATTTTTCTCTACATCTTTTCCGAGATCATTGACGCATGGGATGAAATAAGCTCAATAAATAAGATATAGAAGCGCATTGAATTAAAGAAGTATCCATTACAACTTAGGCATGCAAATGAGCAAGCAACCCACATTTGGGATCATTCATAGGCGGAAAAAGGAAAATTAACACCATCACCTTCATTCAGTGCAAAGCAGTAATTAATGTTTTTCATGTTTTTATATGTGCAATCCAATTAATAGAGTATCGATTTATTTCACCTTCTCAATTATTGCGAAAATAAATTCACAATCAACTGTCCTGGTTCGTCTGAGCGTACTATGTACAGTCAGTCTTTTATGTCACATATACATCCTACGCTAACATACGAAATGGAGTTTGTGAATGTGATAAACAATTAACGTCACGATCTCCTTAAATTAAAATATTTCTCATTAAAGAATAAAATGTTTGCAATTAAGTTAATTTGTAATTGCTTAATGCTTTTTGCTCAGTGATTCGACTCTAGATGGTTTTTATACGCTGAACTACGTGAAAGTGCTGGCGACTATGGAGTCGTTATCAACATCGCTAATGTTACGTATGAGTATACAAGTACAAGTACCTTAACCACAACAACTAAGTATGCAGTTTCTTTGCATCTGGACTTCATGTGTAGCCTTGCAGACAGCTTGCTCCGCTACGAGCTCCTTTTAGGCTTGAATAAGTAGCTGTACTCTTATTAGGCTTGGTTAGTGCTAGAGTAATTTACATTTTATGCACATCCAAGATATGTAAATTCAATGTTGGCGTCTAGTATGAGTTACACGGAATGTATTAAAATGAAGGTACAGTAAAAATAAAAAATAATTGCTTGATTTTGAGATTTTAAGTAGAATTAGCAAGTCAACGATAAAAGAACAGAAAAAATAATCTTAACTAAAGCGAAATTGCCCATATTTTCCAATTTAGTACAAGGCAGTTGAATATATATGTTCATACATTTATAGATATATATATATATATATATATATATATATATATATATATATATATATATATATATATATATATATATATTATATATATATATATATATATATATATATATATATATATATATATATATATATATATATATATATATATATATATTTATATATATATGCTCGCTGAAACGGATAATTAATAAATTAAAGCTGCAGGAGAACGCTCCTGACAGCACCCATCCAGTCTTCGTTTGATAGTTATCAAGTGCGGAACTAAAATAAATCGTCTAGAGCAAAAATAAATCGAGCAAGAATTTTAAAATCTAGCGAACGGCTATGCCGAAAACGAAACGTAAAATGAAATCTCCTGACTCTAGCGACCTGGAGGGGGGAGATAAACGTAGGCGAAGGCGAAAAGATGAGCGAAGTGTGGCAACGAAAGACGAAGCAACAACAAGTGCAGCAACAAGAGACGATGAAATGATGAGCGAAACATCGGACGAAAGTACGACGGCATCCGACTGTGAATCAATAGTCAGCACCATCACAGAAACAAGCGAGACAGCGTATGATACAACCGACGTCAAGGAGCTCAGCGCGCTTATCAAAAAGTTGAAAGCTGAAAACGCAAAGCTACAAAAACAGGTGCAATTGCTCCTAGCTCACCAGGGAGAAAATTTAGCGAGGCTTCAGCAAGCATCAACAGCAAAACCAACAACCGCGACATCCAATTCAACACCGACTCAAACAAGCAAATACGGAGTTCTCTATCCCGAACTAGGCAGAGCAAGTGCACGAGATGCAACAATGCAGCAAAAATCAAGCACCAATCAGTAACAAGCGGCTGGCAGCAAACAAGCGAAGCTGGACCCTCAGCAAGAAGCAGCACATAAGGTAAGCCAAAAATTCCCCCGATCGTTATTTTAAATGAAGACCATAATAAAATCTCTAGTATCCAAAACTCCATATTAAATAACCTACCAAAAAATTACCTTCTAAAAAGAAGTGGCCCCGCCAAAACTCAAATCCTTTTAAATTCCAAAGCAGATTTTGAAGCAACAAAAACTTCACTTAAAGCGCAAAATACGAATTTCTTCACATACACGCTTCCTGAAGATAAATCGCGTTCTTTAATAATTCGTGGACTGCACCACACATACTCTTCAGCTGAAATCATTTCAGATTTGAATAACCAAGGAATTGGTGAAATAAAATCTGTCCGTCTATACGACACCCCTCATTCAAAAAAACCTACAAAAACTCAATCTGTTCTTAATTACTTTCAAGCCAAGCTTTCAGCTTGCAGCCCTCAAAAATATAAAAGCCATTCTGCACAATATTGTTTCCTTCGAAATCATCAAAAACCATACCGAGGTAACCTGCAATTTAGGTGCGTTAAATGCAGTCTACCACATGGTCCAGGCAACTGCAAAAAAGCCGAAAATGAGGCTCCCAAATGTGCTAACTGTGGTTCTAATAACCATCCGGCTAACTACAGGAACTGTGACACTTTCCGATCATATCGTGAAAAACGTGTCACAACCGCAATTAAACCTTCAGTCCAAACTATATCCCAACACATTCTATCAAAATCAAGGGTTTTGCCCGGTACCTCTTACGCTTCTGCTACGAAGCCTACGCCACCTAACTTCTCCCTAGAAAATGAAGTGCAAACTCTGTTCAACATGAACCTCCAACAATTCTCTAACCAACTCAGTGAGTTCCTCCCCAAATTCAACAGCACAACCAGTACCATCGAAAAACAGATTTTAATGCTTTCCTTTTTGTCCTCCTACAATGGAACTCAAAATAATTGAACTCAACGTCAACTCAATTATTGGCCGAGCTCGCCGGCATGAACTTGAGATCTTCCTAGCTGAACATAAACCCGATATTCTTCTCTTATGCGAAACTAAGCTTTCGCATAGGCATAAGCCTTCCTTTCGTAACTTCTCAATTTTTCGTAGTGATAGAATTGCAAACACCACTGGTGGAGGAACAGCCATAGTAATTTCCACAAAAATAAAAGCCACCCAATTATTCATACCACGACTCAACAATTCACCCCTTAAAATAACCGCGCGGTCATCGAAACACCCTCAACTCTTCTTATTTTGGTGTCAGCATACTGTGCCACACAAACACTCCAAAACAAACATCTCGAGTACATTTTTGAATATCTCCGAAGCTATCCTAATCCGAGCAACAAAAAACTTTTTTATTTGGTTGGAGGCGACTTCAATGCAAGACACCCTAACTGGCGCAACTCATCGTCCATTCAGAATGGTATAGTCCTTCAAAATTGGCTTTCAATCGCCTCGACCCACTTCCAAATTACTATGAGTAGCTCTTCACTCCCTACTTACCACCGAAACAATTACTCCTCTTACCTTGACCTTTTTATCCATAGCGGTGATCTACCAATCTGTTCGCATATCCCTAACACCACCAATGTACAAACCATCCCAGGTATTAATGACCACGATGGAGTCACCATGAATATTCTCCTCACTGAAAAACCCACCAAACCTCCACCTATTACCATTCCTGACTATACAAAGACCGACTGGAAACATTTTCGCTTGACACTTAGGCAACAGCTTGATGAAATTCATCTCCCGGACAATAGTAGTCTTTCTGTTTTACAAATAAATCAATCGGCTGAACGCCTTACATCCTCTATTCAACTCTGTTGTAACACAATTATTCCAAAAAACAATCTCAACTATCAATCCCTGATTTCACTAACACCCGAAACCTTAGACCTTATTTAAAAAAAAACGCTGACTACGTAGACAGCTATTTCGCAACCAATTCAACCCTATACAACAAACCTTACGGCAAGAAATTGCTACACTCTCCTCCAAAATTCACATTCGTATCAATGAGCTGTACTCCAACCATCTACAGAACCAGCTTTCGTGCATATCACTTGGTCCACACGCATACAAAGAACTCAGGCGCACTTGCCCCAGACTTGGCAAAAACCTCTCCTCACCACGTGGCAAACTCGATCATATCCCATCCCCCCAAGTCAAAGCAAATACGTTAGCATCGCATTTTGCAGAGGCCCATACCACTTCTACCTATCTATCCGATCCCAATACCGAAACCCTTGTAAACAATAAATTACGCACCTTACTTCAGACACCATCTTTCCTTCAAACAGATCAGAGTCCCAATAATCAGTTCTCATCACCACTCATTCCTCCCACAAACCTACATGATCAAGCACCTATCTCTTTTACATCCGCCACTTATATCGAAAAAATTATCCTTTCACGACCAAACAAAAAATCATGTGGCAATGACAATATCCCCAGCATCATTTTAAAAAAATGCTCCAAGACGCTAGCACCATTTCTATCAAAACTCTTTAACCACTGCCTTTACAATGCTTATTTTCCCCAACACTGGAGAGTAGCCGTCATTGTTCCCATCCCCAAAAAAAATGAGAATTCTCTTCTAGCATCTAGCTACAGGCCAATTTCACTTCTCTCAAGCATCTCAAAAATTTTTGAAATAACAATAAAAGATTACTTAGACTCACATATTGATACTCACCATGTCATACCTAATTCCAATTTGCTTGCCGTCCCTTTCACTCAATCAACCATGCGCTGCTGTGTCTACGAACATACATTTGCATGAATGCAAACAAAAATGTCCCAACACTAGCCTGCCTTCTTGATATCCGTAAAGCCTTTGACTCTGTCTGGCAAAATGCTCTCATCTTCAAAATGATCAACCTCCACTTCCATCCGCATATTTGTAAACTTCTCCACAGTTTCCTGTCCAACCGTACTTCACTAGTTAAAGTCAATAATTCCTACTCCCAAATTTATGAAAACACTGCCGGAATCCCACAGGGTTCAGTTCTCTCAACCACACTTTTCTCAATTTTCACAGCCGACATTCCTAAGACCCCACAACACAGAAATCCAATCCAAACCCTACAATATGCCTACGACATCATTCTATATGTTGCCTCACAAAATCTCCCTTTAACAATTAAAAGAATTAATGCTCATCTCAATTCAATGGCAGATTACTTCGAAAAGTGGAAGTTAATACTTTATACCAACAAGTCCGAAACGATTCTCATCAAAGGCCGCACTCGCCTCACTAAGAATTTCCGCCATCATATCCCAGGGCTACGTCTAAAGATTAAAAATTCCGTTATTCCCACGAAAACCCAGACCACATATTTAGGAGTCTGCCTAAGCCATAACCTCTCCCCAATTCCCCATATTCGAAAATCTTTGATAAAAGCGAACAATGCTTTCATATCCTTGTATCCACTTTTGAACCGAAACTCGGCACTGCCAGATAGAGTCAAAGTAGTCTGCTATTTAACAATGACCCGTCCCATCATCGCATATGGTTTCATCCAATGGTGTGATTTGTCTGCATACCAAATGGAAAAAATTCGCCAAAAAGAGCGCTCTTTCCTTAGACACTGTGTCAATACATTCCGACAAGAAGATTCAGACAAATATATACGCAATGATACTCTCTACGACAATGCGAAAATCCCGAGAATTGACCACTTCCTAGTTACCCACCTCCTGAAAACCCTCTATAAATGTAACCACCACCCCAACCCACTGGTAAGCGACCTGACCTCAATCAACCCACTGGCTATCACTAACCCCGCTAACAAACATCAGCTCCCTCAACTTCTCCCCATCCTATATGAGCAAAACAAACTTTTTGACGCCGAACAAAATATAATCTACTTCAACTCCGTCAGGAACTCCCGTCGGTTATACTCCGACGCACAATATATAAAGCCTAATGCGCCACTCCTACCTCCACCTGTTATATAAATTTTTGTTATTTTTTGATTTGTAAATAGTACTGCGTTCTCTACAACTTTTTCAACGATCGAGGGGTTTTCTTGGCTTTCCTCTTAATTTACTTTCAGGTTCAACATCAATTTTATGTACTTTGTAGTTACTTATTAATAAAGAACTTAGATATAGTGTTTCTGCTAAGTGTTATCTTTAAGAATTTAATGTACTTCGTGAAATATCGCCAATAAAAATTGTTGTGTTCAAATTGTTGTGTTCTCCTGACAGCAGGTTTTTAAAAACTAGTTATAAATTCAATCAATGTCCTCTAGGTACCGGAAGCTGCCTCATGCATAGAATCTTTCAGTTGAGTTTGGAAAAGTAAATGTGGTCTTCATACACTTAGACTTAGCGTCATTTTCTGTACAGTTCAAATAATCAATCAATTTTGAAATTTGCTTGAAAATCGAAACACATCTATATTATAATGTCTGGGTTGCTTAATAACGTGTTTCTCCACAAGATCACATATTACTGCTGTTGTATTAATAAACTTTGATCGGCTTGATCAAGGATACATGCATTGATCAAGAATACATGCATTTATGGGCAAAAATGTTAAATTCACAAACCATACCAGTCTTAAATATTAGTCTTGAATATTCTTATCGAGGCGTTACGTTTGATACCCATATCGTCATTTTTCTGTAAAAAACAATTTGTCGGGTCACTTTCATCAATAGCTGGATCCCCTCAAAAATTATTTAATACTTTTTAAAACCAAACCTTGCGTGCTCCACAAATAGATAGAGAAGTTTCGGCTATAGGAAGGTTTCGCGAAACTAAAAACACTTAATTATTTCTTACGATTTCTTACAAAGTTAGATTGCTTCCACGCAGTACATTCTGAGCAATGCCAAATGATCTAATCCTTTGATAATGCTGTTGAAGCTGTCATGAAAAAGATAGTTTATTGGCTTTAGTTGTCATATATAGCCTTGGCAAAATGGAAAGAAAAGCTGATTTGCCACTACTAATGGATATAAAACCTGATCTACTACCTGAAATTCTTGAACTACACAAGATGATTTATTCTCTTTCAACCGACCCTGTAGTAGTCGCGAGGTGGAATTCACATGCCCTGGGCAATGATCCTGAGGTAAAAACTGATAAATACAGAAGTGAATCCAAAAAAACGAAATGCGGGCAAAACCAGAGAAGCAACAGCTGGAGATCGGATTGCATCGAAAAGGTACTAAGCTCGGATCATCAATCGCAGAAATCAGTGAAGTGAAATCAATACATGTTCCTTGAGCCAATGGCATTAAAATTTATCTCCTCTTCAGTTTAGAATAAGCTGGCTACAAATGGTCATTTCAACTGCCAGGAATCTACATGTTCCAATGAAAAAGCATAGAAAACTGCTTGAGGTTCTTTTGTTGCCACCTCATCTTCAAACAATAATTTATACTCAGGCAAATCGAGTTCAAAATAAAGCTTTAAATTTTACTAAGAGATTTGTGAATGTCCCCATCGAGGAATTCACTGAAAGGAAATAAGGGTCCTTATGCTGGGTAAAACTCAATAAAGGGTCTTATTTCTAAATTCTATGGACTTCAGCAATATCAACTACTCCAAAGTAGGAAAAATTGGCTGAAATCCAGAGTTTAATCAATAAGCGAGGGTTTGAAAGACATAAGACTGCTAAGGTCGTAATTAAGCAGCTCAATGACGTTACCAGAGATTATTTTGTGAGGTTTGTTGTAGACAGAAAGTTGTCAGAAGATACAATTATACAAATGACTAGCTTCTTTCACAATGTTACAACCCTTAATGCGTTAAGGGGTATATTATCAGCAATGATCTTGAGGCCTATCCTGCAGCAGACTCTCTCTACGGGCTTATTTCCACACATAGGCAATACTTGAGCATAAACAAAATAAGCAATAGGCGAGCATACAAATGATTTAGTCACCGGAAAACAGCGGCTTTGACTCTGCCCACCGAACAACTAGGGTGGTGGCATCAAGCACTAGTTTTCCGGAGTGATTGGGACTAAAATGCATACTGCTGCCAAGGACTTCATGAAAGCAAACAGAATGGCAGCTACTGCATCCACATTTCATTTGAAAGCTTTAATCTTTACATGAAGGATGTTATAAGTTCGTTTAGGACTGCACCGGTGGGCGGCTACCTCAGCGAGCGAAAGGTTAGTGCTCAGCAGGCGACGCGTAAGCATGCTGGCAGCTAGCGTTGCGGTGTCATGGGCCGAGTTCATTTTGCCGGCGCAAGGACCCACTACAAAAAATTTCACGCTTACGATTTGCTTTACGTGACAAATAGACACAATCAATAGGTGTCGAAGGCCGAGGTAGCCAATCGAAGGATATTAGATTAAAAGACACGACGACCTTTCCGACTTAATCACGCATGAGGTCGGACATGAACCCATCATGGACGCGGATAGTCACAGCCCACAAAAAGGGTTGGGCATCCGGATAGTGGTGGTGCCCCCTCATGGCCTTCCCAACCAGATCATAGATCTCGGCGATAATTTGCCCATGTTGAGAAAATAGAAGGGCAATTTTTCCTGGCAAGAGCCCCTCAAACAACAATTTAGCAGACGAGCACACCCACGTTCAGGATCCCATACCCGACAGAAAAGAAAAGTGAAGGCCGAGTCAATGAAGAACTCAATACATCATTTATTTTTGTACATACTCATTTAAAAGTGTTTCCCATCAATAAACATCAATTTAATCGAGTATGTATTATAGAAAAAAATTTATTCAAATAATTTTATATGCAAGAAAATATATCTATGCATATACATTGCAGTAACGAAGTACCCAGAAATTGTAATTTCAATTCCCCGGTTTAATGATATTTCAAAAAATGTATTCTGTTAAGTTGGTAGGACTGTCCTTAATTACTATGCCAAATATGAGCGCGATCTGTCAACCAGTTTGTTTACAGCAGCTGCTTAAGTCGGTGTGATTTTGTGATTTTTTTTTTGGTTGTACTCACCGCACTCCTCCGCCGAGTGCTCATTGTTGGAATGTGGCGATCTGTTGATCTCACTGAAATGTATTTTAATCGGAGGTATTTTTAAGTTACACACTTCTATCGTGGGGACACACTTTAAATAAAAGACAATCACTTCAAACATTTTAATTGAATTTAAGACACTGTTAGTCACTTTAATCAGAACAAACTTAGTAGGAGCCCGACTTATGCTTGACTTTAAAAAGTTCTGTTTTAATATTCTTCCTCTCTTCTTTTTGAACTCGTCCTTCAAATCTCACAGCAAAATACTAATATCGTTCAATTTGCTCAGTTGCCAATGTATCTTTTTCGCTGCAACTGTCACAAAAAAAACTCGCAACTTTAAATCAAACACGTACACCTTAATTGACTTTTCCGGGCGGTAATTTTCCTTCCTTCACGGCTACCGTGGTTGCCACGTTAGCTTCACACTATTTGTGAACTCGTTGCGTACATTAAAGCACTAGCCCCAAACCCGACTCCGCCACGACTATTCCTCTACTCACGCCGGTTAACTTCCCACCGGCTGTAAGTGTTCCGGTCCGATTCCGTATCCAACAAGTAGCGCTAACACACATCGATAATAAAAACTACAATTCCCGATCGCCAAATTGTCCACAAACTGTCTCCCATCAACATAACCTATATATCGCGACTCCCAGTGTTGGGAGTTTTCCACGTATGTTCACCAAATTTTCTTTTCCCACATGCAATATTGAGGATGAATTCATGCCACTGAAAAAACTGTCCATCTACCAATAAGCGACACCAACCTGGATAGTTCCGTCGTTTCTTCTGTAAAGATTTTCGTTTCAAATCGCTCGAACGTCGAGATTTCCCGAAGGAAATCTGAGCCGACCTCTCATCGGTTGTAGACGTAAAGTCTGAGTCGTGCCAACGAATGGTACAAATCGGTCGACCAATCCGTGCACTCGCAATCCATTTCGCGGTGGCTGCTTGTCGGCCAGTTAGTTCGGAGAGGAATTTGGTCGCAAGTCTTTCAAATGGATTACGCTCGATCACTTTGTTTCAGCCACCATCACGTGCCCGTTTCAAACGCGTCAAAAATTCAAAAATACGGAAAAGAAACCTATCGTTACGTTATCCCGTATTCAACTTCCATTGAGTCAAGTCGGACAATAACAAAAACTGGATTTAATTTCGCGTTTTCTTTTACCTTTCCCCGACGCGGTACCGAAAAATCTTCTACTCTAACGCAAGCGTCGAAATAATTTACTCTAATGAAAACAACCTCTAAACAAACGATGGTATCGCGTACCGAACGCGGCACGAAACCGGCCTTCCGCGGGTTTCTAAAACCCTACCCTTGTAATGGCATACTTACCGTTCGCTCTCATTCTTGCTGGAAAAAAGGGATCTGCTGGAAAGGAAAGTCGTGGTTATCTTAGCAATTCATATTATATTATTTTTTAAAGTTGAATTCACTTATATACAATATATTCACCACATTACATCACCAGAGTTTTAACTGACACAGCTAATTGTTTTTAGCATCAGCTAAATTATACATAAGATTTCGAAATTTCACCAGATCAATGTGCAATCCTGGACCGTATCCATATACCTACTATATACTGCGAGTACCTTGATATTAAATATTTCTGGTTCATTCTTGAACATAATAGTTTAAGTAAATCTTTTGTTTCTTATCTAACTTGTACCTAAAACATATATTGTTGCTGCTACACCAAAATTAGCTGATTCTAGAATGCTCAAACTTTGTGAAAAGGTCAGAAGTGATGGCCTCTCAAAAATTGAGGTCTTAACAAAAATTTAAAATTTTTTTAAGGGGGGGTCCCCCTAATAACGAATTGGCCCTTAAATTTTTTTTTTAATCAAAGGTAGTCGAGTGGGGTATTAAATCAAAGGTCTTGATTAGATCTTTTAGAATCTGAAATAAAAAAATTATTTTATGAGTTAGGGGGTCCAGGGGAAGGCAAAATGTACCAAATGTGCAAAATGATCGAATGTTCATTTTATTATAAAGAAGACGGTATGCCGTTAATAGTGGAAAATAACATCAGGCAAATGATCACCACGACCACGCTTACAGAACCACATCCTTTTTATGAAATTTTCCATAACCAAATCGCAAAGTGGCTGCCCTATGTCCTCGAAAGCCTCACGAATTCAATCTTTGAGGTCTTGTATCGACGCTGGACTGTTCAGGTAGACCTTTTCTTTCACGTGGCCCCAAAGGAAGAAGTCGTGCGGTGTTAAATCACATGATCTCGGTGGCCAATTGTGATCACCTCTTCGAGAGATAACACGGTGCAGAAACTTTTCCCGTAAAAGATCAATGGTTTTGTTGCTTGTGTGGCATGTTGCACCGTCTTGGTGAAAGTAAACATTTTCCAGATCAATACCATCCAATTCCGGCCATAAAAAATCATTAATCATCTCTCGATAGCGCAATCCATTCACCGTAACTGTTGTTCCAGCCTCATTTTCGAAAAAGTAAGGTCCAATGACTCCACCGGACGATAAACCGCAGCAAACAGTCACACGTTGGCGATAGAGAGACTTTTCAACAATAGTCCTTGGGTTTTTCGAGCACCAGATGCGACAAGTTTGCTTGTTGACAAAGCCACCGAGGTGGAAATGGGCCTCATCACTCAAGATGATTTTTCGATGGAATTCCGGATCATTTTCATGCATTTCAAGGACCCAATCAGCAAAGACACGACGCTGTTGATGATCGACCGGCTTGAGTTCTTGTGTTCACTGAACTTTATAAGCCTTAAGACCAAAATCTTTATGCAAAATACGGTGTAATGACGTTTGTGGAATGCCTAATTCCAAAGAACAACGAGGAATGGACAAACCTGGGTTTTCTTCAACACTTTCGGCTACAGCAGCAATATTCTCGGCTGTTCTTGAGTAACGTGCATGGATTTTATTCTTCACATCACTAAGTTGTCTCAACAGTTTGAATTTTTCCACCGATTTGTGTATTGCGGTCCGACAATGTGCTTCACGAAGACCCAAAAATTTTCGAGTTTTACGAACCGTCTCTGGGAAATTTTCACCATTTTTATAGTGAATTTTCATAATTTCAATGCATTGTTGAAGTGTGGATTTTATTAATGGCGTAGTATCTACTTGTCAAATGTCAAAAAATGACAGCTTTAAAAGTGACATCTACCAAAATAGCGGGCTATTCAAAATAACACTTTCATTTTATATTGTGGTGCTCCCATTGAGTGTTTAAAGTAAATAAATAAGATTTTTCACTACCATGCATTTCGATTTGATGATTCTCCGCAAGACAATTTTTCACGAATAATTATTCACCTAAAAGTCTCGGCACTGAACTTTAAAATACAAAATCGTTTTACTATCATGAAAACATCACTTTTAATTTTTGTTTTTAATTTTTAAGAATGCCAAATCGTAAATTATATATTTACTTATTTCAGTTAGTTGAAGTTCTTTTAATTTTTATAAATTTTATGTTGTTTGTCTTGGTGAAAGTAAACATTTTCCAGATCAATACCATCCAATTCCGGCCATAAAAAATCATTAATCATCTCTCGATAGCGCAATCCATTCACCGTAACTGTTGTTCCAGCCTCATTTTCGAAAAAGTAAGGTCCAATGACTCCACCGGACGATAAACCGCAGCAAACAGTCACACGTTGGCGATAGAGAGACTTTTCAACAATAGTCCTTGGGTTTTTCGAGCACCAGATGCGACAAGTTTGCTTGTTGACAAAGCCACCGAGGTGGAAATGGGCCTCATCACTCAAGATGATTTTTCGATGGAATTCCGGATCATTTTCATGCATTTCAAGGACCCAATCAGCAAAGACACGACGCTGTTGATGATCGACCGGCTTGAGTTCTTGTGTTCACTGAACTTTATAAGCCTTAAGACCAAAATCTTTATGCAAAATACGGTGTAATGACGTTTGTGGAATGCCTAATTCCAAAGAACAACGAGGAATGGACAAACCTGGGTTTTCTTCAACACTTTCGGCTACAGCAGCAATATTCTCGGCTGTTCTTGAGTAACGTGCATGGATTTTATTCTTCACATCACTAAGTTGTCTCAACAGTTTGAATTTTTCCACCGATTTGTGTATTGCGGTCCGACAATGTGCTTCACGAAGACCCAAAAATTTTCGAGTTTTACGAACCGTCTCTGGGAAATTTTCACCATTTTTATAGTGAATTTTCATAATTTCAATGCATTGTTGAAGTGTGGATTTTATTAATGGCGTAGTATCTACTTGTCAAATGTCAAAAAATGACAGCTTTAAAAGTGACATCTACCAAAATAGCGGGCTATTCAAAATAACACTTTCATTTTATATTGTGGTGCTCCCATTGAGTGTTTAAAGTAAATAAATAAGATTTTTCACTACCATGCATTTCGATTTGATGATTCTCCGCAAGACAATTTTTCACGAATAATTATTCACCTAAAAGTCTCGGCACTGAACTTTAAAATACAAAATCGTTTTACTATCATGAAAACATCACTTTTAATTTTTGTTTTTAATTTTTAAGAATGCCAAATCGTAAATTATATATTTACTTATTTCAGTTAGTTGAAGTTCTTTTAATTTTTATAAATTTTATGTTGTTTTTTTTTTTGTGATTAACGCAAACCTTTAACGTTTCGCTTTGATTTAAAGAAGTCCCTCAGTTTTAACTTTTACTTGTATATTCTTTCGATCGCGACATGTCCTTTAATCCATGGCGTATTATAATAATTGCGATGTACTAGTTGTTTTTATTATTATCAATTAAAACATTATTAATCCCAATTAGTGCACTTCAGGGATCTTGTTATTAAAAACATGAAATCGTTTCAAATACTTCAAAGTTACTAGTTGGGGGCGGCAAAAACTCATTAGTAAGAACCTGTTATCAACCCACTACCAAACACAATTATCTTACTTCAACTGTCAAATATTCCGATCATTGGTGTATCAGCACGCTATTTAAATAAAGGTAAAAATATAACGATTCAATATTAGCTAATTAATATAAAAACGTTATCTAATTGCTTAATGTATAAATTTCCTATAGTTTCTTCTAGCACTTGTTGCCTAAGTTCTAGTGGTTCTAATGATAATTAAATCTAAATAATAAATTTGACAATAAAAATTATAATTTAATGTAATAAAACACGCGGTATACAGGTTATGTGTTTTGTTCGTTCGAATTTTGCATGATTTTACGTTTTCGCAAATATTTAACTACTCCTGCGTCACTGTCAAGATTCTTAGTATTTTTCGATTTATGTTTCGTATCGACAGTAAATGTGCTTACTATTTCGGATGTAAGTGAATTCCGAGTATCCTCAGCAGTAAATTTATGTCGATCTAAGCAAGGCAGATTTAACGGTGATGAATTCTCGGAGATTGCTAATTCACCACTCGAACTTGACTCCGTAAAGCTGGGTGTGCCTTCCATCCACGTTGGGGTAGAACCTTCACTGATGCGAGGGGAGTCCATGCTAATGCTCTCTTAGCCCCATATTGAATAATACTTTGGTCGTTCAGCTCTGTCCTATCTAATGACATCATCCTTCAACGATGACCGTATTGCTGAATTCAGTGGCATTCGCTGTTCACTTCCTCCGTTATCCTCAATACTTTACCGTTGCGAACTTCCTTCAAAGATACCATCAAAAGTGAGAGATTCTCGTTTAGGTTAAGCGATTAAAAACAAATATGTCTAATACACCTTACCAATTTTTGCTATTATGGAAATTCCTTGGTTGCTTACGCGATACATATATTTTGTATGAAACATCCACGAGTTGCGCGTCTGAACAGGTTTAACTACACTCTACCTTCCTCAGATATAAATTACTTCGGTACTTTTGTTGGTTTGGTGACCACCAGATATGTAAAATCGACTGGCAGGAGATTGTACACCCTCTGACCAACCCGATGTTGGATGAGGCGATGGACTGGCACATTTTCCTGCCAACTGTCAAAACGTGGATCGGTGACAGCGAGTGGTTAAAGGGAGCGTTCCGAACCGTCGACGTCAATAACGACCTGCTGATCGTTGTCAGTGGCGTAGGGTAAATTCATTACACTTCTTTCGTCCATGCCATCGACATCTTGTAGTACTAACATCTTTTTAGTTTCCACCGACGCATTTTTTACTGCTATTATGTTGCACTCATATCCTAGCCACAATTTCAATATGTTCAAATGTTTTTGACGAAATTTAATGGATACCGATGGTTATTTTGCGGACACGTAACATACTTGCTACATGCAATTTACCGCGTTCCTTTCAAACGATTAAGTAAAAATCCCGCTGCGCTGGTAATGAAACGGCATTTTCATTGCATCCATCTCCCCCGGCCGGTTTGTTTGCTCGAACTACATTGAGCAACTGTGGTTGCTGGGTGGCAACTAGCTGTTGGGATTACTCGGCGCGGTTGTTGTTCGACTATTTTTCCAATCAGTACAGGTTGTTATGGCTTCAAAGAAACCCGTAGCGATTTGCAGTATGAGGATATTTTATTTTTTCATTTTACTGCCAATGACTTTTCAAAGAAATTTGATCAAACTCAACGCTGTATGAGAGAAGTCTGCCATAATGCTCAGAATGACTTAATCATACGAGTATATTATATTTTATATAGCAATGGTATCGACTGAGCCTTATTTAACAATCTAGCTAAAACGGAATGAAAACGGAGTATCGAAACTTGAATGATATAAAGTCATGGGGAAATCTTTACTTAGATGCTCTCAATTTTCAGGCATATTAACTATACAATCGCCCAACCATCTCTGAATCATGGATTTGATTTTTTTTTCTACATGTGAAGAATGAGCAACTGTACAACTTATAACAATCGTTCAAAGCATAATCAAAAAGCGGGTAGTGGTTTATTTTCTACTGGCTCCCCTTTCAAACCGTTCCACTTACCAAATTGCGTTACGTTTTTTCAAGTGAAGTGTCCAGAGAATTTAGAAGCGGAAATAGGCTGCTATGTTATTATATGTGTAGAATGCATATTCAAATTTTCATTGACAGCTAAGCAGCTTTCAAATTGATGTAACTATTTACTCCAAATGAAAACTTGAGCTTTTTTTTCATAAGAACTATATCATTAAAGGGATGATGTCTTCCTATGTCCAGTTCCAAATGAAAGTCATCGGGAATACCAAAAGCAATGTCTATCTTCTGATGGCAGTAACTCGGCTGATGGATCTTAATGACGGGAGTCTACCTAACGATGTAATAGATCTCTATTTGTCGAAGTTAGAGAAGCTGACATTGGAAAAAATTGAAAAAATTGCTCCAAGGATAAAAATTGAAACAATATGGAAAGATATGAAACATCAACCATCACGATGTGGAAAAGTTTGAAAAACTTCTTCCCACGCGCGTTAAAAATATTTATCGGCGATATTTGGACTACAACTATTCCTCGTTGGTTTTTTTTGAGACCACACCTGAAGAATGTCCGGAACTTAATTAGTCCACACACAAATTGTTGGTACGTTTTGCCTTCCCCTGGACTCCCTAATTCATAAAATGACTTTTTCAATTCAGATTCTAGAAGTCCTAATCAAGACCTTTCATTTGATACCCCACTCGACAACCTTTGATTAAACAAAATTTTCAAGGGCCAATTCGCTATAAGAGGGCACCCCCCTTAAAAATTTTTAAAATTTTGGAAAGACCTTATATTTTGAGAGACCATCACTTCTAACCTTTTCACAAAGTTTGAGCATTCTAGCTTCTATATTTTCTGAGGAAATTAGCTGTGACGTGCGGACAGACGGATGGACGAATGGACAGACGGACAGACAGGTCGCAAAACTAGTAGGTCTTTGTAAACAATTTTTTTTTACAAAGACCTAAAAATAGCGTTTTGATGGAAATAATATAAGCTGAGGATTGTTTTGAAGCGCTAGACATGGGCAAATACTTTGCTTTAGTTGGAACTCATTTTCAATTGGTCCATCTACCAAACATGGGGAGAGGGACCCAAAGTCTTTCAGTAGTAGTTGAAGCAAAAGTTTCCGATTTCAAATCAAACCTGAAATGTTAATCCATTCTTCACCTCAATGATACATTGACCTCCAACCTCATACCGAGGAAAAATCTTATTGATCATTTGGTCAGCTATAAAGACCTGTGTTTTATATTTAGCAGGGTAAACAGCAAAAAATCATGTAGTATTGACGGTGTTCTGTATATATTACCACGACATTTGCCTGGGGTTGCTATTAGAAATATTGTATATTGTTCAACAACAATTTATATACTTCAAATGAGTGCAAAAAGGCTAAGGCATTTCCAATCTTGAAGAAAGAAAAGGAATCAGTCAGCCTTAAAAAATATATCGCCCAACCAGTTTGCTGCTTAACCTCAGCAAGGTATTTAAAGTGATACTGAAACAAGCATTATATGCCCACAATGAGGAATATCATTTGATGCTGAATCGCCAGCTTAGATTCCGTGCCAAGCCTTCAACCATACATGCGATAACGAAAGTAAACTTAGATATCTGTTGAAAACTAAACGATAGGGAATCATTTGAGGCATGTCTCATTGAAATGGAGAAAGCATTCGATACGGTTTGGTTAATTTCCAGACTCCTTTAGGACAGGCTCCCCAAACCCCTTGTCGCTATGATGTGCAATATTTTATAGGGTAATCATTCCTTGTTACTGATGGTAATCTGACGATGAAGTTCGATTTTAAGGTCTGAATGGTCTTCAATACGGAACATTTACAGCGCTTTTGCTTTTCTTCATAATCATTTGCAAACTATGAACGTCTTTGATTTTAACGTGTTGCTAACGCGTTCATTAGTAACGCTCGCTGATAATCTAAAAATTTAAACGGCAGACCGAAAAGCATCGGTTGTTCAAACAAATGTTCGAAAAATGTTCAACGATGTGCAGGTCTACATGGGAAATTGGCCAATGAAAATGAGTACGCATAAGTGCGAAACGTTTTTGTTACGGATGATGTTCATTTGGCCAGTAATTGGAAGGATTTAAACATTATGGCAGATGAGGGTAGTTCAGAACGGGTTCTACATAAATGTCCTTTCGTTCCAGAAATATTGATCAAAACCGTATGTTGCAAGGCTCTGGCTGGACCAGTTTTGGCATATGGATGTCCAATTTGTTATAAATAGAGTACTAGTACAAGGAAAATATTATGATTTTTCAAAAAGAAATGTGTTCGCACATGTATTGGTCTATATCGAAAGCTTGAGATGGATTGGACGCACTATATGTCAAATCGAAAAATTTATTGAACTGTCCAAGTAATGAGAGTCAATGCTTTCATTTTCAAGCTTCTTGGAAATCGCATCGTGAAATCTGTAACTGTGAGCAAAAGCCCCTGGACTATACAACAGTTCCATCCTGCCAACGAATACATTCAGACTAGTCTCACTACTAGCTCTGCTCGTCCAGAAGCATTCGTATATTTGGACATGAATTGGTATATTTTTTATAGTGATGGTACCACAATTATATACCATATAAAAAGGCAGGCGATCCATATAAAAGCAAAATTTTTCAAAATCTGGCTGATAAATGTTCACGCCCTGACGGAAGAAAAGGACAAAGGAAAAGTTCTACAAACACCTCAAAAGACTAGCCAACTCATTGTCTATAAGCGACATAAAATAATTGTGGGAGATTTCAACGCTAAGATTAGAAATGAGATATCTCATTGAGGAACAACTGGAGGATAAAGTCTCCACGATGAAACAAATAACACCGGCCAGCGCCTGATTGACTTTGGATGTAGCAGAAATTTAGTCATACGTTCTATTTGCTTCTCACATTGAAGCATTCATAAAATAACCCGGGTGTCATTGGATGGCAGCACACAAAACCAGATCGACCATGTTCTGATCCAACAACGTTGGACCTTGATCATACTTGACGTCTGTATGCATCGAGGAGCCAATTGTAATCCTACCATTACTTGATTAAATTTACATATTAATGTCATATGTCAAAGGCATATTCGGCAAAGACCAGCCCGCTACGAAAATTTGATATCGAAAGACTCAAAACGGCATCAGTGACCAAAAATTTCATGGAAACCGTTGAAAACTAGCTGTCTTCCATCTAATCAGACACATCGTTAAAGAAAAGCAACGAGCTCTGGATGGAAGTGAAAGTGGCTATTAGGACGGTGACAGAACAGACAATTGGATATCATGCCCGGCGCAAGAGAAATGGTTGGTTCGATGATGAGTGCCTGAGTGCGTTTGAAAAAAATAATAAGGCGTACAAAGATTACATAAGTAGGAAAACCAGGACGAAGAGAGAACACTATGAAAATATCAGAAGAGTAGTGAATAAGATAATTAGAATTAAGGAAATAAAATACTATGACGACCAATCGAGAAGCATAGATATAAGTTTAGCAAACAACAACACAAGATAAGCGTAGTAGCGAAAAGCCTGAAAAGTGGTTATTAGCCCAAAATCACGCTCTGTCGTGATGACATCGGCAATATCATCGCTGATGAAACCAAGATTAAGGAAAGATGGGCATAATTTTTCAAGAACCTCCTTAATTTTCCGCACAACTCAAGAACATCAGAGGCCATAAATGTCCGCGGAGAGCGTCCATTGGCCCCACCAACTCTGGTTGAGGCATGTTCCATGAGATTCCTGTAAAGCTCATCAAATATGGTGGCAGTAGTGTTCATCAAGCTATTCACAAAGTCATCCAGCGTATTTGGAAAAAGGAACATATGCCAAAAGAGTGGAGCCAATCAATTATGTTCCCTATCCACAAAAAAGGTGGCAAGCTACAGTGCGAAAATTATAGAGGCATATCACCACTTTGAACAGTGTACAAAATATTTTCAAAGATCTTTGAAAATGAAATTAGAACATACATCGACAGTATAATTGGGGAGTATTAAGGTGGTTTTAGAGCAGGTAGATCAACAATAGACCAATTTTTCACTGTTAAGTAGGTACTTGAAAAATGCTGGGAGTTCAACATAGACGTACACCAAATTTTCGTTGACTTCAAGCAAGCATAAGACAGTATTGATCGTCTCGTGCTGTACCAAACCATGCTTTGCTTTGGCGTCCCGGGCAAATTATTCCATCTCACCAAAATGACAATGACGTTGACGACCTCCCAAGCCCCCATCAATAATCAACTCACCAATGCCTTTGACACAAATATCGGACTAAAGCAGGGAGATGGACGGGCCCCATTGCTATTCAATAAAGCTCTGGAGCACGTCTTAAGTAAGTTACCTGTCGATACACAAGGAACATTGCTATACAAGCACAAGTTGAGCCAAGCGTAGCCTATGTGGGTGACAGCTACATTTTGTCACGGTCATTAGCAACTGCCAAAAAACTCTTCCTGAAGCTTGATACCGAAGCAAAACTAGTAGGGCTACAAATAAATGATAATAAAACAAAGCTCATGACACAGTCGAGGAAAAATGCCTCAAGTACATAAAATATCACACTTGGCGAATACAGTATGTAAAATGTTAGTGAATTTGCGCATTTAGGTGCCAAAATAACGCGAACCAGTAATGGGATTGAGGAAATACGCCGAAGAATACAGCTCGCAACTAAAATTTTATTCAGTATTGACAATCTTGAAGACCAACTGCATACATGGGAGAACAAGGCTCCAAGTACAAAAATCTGTGACAAGATCTGTGTTATGCTATGGGTGTGTAACATGGACCCTAAATGAAGCATCCGCAAATATATTGAATGCCTTTGAGCGCTGAGGCGTGTAATTGGAGCGAAGCTAGACGGGGACTAATGGCGAATCCGATACAACCACGAGCTGTATAAAATTTTTGACGAACCCGAGATCTCAACGATTGTAAGACTGCGGAAGCTGCAATGGGCTAACCACATGAATTGTATGGATGAACAACCGATACCTAACAAGTTATTGGTTGGGAGTACTGAAGACCGGAGACCACTGGAAAAACCGAGGAAGTGCTGGTCTGACTCGGTCGACGAAGACAGTTCATCGCTGCTCGGATTTCAAAATTGGAGGACGTGGTCAATCAACCGAGACAGCTGGAGGCACTATTTGTACAAAGCGAAGGCCCGAGAGGGCTATAATGCTACAAAAAAGAAGAAGAAGAAGAAGAAGAAGGTGTTTAGACAGGCTAACGATAATACTCTACGAATTTGAGCTCACGAGATAAACGGTTCCAATCGAAATACTCATATACAAGATATGTTGTGGCCGGTTGGGCTGAGATGGAACAGTAACGGTGTCAGTGCCTAAATAATAATGATAATGACAATAAGAATCAATCGGAAAACAACCAAATCCGAGCCTTGGCCTTGAGATTTATTATTATATTAATTTACTCTATGACCATTATGGAATTCGTGGTGATGTGGTCATTATCACGCTCAACTATATGATTATTACCTAATTTTGCGAGTGGTTTTCAACCCAGTTGGGTGAGCTGATAGTCCAACAGCAGCATCAGAAGCTCAAATTTGATGCCGCCAACGACGTTTGAGCCGCGGAAGTGGAGTTTGCCCTAACCCACTGCTGTATACAGACTACGTTACATTGGCTAAATGACAATCACTAGATTATTCGTGGTCGTCTGTTTTTCTCGTGGTTATTTCGTTTTTGTTAGGGTTTTATCCGTCAGTCTGGCCGTCCGTCTGCATGTCACAGCACTTTTTCTCCGAAACTACAGAAGCTACAGCAATGAAACTTTGTGGAAATGTCAGAAGTGGTGACTTCGTGAAACTTTTGGGGTGGAAAAATTTTTCAAAGGGGTTTAAGGGGGTCTCCTCATATAGGGAGATGACCCTTCAAAAAAAATTTTTTTACCATTGGTAGTCGAGTAGGGTATCAATGGAAAGGTCTCAATGAGATCTTTTCTAAACAAGTCTTAAAATTGCCTTATCAGTACCGAAGGGGGGGGGGGCAAGGGAAGGAGGAATGTACTAACTTTTCGTGGACCCCCCGAGTGAACACCTTTCTGAAAAAAATCATGAATGTAGGCCTTTATGAGTAGAATAGTGATGGGTCGTACGCGTACGTACTGTACGAACTGTGCGGCACAGTGTACTGTTTCATGCGGGTGCGCTAAATATATAACGTGCTACCCGCACACCGCACAGTGGAACAGCACAGTGCTTGATGTTGATCATAGATCAAAATTTCAGGGTGCTGTTCGGTATTGTAGTACGACGACCTACCGCACCGTGCGATTAGCCGTGCTGCGTGCTGGCTGGGTGCGATCTACGTCTAGGTCTACCGTACTGGGTGCGATCTCCAATTTGCCGTGCTAGGTGCTACGTGCATTGTAGCACCAGTCGTACTGTGTACGATTTATTATACATCGTATGGTTTTGAATGAGAGAAATGTAAGGACGCACGTGAAAAGCGTAGGCAAAGTTTGTGGCTGTTTGCGATCAAGAGCAATGCATTTTAAGGGCTTTGTAGATTTTTTATAAAACCCTTTTAGTTTCGTGAGCTGTTGGTCTGTCCGTGTCTGTCCGTCCGCTCGTGTCTGTCCGTCCGTCCGTGTGTCACAGAAAGATTTTCGCATATAGATTCAATGTAGTACTCTCTTCAAATTTCTAGTAAAAAAAATTTTTTATAAGGTTTTTAAGCGTTCATGTGTTGAGCCTTAACTTATTTTTCGTTGAATGTGGCCGGTATGGGTATCAAAACAAAGGTCTTGATGAGAGCTTTTGAGACCAGGTTTAAAAACTTTTCTAACATTGTAGTAACATTTTACGGGATCGTGAGGGAAGTCAAAATATGCGAAAAGTTTGTGTAGAAACAACAAAGTTATTGCCAATTCAAAATTTGACAATTAGTAATATTTAATTCAGCTGACGCAAATATGTGAACCGATTGAGGCATGCCTCTATATCATGAGCTAAGCTGTATGTGCTAGCGCAAGTTGAAAATGAAAGATGAAGCGCAAGTTGAAAGGGAAGAGGAAAAGGAAAGCGCACTAGTATAGACATAGCTAATCGCATTTCGCACTATCAACACAGTTGGCAAAATGGAAATGTAGCAACCCCAGCAGCCAGAATGAGTGGCTTATGTTTTATGTTGACTTTTGTGTTACGTGCGCTATGATCTAATCAAATGGGTAGCAAATTATAACACTTTGGGAAAAGTGTTTGAGAGCACACAATGCGTACAATTTGGTATGAAAGAAATCATGGTGTATTCGTTTTATTTGGGAAAAAGTTATATTAAACTAAAGCTGTGTATACAATACAACTCATTTAATTCTCAGAAAATAAATAAAATTAAAAATTCTAATCTTATTACGAATTTATATTCAGGAAAAAGTTTGCTTAAAATTAAGAATAAAAGGATGAATATCATATTAGGTCTTATGAAATGAAATAAACTCAAAAATATTCTTTATCACGAAGAAATTGTAACAACCATAAATCACACTAAACAATTTAAAGACCAACCATATTTACATATTTACTTTTAAAAACACAACTTGATTCACTTTTTCTCCGCTAAGCCTGCTTCTTCGATCTGTAACTATTTGTCCGGTCTTGAAAAAAATTCCTCTCACTAGGTACAGATTTAGCAACAATACAAAGCTTCTTCATAGCTACTTCAAAAATTCGTGGGTAACCAATTTTATGTTTCTGCCACCATAAGAGAGGATCTCCTGTTCGTATTAAAATTGGCTTCTGAAGATATTTTTCAATTTTACTGATGATTGAATCTTTTGTGTTTGCTTTTACTATAAAGTTCTGCACATTTTCATCGAAATCGTTCCAAATTTTCGATTTTGGAAGAGATTCCACAATATTAGGACTGAAATTATACTCTTGATTTTCACGCTCAGTTTCGACAATGTTCGTTGTATCTGTTATTTGTCGAATAATATTTTCTTTGATTCTTTCAAAGGATTCTGTGTTTGCAAAGCCGTGTCTTTTGAATCTTGGATCCAAAAATGTTGATCCTGCTAGCATTGCATTTTTATCCGCATTTCCAAACCGGGCGTTGAGTGAAGTGATAAATGCCTGTCCTAATAAATTTACATCTTCAGGCAAGTTGGGATTTGTGCCCAGATAATTGGTGCAATATTTTTTTAATGCAAAACTCAGCAGAATAACTTTTGAAGCCGTGACTTTATTCTCACTGCATATTTCCTCAGTGACATCCTTGAAAACGTCTAAAATTTCGCAGCTTTTTTCTAAGGAAATTATATCATCATTAGTAAGATTTTCTAATGTCGGATAGTGCAGTGCAATGGCTGAAATGAGCGATTCTTTGGTTTCCAAAATGCGTTTAAACATATCAAAAGTAGAATTTCATCTAGTATTTGAATCCTGCTTAAAGTTAAGAATTGAGTGTCCCATTTTCTTTTGCATTGACTTTAGTAGAGTAAATGCTTTTGGGCTTCTTTTGAAAAATTCGACGATTCTTTTCACCTTTTTCTTTATTGGCTCAATTTTTATTATTGCATCTTTGACCACTAAGTTCAGCGTATTAGCAAAGCAGGGCACATGATTCCATGGTGTTTTTCCAATGGCAGCAACCATATTGTATGCGTTATCTGTGACGACGGCTTGAATTTTCTCGTGGATCTTCCAACATTCTGCGATCCTTTGAAGTTCATTGCCCAGGTTCACTGCCGTATGACTGTCGGTATAATTGTAGCACTCCAAAAGAACTGTCGCATTTTTGAAATTCTGGTCGATGAAATGTGCTGTAATCGATAAGTAATTTTCGTTAGCCATCGAAGTCCAACTATCAGTTGTCAAACAAATTGCTCCTGCCGATCGAAGACTGATTTGAACTTCTTCTTTTATCAAGTTGTAATACTGTGGAATTAGCACTTTTGATATGGTTTTTCTAGATGGCATTTGATATGCGGAGTTCAAAGCGTGAATGTATTTTTTGAAGCTTGCTCTTTCAACTATTTGAAAGGGTAAATAGTCTTTGACGATAGTTTCTACCAACAATTTATTAAGATCGCAGGTTTTTTTCTGGCTCATTGGCTTTTGAAAAAAATTGGTAATTGTCGAAGATCTTCCAGGAATTCCAAGTGCCAAAGAAGTTTTTGCAGAGTTGCTGGGCACTAACGAGACAGAAGATTGAACTGACGTCGAAGCAGCTGGATTTTGTAAAGGAGAAGTCGGTGTGACAAGATCATTTACATTTTCGGCTTGTACAGCTCTCGTTTTTGAGCTATAAGCGTGAAAATGTTTCGACTTCAAGTGACGTGTTAGAGGGAAACTGGAGCCTCCTTTTATGGATATAACTAGCGAACAAAAGTTGCACTTTGCTGATTCCTTATCTACTATTTCTTTAAAGTGCATCCAAACGAAACTGCTTCTCTTTGTTGGCTTCATGTTGCAGCTCATGTTGTTTTGCTTTACAGAACTAAAGAAAGCATACCCAAAATCTGTAAAGCTGATATTAAAAATGAAAACTAACCTGTTTAATTTGAAGCGGCAATATCAAACTCGAAAGTTGCAATAAAACTTAAAATATTTACGCAATGCTACACAATTATCACAGAAAAACCCTAAACCAGAAATTTTCACGCCATACCACAAGTATTACTTATCCGTTTATATGCTACGTTTTATCTGAAAAAAGGTCGAAGCATATTAAAACTTTACTCTCGAAAGGTCTTCTCGACTCCTCTTCAGAGCACTCAGAAAAAAAGGAAGCGCGGGCTTTTTTCGGCTTCTTCTTGTTGCGCAACAGCTTAAACGTACTACCCATTATTTACATGAAAGTAAAAATCTGGGAATACGAACAGCGAGTTTACGATGCAATAAATACTCTCGGAATAGTTAAAACTCAGTTTTCATAGTTCATATCAAAGGAAAATGAGTTTAACGAACAGCGCCTGATGCAACAGAGCAACTAAGAATTTACATTTTTGAAACATAGGTCAGTGCTGTGCAACATTACACCCCTTTTAAAGTTCTTGATTTGTAAAGTTCTATAAATAGGTAAATTTCTCGAGAGAAATTTACCAATTGCCGGAAAGTATCTTATATATATATATATATATATATATATATATATATATATATATATATATATATATAAGAATAAGAAAGTCGAAAATATAATTCGTAATTTTATTAGCTCCTTTTTTAACAAAATTTTGTGATTTATATACTGATCAAATCATTACTATGATATGGTATAATGGATTAGTCTAAACGTTAGGTGGATGTTTTTTAGATCTCATTGCACTGTAATTTTGGTATCCATATAACAGTGAGTTACAAAATGGCGTTAGCTCGACAGTTTTATTTTTTCAGGTTTTCGCTGCCCTCTAGTGACCAAGTTACTCAACCGATTTTGATGAAATTTGGTATTATACGTTCCTAGGTCAATTTATCTAACCGTGCAAGAGATCGTTAAAAATCTAACGGTGAATAATAAGACGAAGTTTTAATTTGTAATTTTATTGGCTACTATTTTGAACAAAAATTGGTGATTCAGATTCTGACCAACTCATTACTCCAATATTTACAAAATTTAGTTCAATGGATGATTAGACTTAACGATGTTTCTCCCCAAAAATAGTGCAAAATCGAAAGGATGAATTCAAAATGGCGGCCCCTTAAATTTAAACCAACAAATAAATTTTATCATTTTAAATACCAACTAAAGTGCTCACTAGATTTTCATGAAAATTTATTAAATGGTTGACTTTAGAGGTATTTATACAGCAGAGTATATTTTCAAATGATTTGTTCTCCAATTTAAAAATGGCGGCTCATTGAAGTCACGAAGTTTCAAAGCCTATAACAGTCCTAATTTTCGTTTGGTTTGAACGAAATTTTATACTATGATCGACTTTTCTAAGTTATAATTTCATTGAAATATTTTGTTTGTTTTCGAGCAAAGCTCCAGATAGTGACTACTTGAAGTTAAACGGAAAATATATTCTAAATTGGACTATAAAAGCGAATCGAAACACTAAATCTTCGCTTTCCATCTAAGTCTACTAGCGTGCAAACTTATTTGATTTTCGAAATCTAATGGTACCTTCGAGGAATTTGCCTTTCCAGCTGGTCGTGCCAGCGGGGATTTTTTCTAATTGATAGATAAACAGAACAATGATATTAAGTAGATCAACTGACGAAACTGCTCGAAAATGATTTCCCAGTTTCTTATCTTGAGATTGAAATAAAATATTCAAATTAGTAAAAAACGATTCTGCTAAGTTCTATGTTGAGTGCTAAGAACCTGGCAAAAAAGTCTGTTTTACTTGAAAAAAATATGCAAAAATAAAAAAAATAACCAAAAAGTTGCACTGTACTGTGCACTGACTACTCAGCAATTCATGTGCTGTATGTTAATAACTATTCACCGCACAGTGTACTACCCGCACTGTGCCGCACACTTCGGTGTACTGTGCGGAAAGTACTGGCACAGTTTAGTGTGCTACTTCGACCCATCACTAGAGTAGAACAAAAATGAATACGTGAGAAGTCAAAATTCACTCACCTTTGTTAGAAATAGTATGATTTATCGATTTTACATTTTCTTTACTAAAATCTCAACGGTGCCTTTAAATTCAATAAAATTTTTAGGACTGACCAGTCCTGAAAGTTTCACAAAGATTCAATAGTATTTAACGTTATACCTGTATTACTATGGAACAATATGCGCTGTATTACTATGGAAACATATGGCTATGGAACAATATGTGCTTTTTACCGACTCAGACACTACAGGTTTGCTAGGATTTGCATGAAAGTTTCAGGAATGATAGGCATCATGAATATCTTTGAGAATTGGTTCAGCTATTGGTATCAGTAATCTCAAAACAAAATAGTGGCTGTTTTGAATGCGGAGATACAAAATTTTGAGTTATTTTTCACCAACTTCAGCGTTTAACGTGCATGTTTTGAACACTTGATTCAATTTAATGAATGACTGAAGATGAGTACCTACAATTAAAACTAATAATTGAAATGTATCAAGGAGGCAGGAGGGAGCTCCTAACAAATGGGCTTTGTAACCATTGTAGGATTCAAAAAAAAATAAGACATGAATCGATGATTACAGAAAAGGGGAGTTGCCCCCTGAAAAAAAAAAATCATCAAACGTAGCCGATATGAGTATCAAATGAAAGTTCTTTATGAGAGCTTTTCAAAACAGTTCTTAACCTGACAGTTTTTGCTTCAGTGGGAGCACTGGGGGGAAATACACGGAAAATGTGTTTCCCCCTCGTGATCTAAAAAATCTGAAAAAAATTATCAAAATGCCTCAGAAGTCTAAATTCGTTCAACTTTTTTAATAATAGTTTGATCTTCGAATTTCACATTTTCTCCAATAAAATCGAATGGATGCCTTTAAACCCAACAAAACTCGATATTTAAGTAGCCTTATACAATATCCTAATACTCTGTAACTTTGATGAAATTCGTATTAGATTCACGGGAGTTATATCGACTTGAAATTTCTCCAATTACAACAACAATACATTATTTTGGTATTTTATGGACTATATATCGAATCAGACCGTGCAGTTTTGATTAGATCTTCTTAAAATTTTCGGATAAGATCAAAATTTCATGATTTGAGTATGTTTTGTTAGTTGAAAATGGAGAAACGATGGATTTTCTTCTAAACGAGCCAATCTCGTTGATATGTTTCTTGATTTTATTCGGTCGCTGGTGACTGCATTTTGTAAGTTGGGTACAAACCCCTTCTGACATGAGCGTAGGTCTGTCTCCCAACTTGTTTTTTGTTGCAGCTCGTTAATGCTACGTTAATTTTTATTGTAGTTTGATGAGTTCAACATTTTTTAATAAAAATTAAGTTGTTACACATAAGTCGTAAGCTCAAGGTACTCTCGCATTGTTTTTTTCAGTTATATTTAATTTTTAACAGAACCAGTTCGTTTTTCCCCTACTGTTCCAATTAATTGATAATATTTAGTAATTTTGATTTGACATTGTTTGACTAATGTTTTTTGATTGAATATGATTTAAATTTAGAGTGCCCTGTAGGCCTGCGAGACAGTCGCCTTCAGAATAATTATACTGTGCTTTGGTATAACTTCCCAGAAAGCTATGAAGGAGTTTTAGGAAAAGAGTAGATTTAAATAAGGAAGAAATAAATTAAGGCATTTATGATAAGAATTCCTCCTTAGCCTTATGACTCATTGATAGCAGGCATGTCTACCTTCAGAATGCTAATTTGTGGAATAAATCATAGGTTGTATGATCAAGAGACACCTAACGGCTATCTTACACAAGAATAGTCTTACGGCTATATCGCTCAAAACCAGGCCAAACTTGTTTTTGAGTCAGTGTGACCTGACGGGATTCTTGCACAAAAGTGACCTAAGACTCATTTTCGCCATGTTGAACGCTTTCAGAGCTGTATAGGAGGTCTTGTCGAAAATTATTCTTCTAGCTCTAAACCTGGTTAGTTAAAAAAATAAAAAAATAAATAAAATGCGTGTCGAGTACACGCCCGATAAAAGTGAAACGTCTTGCTTTTGGGAGGATATATATATATAATATATATATATATATATATATATATATATATATATATATATATATATATATATATATATATATATATATATATATACATGCGTAGATATATGAATGTTTGTATATATTTTCATAGAAACATACTGAGACTATCAAGAATGTAAGGATCTTAACGATATAGTAGTTTTTATTCTCATTTTCCTATTAGTTATTATGCTCAAAAACATATGAGGCTCTGCCACAGCGGTTATAAGTTTGTGTTTGCTTAAACACGATCTATTGTAGTATGATACTGCTCATTCTAGCCAAATAACTGTGTTGTCATCAATTTTCCAAATATAATATCATATGCTTATATCATCAATTCGATCTAAATTATGAAGTTATTATCATCTCATAAATTAATTTTATAATATTTTATTCGACATCCAACGTAAAGTACGCCTTTGCCACTTCCCCACAAAATACCTAACAAGTCTTCATAAACGGATAGTGGTTCCGCTACACTTAAAAATATTCAGATCGTAAGAAAGAACTTTCATGATCAACATGATCTACCGTCAACACTACAATTGATTGGATATCGCTGGAAGCAGTATGAAGCTCAACGACGGCTGCCATCTGACCATCATACATTCGCTTATGACCATCAAACATCCGCAAACTCTCATCCACCATCACTACTTTAATCCATTTTACATCAGCGGGCTCATTGCTAGGACAAAGAACCCAAAACCACGATGAATTTTCCCATGATTACCAGGGACCAACAAACCATCATCTTTTTTTGCCACTTCTATATATTGTACATCGGCGGCATTGCTGCTAGAAGCAAGCCCGGCAAACGGCAAACCACCATGCATCCATCCATGATCCCAAATGACCCACAAACCTAGTTCCGTCGTCCCCATTTCAATACATTGCACATCGACAGCATTGGCGCTAGTACCAAGGACAGCTACCACCGAACCATCATTTGTCGTCATATTCCGCATCATATTCTACATCAGTCGCATTAGTGCTAACACAAAGAATGGCTACCGCCAAGCAATCATTTAATCGTCCATAACCTCTAACGACACACAAACCATCATTCGTCGTCGCTATTTCAATACATTGCATACAAGTGGTATCGATGCTAGAAGCAAGCACGGTTACCGCGAAACCACTATTCATTCAATCATGACCCCAAATATCAACCAATGACCATTTGTCGTCGCCACTTTAATGTGGTATATTGCTTATCGGCAGCATCGGTGCTCGGAGGAACCACCGTGCATTCGCCCATGATCTTTAATAACCCACCAAACACCATCCGTCGTCAACACTTACAAGCATTGCACATCAATGGCATGGGTACCGCTGTGCCATCATCCATTCGCCTATGGTTCCCAAATACCCACCAATGAACATTTGTCGTCACCACTTCAATAAATTACACATTGGTGGCATCAGCACTATGACCATGGACAGCTTCCGCCAAACTATCATATATTCGACCATGATCTCTAGCAATCCACAAATTATCGTCCGTCCTTACCAATTTAATACATTGCACCTCAGCAGCATCGGTGCTAGGAGCAAGCATCATGCATTCGCTAATGATAACCCGCTACTTTTCATCCGTCGTCGCCACTTCAATGCACTGCTCTCCGGAAGCATCAGTGCGAGAACCAAAGACGTCTACCGCGGAACCACCATGCATTCGCCAATCATTACCAGTGACCAACTATCACTACTTGTCGCTAATTCAATGCATAGCACATCAGTGGTATTTAGGGTGACCAGACGTACTATTTTAATAGTACAGGTACTATATTTCAGCTCGATGTACTAGTGTACTATTTTATTTTTAAAATAAGACGAATGTACTATATTTTTGACCACGTACGAAATGCCGCAATTTCCCGAAAATTTCTGCGAAATGCAACATTTTTTTCCACGTTTTTTATTATTATCTACAAACTAAGAAAAGTCAGCAATTCTGGAGGACGTATTTACTGATGCAAACGATTTGAAATTGGCGCGTTTCAGTCGACGTAAGCGTACGCAACTTGGTCAGCGAATGCCGGATCACAAATCACAAGCCTTGTCTCTTCATGGCTCGCGCGCGTGTTGGTGTAGGTGCGTGTACTGTCCGTGCAACTCTGTGTCAGTGAGAAGGGCGTTTGTTTTGCTTACGTTCCGGCAAAAACATTCAGAATGTCGCGACGAAAATATCACGTTCCTGATTTATTAGGAAAACAAGAAGGAAAATACTCCTGCTACCGTAAGACCGACAACGATACAGTTGCAGAGTGTGTTGTTTGTAGAAAGAATGTTTCTGTTGCTAACAGTGGTAAGTGGTAACTTATTTTCTTTTTTCTGATGCGTATGGAACCTACTGCTTCTCTTTTTCTTTGTTTTTCGGTTTTGGACTTTGGTCTTTGTTAAATAAAAATTAAAAGTTTCTAACTAATGCCTCTCAGATCCGATACTTTTCATATTGAAATATAATGGGTTCGTAGTCCACAACAGAATTTTTTTGCGATTGTCAGGGACGACTCAGTTGGACCAACATCTCAATACCAAAAAGCATAAGGAAAATGTCCAACAGAATTCAACGACAAGATCGGCAGCCAATTTCATGATACCTCGATTCACCCGTTTAGAAGAGAAAATAACTGCATGCGAAGGAGCCCTTGCATTTCATGTCACCGTGCATTATCAATCAATTCCGTTCCCAAGACTGCACATCGGTTTTGCTTCGTGAAATTTTCGGGGATTCGAAAATCGCGCAAAAAATGACATGTGCCCGAACCAAAACTGAGGCCATTTTGTGCAATGTGATTGCACCTCACGTGATTGAAAACGTCAATAATAAACTGGCGAGAGCTTTATATGTCAGTATATCTACGGACGCAAGAAACCACGGCCAAATAAAGTTGTTTCCAATCGTTGCCCAATTTTTCGATTACACCCAAAAAGGAATCCAAGTTCGAATGTTGGACCTCATCGAAACGACAAACGAAAAAGCGGACACTGTCGCAAAAGCTCTCGAAAATGTTGCTGATGGCCATGTTATCAAACCAAAACTGACATGCTACACTGCTGACAACACGAATTCTAATTTTGGTGGTCTCAATCGTGGAGGCAGCAACAACATCCACGCCATCATAAAGAAGGATATCAATCCTAATATCCTGGGTATCGGCTGCTCAGCGCACATCCTTCACAATTCGGCCCAGCATGGCTTAAGTCGATATAGATTGTTCGATATCGATTCGCTTGCCTTCAAGATTTATCAATTTTTCTCGATTTACACTGTTCGGACTGAGACAATCAAAGATTTTTGTGATTTCGTCAACATAGCATATAGAGATCTTCTTTATCACAGCAAAACTCGGTGGCTGAGTCTTTTGCCAGTTGTCGAACGATTATTGTCTATGTTCCCGTCACTGAAATCGTATTTCTTGTCTGAAGAAAAACCCCCGAAGATGCTTGAGAACTTTTTTCGTCATGATTTCGCGGAATGTTATCTTGTTTTCGTTAATTCCTTGATGTCCGTTTTCCACGACAAAATTAGAAAATTGGAGCAAGAAAATAACAGTGTCGTTGAAATTCTCAATATTGTTGATGATGTGGCTCAATCGATGCGTGACAGAATTGTACACAAATTTCTTCCAATTCCTGTCAAAAAAACTCGGTCGGACCTGAGAGCCGAAGGGAAAGATAGGGAATGCGATGACTTCATTCAAAATACGATGACTGTCTACGAAGAAGCTGAGAATTATTTGTTGAAATGGACTGCATCTCTGTCAGAATTTCGGGTAAATTCACTAGTGATTTCATGAACTTATGCATGTTGGAAGATATGATTTTGAAATTTAGGTATAATATAGTATAGCTCATCCAAGTATCATTCCAGATTTTCCAATGGCTGGATTTCAAAATGGAATGCCTATTGACCTACGAATCCATTGAGGACACCGTTGACTATCTGGCGGGAAAAGGAGTTCAGATTGATGATACTAAAATTTTCGATCAAACCATGAACTTGATCAGGTTCATAGAGAAAAAACAGTCTACTGCCGATCTCGAATTTTTTAGAAAAAATTGTAATGATAAAATCTGTGAATTCTTCGCGTCGAATTCATGCACTGACTGTTTTACTGAAATTTTGAGGATCGCATCATTTTTTTTCTCAATACCAGGTCACAATGCGAACTGTGAAAGAATGTTTTTTTGATAGAGGCTCAATGGACAAAAGAAAGGAATAGACTTAGCGTCAAAACTGTGCGAGATATTGTGTCCGTGAAGTTCAATTTCAATCAATTTTCTTGTTCCGAGTTTTACAAGTATTTGTTGCGACCAGAAAATTCCAAGCTTCTCTGACAAATTGGTGACTCGCGAAAATACTGACTTTTTCATATTCGCAAACTGTCATCTTTTTCTATAACTGTGCAGTACTTTTTTCGATTTTTGTGAATAACTAACGATCTAACATTCGAATTAGAAAACCTTAAATGTCGAATGTGTGTTACGACGATACCTGCGATCGGTACAACATCACAATAAAATAACGAAACAATTTATTAGGCTTATTATTTGTACCCTTCACTTTTTTTTTTTTTTGTTGTGGTAGGGAGGTGAAGGCATTTATGCCCGCCGAGTCTGGCAGTGTGGGACTCCCATAGAGGATACCTTTGGACTACCCACTAAACACCTCCCCTGTCAATCTGAAAGCCTAGCCTGGAACCGTTTGACACATGACTTCGGGCCAGGTCTCGTTTTGTTACGCCGTGGGGCGCCTTCAAGCTGGGGAGTCCCTTTCCTAGCGGGAGGGGAGAGGGGAAGAGGAATTGCCAGAAGAGCGATCCCCCAGCCCCAGTGCCTCCAGCTGCTGTGAGTCCCTTTTATATTTTAGGACTGCCCGAGCATAATGTGCCACCTGGTTCCATTGTCAACTTATTCGAGCATCACCGCAACTATATTATCCGGGGTGAGCTCTCCCGTCTCCCTGTAGATTTCCCTTCGCAGCCTGGCCCATTTGGTACACGCAGAAAATGTGGAGACCGTGACTTGCCGATCTTGTGCAGGTAAGACTGAAAACACCCGTGCCCGCTCAAAAGCTGGGTCAGATAGAAGTCAGTCTTACCATGGCTTCGATTTAGCCACGGTCTCACATCCGGGATGAGGCGCGCAGTCCACCTTCCCTTCGTGCAATTCCTCCAAAACTGCTGCCAATCGTTGAGCGAGCGTTGTCTCTCCTCGCGGACAACCATCTCCCTCGCATCCTCGTTTCGGCGCAGGTAAATAGCAAGGAGGGCGACAGGTATCACGCCTGCAATCACTCTCACCGCCGAGTCGGAGACTGTTGGATACGAAGATGCACTTCACTTTGAAAATACTTCATTTCCATTTTTCTCGACCTTTTTTTTTAGAGATCAAAATGTCCTATATTTTCAGTGATGTCATCTGGTCACCCTAGTGGTATTGGTCCTAAGAGCAGGCATGCTACCACCAAACTACAATGGATTGGCCCATGGTCACCAAACGTTCATACTAGGCAACCACCAACCAACCCAACAGACTACCTTATTATTATCAATAAGGGTTCGGGCAGAATGCAATAATTTAGTGGGAAATTTATATCAGAGCATGAGTTAATTCCTACTGAAAACAGATTCTCGCGCGAATGTAGTTTTTCTGTCCACCCGAAGTGTTCTGCTTTTTCGTAGCATCTGAAACTTTTTACCCCCCCCAAAAAGAAGATTCACTTCAAAAAACCCAATTCCCAAATGCTTAGGTACAATAGCCCTATTTTTGAGTTTACATTTCACATGTGGGATCCTTGAAGAAATTGTTGTAAAAATCCTTAAAAACAGTTGAAAATCAAAAGTTATATTTATCAATTTATTTATCCAGTTCTTTTGTTCACAAAGGCGCAAAGTTCGACACCAGTTTCATTTCATTGCAATTGTATACCAGACATGGACATTTTCAAAATATCTTGTTCGATACTCTTACTCGTAAACGAAAACACCTTTTTTCCTGTAACAATTATTTCGGTTGATAATGTTGAATTCTTCCTAACCAATCAGCAATACTGTGAAGTCTTATACCTGCTTACCGGCTAGTCGCTAAGCTCGGACTCCTTTAACCTGATGCATTAGTAGAATGGAAATCTCATTATAAGATTTTTCAGCTTTAACCCGCGCTGAATATGTTTCTGTGCAAATATGGTTATAAGAATTTGTTCTTTAATTTATTACACATAATTAAAGGCAACCCCTGGTAAAGTCATGCTCCGTGTCGAGCCACAATTCCAAGTTGGGTAATTGTTAGATGCTATTACTATGTACTATACAACGTTAGCTTTTAATAATAGCTTAGGGAATTAGGGAGCCTTTGATAGTATGTTATATGCAAACAAACTTTTAAAGTTAGCTACATGTACTTAGTAGTGGCAAATGCAAAGCATACAAGCAACAAATTGCGTTTCGGTTGTCTTCCTTCATTATGGCTGCGTAATTAATTGAGCAAATGAAAGTTTATTTGTGAAGCTATGTTAATGCGACTCCTTCCTTAAGACATTGACAATTAGATAGTTTTGTGTCTATGGGTTATTAGAAACAAAAGAATAATTGATGACTATTCTACATAAAATCATCACATATTCTAGATTACTATCTATTTTTCCATGAAATTGAAACTTATCTCAGGAACTGCAATTGTTTCAAATTATTTCTAATAACAAGAGGGATTTATGGTTTGAGCAAACATTGATTCCCTTTAATCAATATTATTAGGTCTAATCAGCTTCCAAATAAACTTTCAAAAATTGTTTGTGAAACGTCTAACAAATTTTGCGATTATGATCAACGTCCTTGAAGTCAATAAATCATGTCTAGCGACAACATTGATGGCGAGGAAATGCTTGTTAACACTTTTGTTAATTGACCTTGTCTTACGCATTATTGACAATATCTTTATAGTAGTTGGCATGCCATTAGATTGTGAAGTGTGCATCAGATCATTAGTCTCCTTAAAGTAGCCAATTAAGTGCACTATACTTTTTTATCATTTTTGCCTTTTTGAAAATATACCTGTTGTGTAGATACCTCGCACATAGGAGTATAATAGACGGTATCATCGATATACCTTTCAATAATAATCGCACCTTGTATGTGTGTGCTTACAAAAATCATCAGATGAATGTGATACCATAAGTTTAGATTTAAGTCAATAGAAGATTAGTGTAGTTTCAAGATGTAAGACACTCAGGCGCAAAATAAAATTATACAGAGTGGATACGAAATTCTTTCATGAAACTGATTTTTAAATTAGATTCTTAAAAACGACATAAATAAAAACAGCTCACTGGTAAAGTTCTGGTCCCTCTATACTTAAGAGTTTTATTTGATTAAAATAACGCAAAATAAGTCGTTAGAAAAATAGAATATTCTTCATAATTGTTGGAGCAATCTTTCCTGCAATGTAGGATTCATCAGCAAGTAACCGCAATTGCCAACATGAGTTTAATTAGCGAGGGAAATTATAAAGAGTGGTCCAACCAAAACGCACGATGTTAACTCTAAATAAAACAAAACGTTTTCAGAGAATTATGTTAATATTTTTTATTATAATAGATGGCTCTATGACAATTATGTGGAAAACAAAATATTGCCCAAATGCTCGCCATGCCTACGGTGGCATACTTCTATCCGACGGTCCATATTTTCAATGACTCAGACATACATAATTGAGGTTCGGGATCGGGGCTATGACAGTTTTTCAAAGATACGTATATTAATCAAAACTGTACAAACTTATGAATTGATGATTACAGTACAATTAAACTTATAAATAATCCAGTTTCCCACAAGAAGACAAAGCACATTGATGTTAAATACAATTTTATTAGAGGGAAGGTACAGCGAAAATTAATTAACATTAAATATGTGAAAAGCTGTGAGCAATTAGCGGGTATTTTTACTAAGGCTCTACCTTCTCAAAGGTTTGTTCATATAAGAGATATATGACTGAATGTTTACGTTGCATAATTATAACTTTTTTTTAAACAGGCAAACTTGAAAGTTTCCTTTATAAAATTTAATGGGATTATTGAAGTAAATTTTATGATTGGATGTGTTACTGCCTGTACTTGTACTTTGAGAACAGAACAAAATATCAGTTCAGTTGCTTAGAATATGTCACCGTGTGTACATTAAATACGAAATCAGTGAAACGAAGTGAATTAATAGCGAAGAAATCTTGCTTATTATTTCATTACTGAAAAATCCGAATATTTTGGGTTAACATTCTGATATAAGTAATAGAGTTTAATTTGACCATGTTAATTTGGCTGACAGCTAATTAAAACTGTTTAAGCTGAAACAAAATGGCACCTGTTGTGTAATTATGAACAAATCGCTGCATCCTTTAGATAAATTTGAACAATTTCTTATGCAAATATTGGATGAATAATTGAAGTCATTGATTCATGCCATTAGAAAACTTGTTTCAAACCTTAGAAGGGTTACAAAGCCCTTCTGGTAGGAACACTCTTCTACTTACAAGACTTCTTCCATTGAGTCATTCATTAATAGATTCAATCAAACGTTAAAATATGGACCTCTGATGTTGAAGTCGGGAAAAAATAACACAAGTTTATTGAATCTTCTCATTCAAAACAGGATCGTTTTGTTTTACAATTACTTATGTCACTAGTTGAACAAATCCTCAAAGATATTCATGATACTTATCATTCCTTTCCTTTCTTGCAAATCCTAGCAAACCTGTAGTGTCTGAGTGGGGAAAAAGCGCATATTGTTCCATAGCCATATGGTTCCATAGTAATACAGCGCATATCGTCGCATGGTAATTCAGTAAAATTCAAACTACGATAATTTCTTTAAATACTGTTTGATCTTTTGAAATTTTTAGGACATGTTCAAATCATAAATAGCATTTTGTGTATAAAATTTTATTATATTTAAGGATACCATTACGGTTTTATTCAAGAAAATGTAAAATTGATACATCATACTATTACTAACAAAATTGTAAAGCTTAAGACGTCTGATGTATTCGTTGTTGTTGTACTCATTAAGGCCTCTATTCATAATTACTTTTCAGATTTTTCGGATGGAAGGTGGCCAATCGCGAAGGAGGTGTAGTGAAGTAAAGAGTTTCAAAAGTCCGTAAAGGACTGCAGCGGTGTTCTGCTGCCTCGGCAGAAGAAGGTGTCGGTATCTGCCGAGAATGCCCTCGTCTGGAGACGCGTGAATGCGCTGGCAGGCTAGCATTGCGGTGTCGTGGGGCGGGTTCATTTCCCCAGCACGAGGACCCACTACAAAAAAATTTCGCACTCATGAATTTGACTGCTGGAGATCCAGGGGCAACCGAAGTCGCAAAAAATGTAGATAAATACGTCGAGGGAGATAGTACTTGTTTCGAGAACAAGAGCAACCTGAGAAGAAAGGCGGACTTGGGGTAACCTCGTCATTACCCGAAGAAGTTCATGGCCCACAAATGAAAGAGGGGCAAACGGGTGATGGTGGAGCCCCTTCGCATCCACCCAACCGGAATAAATCCATATATATTTTGTTGCAGTGGCCAGGTATTCCTCTTCTGAGTGGACAACTCATACAACTTGAATTTCATGAACTTTCCCATCAGAAGGGGAGTACCCCGGTGACCAATTTATGCCATAGAATTATAAAATTTGATTGCATAACTCTATGCCATAAAGAGGCACTCTGCTTGGGCCACTCAACCCGCGACGTCATCTGAAACAAAGGATTAAACTGTACCCGGCGGCTGGCTCATGTTTTTAGGGGGCAGCCTGCCACCGTACCGGGTCCTATATTCGGTCAGAATTTGGGAAAGGAAAGACCGATGGTTTCACCTTTAATGAGGCATCTCCATTTCTTCACAAAAAAAATAATCGAACATGTAGGATATTAGAAATACCAATTTTCATTTTTTTTTTCTCAAGAAATTACTACAGGAAATATTTATATACATTCATCCATTCCAATTAATAACGTCAATTCGAAGTAATTAGAATAATCTTTTTCGTTCGTATTCTATCCAAACGCGTGTAACAGATGTTACTTATTATAGATTAAACGCTGATTTGAAATTCTTGGTCTAAATAATTTTCAAACATGCCTATCCTATTGAACGTTTTATCGTTTTATTTAATTATAAGTTTAAAATTTTTCATGATCCAAAATCAAATATATCTTTGTTTTATCATTTCCATCAAACTATTTTATCATTTCTACTCTTTCTAAGTTCCTTGTGAATATTCTTTTATGCGGTTGTTGCATTTGATTATCTAAATTTAAATTATTTTTCGTTTATTCATCTGATACAAAATTCTTACTATTAAACATCAAATTACGTTACGGGAAAATGCCGGCGGCAACCATGCACATACAATAAATTTCAAAACAAGTACCCACAAAATTCGGTATTTCCTCCATGAAGTGTTTGATTCCTGGTTAAGTTGAATACAACACCTTCCCTCAATTTGGTATTATTCTATTTACTTTGAGTCGAATATATTTTCACTTTTACCATTAATGCTTTTAATATATATTTTAAGTTACATAAAATCGATATTAAAAATCATTTAATTTTAATGCTAAGGCTCTGTGTAAAAATCAATTTAAAGTTTGTGTTAATTTTTAAATTGTTTTACTAAATATTTTCCAGACTTTTTAGCACTATTACAATTGTGTTTATATTGATTTTTTTTTTCTTAATTTGTTTATAACTCTTTCAATTAACTAGCTGAAATGGGATCAGCGACGGATTCTTATGTTTACAGAACAACGAACATTTTCCCTAAATGCTGCGCAGTCACTTTCCTATTATAGTATTTTGTTTATCATAAAAACTTGCTGCAACTACATTTACACATTCAAGATGTAATTCCAGTGTCAGGCGTAATGTATATACTCGGTAATTTTCAACGTTATTAGTGAATTTTTTGTATTTTTATCAGGCTTTGTTTTTGCAATATTTTAAAAATGAAAAAGGAACATGCAAACGAAATGTATGTATATATGATGCAATAAGAGGGTACTCACCCGCATGGTCTTCCGAGCGCTCGCCGACGATGCAGATGGTCCTGTAATTTCGATTCTGTAAGAATGTAACCGAGCAGCAAAGTGTGATATAAATTCCACTGTATTGTTGATTTAAGAACAGCCAGAATAAAAAGATTAATGGTTTATAACCACCAGGCTGGAAGAATCCAGCATATTTACAATGTAATATTAACTGTTTATGACTTGCACATATGCGCATTTAAATCTCGTAGTCGTAATCAACGTTGAAAATTCCAATCTTAATGGATGTAATTTGAGGACTTTTATCCGTTCACATTGAGGACTATGGGCAAAAATTACTTATATAATTCGAGTGTCATTAATTTACTGTAACTTTAGAACTTGCACTAAACTTTCAGTAATATACGAATTTTCTTCTCGAAACGAGAGGTTGGTTCGTTGGTTGTGATAGGCTTTCAAGTGATATATATCTTAGCGGTATTTTTTTTTAACCCTCCTCGAACATATCTACTAATGGCCCGTGAAGATGCTGACCAGTGGATCGAAAACGAAATCTTCAACCAAGATTATGGAAAAATTCAAATTCGGATTGATTGCAAATCAAGCCGCTTTCATATGTTAACTGTCTACTTAGATCCGTTCGTTTTTGTGTGAATGCAAACTGATTTCCACTATCCGCGATTTATCGACAGACAATTATTGCCTGCACAATTGGGTACACAACTGAAAGCACTTGAGACCGCGAAAATGATGATCATGTTAATTCGTTGTCGGCGCGTTTGCTCCGACGTGCGCAACGTGTGGCGATTAAAACAGACTCCTCCGTCTGCCCAAGCGAAACTCCTACTTGACGTGGGTTCCTGTTTGGGTGTTGCAGAGATGTCAGCGTTAATGTAATTTAATTATAAAAATCAATACCTGAACTTTAGTCCGCACAGCAATCATTCCCACCTGTGGGTTTCCCGCCAGTCTCCTTCCCCCAAATGACAACTGCCATGTCCGAGGTACTTCGTCGTACCAGATCAATCTCAAACCGGTTCGATTGCAAATTGTGCTAGATCAATCGGAAATTGTTCCGATTCAATCTGCACTCGTACCGGTTCGATCATTTCGATTAATCTGGGACATTTTGGGGTTTTCTTTAACCCTTTAACAGCTCGGTTATTACAGAGGGTACACGAAAATTTCGTACATTACTGTTTCCCTTCTTTCGTCGGGATTGTAAATTTGAATTTTTCAGTGTCGGTGAAAATGAATTTCCATAGTGTGTTGCTTTATCTTAAGATCGAAATGTTGTATACAAGTTTCATCTGAGTGAACTCAGACGTCTTGAGGATCCAATTTGCGAAAAGTGCACCGTCTTTTGTTTGACGGTAAATATTTTGGGTACTCACTATGTCGATACATTTTTCATGTGGCATTGAAGGTCCTCTGAAATCTGTCATTTTAGATACCAGTGACATAAAATAAATGTCGAATGGTCAAAACTTAGACGGCTAGCACGATTAGTCCGGTAGAATGTGGTTGGCAGTCCTTTACAATGCTCATATTCTACGAATTTTCTACCCAGCATAAACTTCTTAAATCAGCAAACATTGTGGAGTATTGAAAAATACAGTCGGTCTATTGTGGTCATATTTTAACTCGTAGGTAGAGATATTTGATGATGTCTTTTTCTCCATTTTTCTTTTACCCCTCCAAGTGTTTATATTCAAATAACTGTAGCTTTAATTATATCTTATCATGATATATTTAGGTACATAATTTGTTTCATATAAAACTATTAAGGTAAATGAAAGCTACCACATTTTCCTTATTTTTTCGAGCATTTAAACATATCTGATAAATCAATACGTAGCACGCTGCAGCGCCTTTTGTATGAACGTGACACTTCCTGTCATTTCTCAAGATGGACAGATATATACTTTATTGAGTATTAATCTATCAAAGTCAAAGTCAAAGTCAAAAGTGCTTTATTCAGAATTAAAAAGAATATAAATTCCAAACAATCAAAATACGAAAACTTAATGACCCAAATGACTCTCTAAATTTAAACGTTGTCAGTTGAAAATATTCGATCAAAAAAATCATAGCAAATTCAAATTAATCAAGATTATTACATATTTTATGATTTGATTGAAAAAGGTAGAAAAGAACAACCAACACTATTCAAAAACAAGTTGGGTAGACAGAACTACGCTCGTGTCAGAAGGGGTTTGTATGTACTTAACAAACGATATGCCGACATACGAGTATAGAATAATTTAATTCAAAAAAAACATTAATGACATGCACAACAAATGTATTTCTGCTTTAAAACTAAAGCGAGTTTTACTCCATTTTAACTGGCCAACATTAAGTTGCAATATTGCTAAAGTCATTGACTAAGCCGTATCTTATATGTCTTTTTGTTACATTATATATTTGAAGAAAATACAATCAAAAGTGTAGTGTCTGGTTTGATGGAAAGCCCATGTAGTAACCGTGTTCGATTGTTATAAATATTGGATCTACCTTCATAATTATTTCACCGATTCCTTTTAGCTGCTCATCTTCAGCTATTCATTAGTAGGTTTAATCAATTGTTAATAGCATGTACCTTAAACGTTGAAATTCGCGAATAATTACACAATTTTATGCAATATTCTCAGTTAAAATGGCCGCCATTTTGTTTTATAATTACTAAGATATTCATCATGAATGTAATTCCTGAAACGTTCCTTTAAATCTTAGCGATCCCGTGGTGCCTGAGTTGATTTGAAGTGCATATTGTCTCATAGCCACGTATAGTTGCTGCTGTAATACAGGAAAATTTTAAGTCCCTATAACTCTGTTAAATACGATTCGATCTTTCTGAAATTTACAGCTATAATTGAGCTTGTAAATTGACATTTGCCTATTGAATTTGATGGTGCCCTTAAGATATTATTCAAGAAAGTGTAAAATTGAAATCATACTATTACTAACAAAGCTGAGTGAATTTCGAGTTCTGACATATTTTTTGTTAAAGTGCTGATAAAGGACTACATTCAAGATTTTTTCAGATTTTTCGGATGAAAGGTTTCCAATCGCGACGGGAAAGAAACGCCTAAATTTCGTGCATTCCCCTTCTCCTGCCTCCCTCGAAACTGGCAAAGTAATTTTAAGACCTGTTTTGAAAAGATATCATTGAGTCCTTTCATATGAGATCCCACTTGACCACCTTTGATGACATTTTTTTGAGGGCCACTCTTCTATATAGGATGACCCCCTTAAAACCCTTTGAATATTTTTTCACCCCACAACTTTCAAGAAACCATAACTTCCGACCTTCCTACAAAGTTTCATGGCTGTAACTTTGATAGTTCCAGAGAAAAACTACTGTGACATATAGACGGACAGACGGACATAGGTACCGATTTTAAAAGGGGTTTGCATTTTAGTACAAAACTCCAATTATTTATAATTTTAACACAACAGTGAACGTTTATCCTACACCTAATATGTTATAACCTAATTCTAGTAAAATTCAACCAAAAACTTTACTTTATACTAAAAATAGGTATCACAATACTTCTAACCCAAACTTTAAACCTAATCTCTTAGCGTACCATTATAAACAAAACACATACTTAACCTAAATATTGAGACCTATCCTTAATTTTTAACACAAACAAACTACAACACTAAATGTAGCAATAATGAGCTGAAACTCAAAAGCTAAGCAACGAAAAACAGAAAAATGAATAATATAGACATTGTCATTCAGCCATCAATACCTAGATTACTCCGTCTCAGCTCAACCAGCCTCTATCTAGCGAGTGAGTATCTACATTGGAACTGTTGGTCTCGGAAACCCAAATTCGGAGGATATTTTATCTTCTTATCGGTGGCCCGTCTTAAACGTGATATATGATTGGGACACCGTCAGAATTAAAAACATACCGGTTCGTGTCCGAATACACGAATACTTCCGGAAAAACGGAGCCAGTAGCGGGATAAGTAGCTATATATCCATCTGTAGCGAGGAATGGCTGTGAATTCCAGAGGCTTTCACTTACAGTTACAGATCTTGCGAAATGATTCCGAAGAACTCTATATATGAAGATATCGACTCTCGGCACTTTCTCAGTTTGATAAATTTTTTATTCGACACAAAGTGTTTTCAATCCATCTGAGGCTTTTTTTACAAACTGGCATATGCACGAAGATATTCTCTTTCAAAAACTTTTAATCTTCCCATAGTACTAGCACACTAGTTGTACCAGATCTAACATCCATATGTCAACACTGATCTAACCAGGATCATTAACAAATAATTTTAACCTTTTGATCAATGTATCTGGAACCAAAGAGTCGTTGAAGGGCTATGACGAATTTCTGTGCTTTATTGAGCAAGATTTTGACATGTACAGTATAGTGCAGATACTGATCGAGATGATCGCTGAGGTATCGAACACAGGGTTTATGTGGCATCCGTTCTGAACTACCCTCACCAGCCATAATGTGGAAATCCTTCCAATTACGTTTCAGGTCTTGACTGACCCCCTGCAGTGTTGTCCGAAACAAAATTGTTTCGCTCTTCTGCGCATTGATTTTCATTCGCTTATTGTCAGTTTACAGCTGCACATCATTGAACATTTTTTGAAGATTGCTCTCAACTATTGTAGGTTTTCGTTCTGTCGTCTAGATGATCAGATCATCAGCAAATGCTACCAATGAGTTCATTGGCGTGACGTTAAAATCAAATCCGTTCATTAGCTTGCGAATGTGTATTGAGAAGAGCAGAAATGCAGTAACTATTCCCTGCTGTAGACCATTCAAGACCTTAAAGTCACCCATTGTCTTCAGATTTCCATCAATTATAACAAATGATTTGCCGTATAACATATTGCACATCATTGCGATACGGTGTCTGGGCAACCTGTCCTAAAGGAGTTTAAAAACTAGTCCATCTAACCACACTGTTTCGAAGGCTTTCTCCATGTCGATGAGACACGATCCAGCACTCTGTTGCTTAGTTTCCAACAGATATTTGAGGTTACTTTCGTCATCGCATATATAGTTGAGTGCCTTGCACGAAAACCAAATTGGCAATTCGGCATCATCTCATACCTCTCAATGTGGGTTTTAATGTTTTGGTTAGAATCACTTCGAACACCCTCCTGATGTTAGGCAACAAGCTGATTCGGTGATCGCTTTTGGGGCACGAAGATACTTTTCCTTTCTTCAAGAGCGGAAAAACTTTGGCCTTTTTCCACTCATTTGGGAAATATGAATGGCTCAACATGTTGTTGAACAATATGCAATAATTTCTAAAAGCAACCTCAGGCAAATGTCAGCGGACCATTTTTGGGATTCCGTCAATACCACATGATTTCTTTTTGGTCATCATCCCAAGTATGAAACATAAGTCTTCATAGCTGACAAAATAATCAATAAGATTCAAGATCAGTATGAGGTCAGATATTAATGTTACATTGAAATGAAGAATTGATTTGCCGTTTAGGCTTGATTTGAACTCGGAATTTTTTGCTTCAACAACTTCTGAAAATATTTGATTTCCTCTCTCTAGGTTTGGTAGATGAACTAGTTCAAAATATGTTCCAATCAGGGCAATTTTCTGCTATTCACCATATTGTAGTGAATTAGGTATAAGTATTGTCCATGAAGGACTGCAGCGATGGTCTGCTGCCTCAGCGAAAGAGGCTGTTAAGACCCGCCGAGATTGGCCTTGTCTGGGGAAACGTGAATGCGCTGGCAGGCTAGCGTTGCGGTGTTGTGTGGCGGATTCCTTTCCCCAACACAAGGACCCACTACAAAAAAATTTCGTAATCACGAATTTCTGGGGTCATATAAATGTCGACCGAAGTCGGAAAGGAGGTAACCTGATAAGGGTCAAAGGACATTGCTGACTCAGAGGACAAATAGGGCCTTGGGAAAACGGACAGACTTACTGAGACTTCATCGTTATCGACAATACTTATAGCCCACAAATAAGAGTGGGGCATCCAGATGGAGGTGGTGCTCCCTCGCACCCTCCTAACTGGACCAAGATCCAAACGTAGACGTGGTCTCCATTTGTGTGAAAAACTTATACAAAAGTACTTTGTGTGACTCTTATCCTCAAATGAGAAATACAAACGTAACCGATTTATGCTATAGCGCTATGCAATGAAATCACATAACCCGATATCATAAGAGGGCACGCGAGCGGAAGGCTACTCTACCCGGCAAGAGCCCCTGTTAGCAAGAAAAACGGAAGAGCGCGCCCGATGGCTCGCTCATTCTGGATGAAGAGCCTGCCATCGTTGCGGGTCCTATACTCGGTCAGGTGGATTGAAATAGAAAGACCAAAGGTATAAATTGAATAATTCATTTTATTGATTTTTTCGACGATAAAATATTTAATTTATAATAATCTATACGTAAAAAGAATTATCACATATATGGTACAAAATAATAATTCTTCAATCAAAGACAAAGAATTGTATATTACCCCACGATGAAATATAAATTGTTGCTTTATATTTAATTAAAAGAAATCAGTTTTCGTTTCCTTTTGCAGCAAATCGAATTAGAGATAGAATATTATTTTTGACTATTAAATAATTGATATCGAAACAGTGAGGTGGTGGGGTAATGAAATCATCTTGAAACTTTATTTATGAATTAAATAAAGATAGCCCTTTGCTTTGAAAATATTATTATGTAAATAACAAAAACACTAATAAACACCCCACATTCTCAAATATGTACTATATGTGATAACGATTAAGTGCTGAAAAATATTAATTTATTAGGTTGAAAAATGTTAAGTATGCTTTTCGGCCAAAAAGAAAAATGTTTATAAATTTATTATCATTAAATTCAAGGAACGAATTTTAATTACCAAATATTTTAGCTTAATGGAAATTGTAACCGGTTTTCGAGCTATATTCAATAAAACCCGAATTTATGTTTGTGATCTTGTTTTATGAGTACAACAAAAAAAAACAAAATATAAGTACCATTTGAAGATTTTTTAAGGACAAAAACATTAGCTACCTTCCAAGTTATTTTTAAGAAAGACGTTAAGACCATTAATTTGGCAATAATGCGTTTTGATGTGGATAAACCATTGAAAAACTTTCACTTCGCATCTTTCACCCATGTAGCCTTCCTTGCATTCGCATGCTGGAGGCGAATAATCAGCTACGGTGCAATCAAAAGAACGGCCACCCCATGCCGACAATACAACTCGTCAAATTCCTTTGAGAATTTCCGATGCAAAACACTCTGTATTAACGTTGAATCTTTCTCAGACACTGATCGGCGATTCAAAGAACTATTCTTTCACATTGAAGATGACCATTAAACCATCTCTCCTTAAATGTTTCCAAATGCCATCAGAAGACATTCTCCTGTAAAAAATGTCCTCTTCTCTCAACGTATAGGCTTGTTGGTATCCCTTTGAGCAAAGTAACCTCCTTCAAGGATCTTGGTGTGCTTTTCGATTGCAAATTGTAGTTTGATCTCCACATTACTCTAATTATTAAGAAAGCCTCTCAATTAACTGGATTTATTTTACGATCCGCTTCGTTATTCCAACATATCACATCCTGTATGTTTCTTTACTTCTCACTAGTACGTAGTCATTTCGAGTACTGCTCACAAATTTGGAGTCCGTACCACAGGAATGCTCTTGAGTCAGCTAAACGCAGATTCAGACGGTATCTATTCTTCAAATTCAACCTTCCTTACTCCCCTTATGAGGACCGACTTCATACTTTGAACCTTCCTACCCTTGAGTCCAGACGATCTCTCCTTGACGAATGTTTTTTGTTCAAGCTTCATCATAGCCTTTTACCTCAAAATATATGCAGGCAAACAAATACATTCGACGCTGCTCGCCCTCATAGATCCTCACTTCAATTTCAGGTTCCGTATGCACGTACTAACACATTCTTCCACTGTCCTTTGCTACGCTTACCTCATATACACAACCAGCGAAGTCTTGATCCTCTACCACAGTCTCTGGGCGTGTTCAAAACTTCAATGAAAAATCAAATTTATAAATATTCCTATAAATTTTAATTTTTAATATCGTATTGTGATATTTTTTCTTTCATTTCTGCTTTATTTTGAATTCATATGTTTGTGTTTATACATTGTATTAATTGACTTGTAATTGGACTACTAGTCTGTAAGTTGATTTTCTGAAATAAATAAATTACGAAACGAAAACGGGACATCGATTAGCCGGAGTAAAGTGGAATCTGCTCAGACAACAATAGTCTACTCAATCCCGACTTCTAGTTTACTGCACTCCGGGGCACGGCTCACAGCTCGCCGCTTGCATCTCATGACTCAATTCGGTCCATGGACAATTTGCTGTATTATGCTCTTCTTATGCGTAATGCTTATCCCTCCTTAGTTGAAATGGAAAGTAGCACCACCATTTGTTGCGCTAAATGAGTGTATGTTTGCAGCAATCAAATATTCCGATGTATTCACACCGATTCACGACCATGTATTGTTGAGAGAGCACAGCTGAAGAAATTCCCACTTTGCCACATGTAGCTTTGCAGCCAGAGATAAGCGAATAACTGACTCAAATTAGATATAGTCCCAAGTGGGGAAAAAATTAGACTCACAGCTTTAATGCACGCACCCGCAGCTACAATGCACATACGATTGTTAAATCCAAATATCCCGAAACAGAGATGCTAACATATATGAGTAACTGGTCAAAATTATGCTAACAGACCCCATTTGAAAAGCTCAACCATATATTATTGAACAAGTGGCTATTTCATTAGAAAAAATGGCACCCCAAATGCCTGAGCAATCAGCATACGGTTCACTTAAATATCACGAAATGCTCCGCAACCAGATCCATATTCGTCCATTACGTACATTTAAAGAATTTTCACACACACGTGTGCTCAACTAATTTCGGTCGTTCTCGTCACTCACGCAATCACATCGAAAATTTCACTACAAAGCAAAATGCAAAATGTGAAGTGAAGAATCTTTTCTTTCTAGCAAATGGAAAACGATCTATACAAGGCGTCCACTAATTTTTATGAAATCTTTTAATTGCTTTTTGGTGCTCCAATTTTTTCCACGAATTCACGAATGGGGTGTCGAGGTCCTATATGCGGGATGGAAGCCGTAAGGGGCCACTAATTTTAACTTTCAAAAGGGGCTCCTGAGCAGTTCAAGCAGTAAGCAAACCGATTTCCACATCTCACATGTCCGTTTTGTCAACTTTAGAAAGTTTTTCGGATGCAATTCGATCTAATTTCCCAATATTTCCGACGTTAAAACCGGCCAAGAATATATTGCAGTTCTCTTCACGTAATTCCCGTCGTGATCCTAACTCCACTCCACGTCCGTTCAAAAACTTCACTTGTATTATGATTTTGCCCACATATCTCACAATGGGGAATTACACTTCGCGGCATAAATATCTTCCAATTTGCTTGGTATTCGGAACAGATAGACACGAAACGATATCCCGGCAAGCACAATCAAACAGTCGGAAATTCAATTTTTCTCGCTAGCTAATACACGGCAGAGAGAAATCTTCAACGATGAAAATATTGGGACCACTTGAAATTGGAAATTTCACTTTTCTTTTTAATCACCACTTGTTGGCCGTTCTCCGCATGCTTGCCGTGTCGCTGTCGTCAGTCAACTCTACGATCCGTCCAAAAACTTGTCTTTACTTTTGATTCCCGTGTACATGGTAAATCCATCAGCTGCTCGCTCAGCCTAGTAAGCTTGCCTTCGGTAATGTAATACACAGTTGGGGTGCACTAAATCAGTGTTCCCATGTTCAAAATTTTAATTGGCAGATTTAAACTTTTTCAAGAAATATTAACTGAAGTAAAGAAAAATGAATAAGATTCTTAATAGCAACAAAAGTTAAATCTCATACAAAATATAATTAAAGGTAAACGTTCAAATATAATATAAAGGAAAATTGATATAAAATCACATTTAATAATAACAATAAGAGAAGAAACTCTTTTACAAATTATAATTATGAATGGAACTAATTAAATATTTTTCTAAATCTGCCATTAAAATTTTGGATAGGAGATAAGAAGGTTTTCGAGCAGTTTGCTTGTGTGACTGCTCGATTACTAACAATATATAATCCTGTTTCCATTTCTACTCGCAGATTTATCTCATCGCTAGCGACTTCAAGATTAGAAACCTTCACTCGAGACTTCTTGCTGAATATGCTATTCACATTCGTAAAAACGCCATCTGGGTTCTGTACGCTAATACCCCTCAGTTTTGCCACACATTAGTTGCTGACGAAGTATGACCGGATTTAGTTCTGGACATTGTTCAGGCATAATTTGAACAAAGCCAACGAGGGATGGTTGTAGTCCAAAAATCACCGATAATATTGTTGACGGGTGTGAAAAGAAGGCTTTTAAATATTTTATAATCTTGCGATGGTTGAAGTTTCATACTCTACCATATTGTTCCGATGTTTAACCTTGGAAACTCTTTCTCAATCGTTTCCAACATCAGCTTCTCTAACTTTGACAAATAGAGATCTATTTCATCGTTAGTTAGATTCCTGTCATTAGGAACTATTGAACAAGAGTTACCGTCATAGAAAGGAGGACATCCTGGAAATCCCCATTAAACTTCTTTTGAAACTTTCCCGAGCCTGTTTTTTTTTTTAAATTCAGCCGATAATTTTCATGTTGAACTGGAATGAGGAAGCGATTATCCCTTTGGTGGTTGATTTCCGTCGCGTTTGCATTATGTTCGCTATCGTAACGAAGCACCAGCAGTTTTCATTGAGTACTATTAAAGCTAAATTCAAGTTTTGCGTCAGCAATACAGAGGTCCAAATATGAATATTTTCTACGGTATCTTGGCAACTCCGACCCATATAGATTGAACCTGTATTCAATTTGGTTCTCTGTTATCCACGATTTCAGGAATATACCTCTGAGATTATTTTTAGCGTTCTGCCATGATGTATGCTTGGAGCTCAGGTCATGCAGCCTGTTCAATTCGAGTAGTTCAAACAAGGAGTTGAGCTCTTCCCTGAGCTTGAGAACACTTCGGCCAGTTGCATAGGCAGAGATAACGAAGAGATTATCCCCACCTGGCAGTGAAATTGTGACAACGGACACTGCAAAAGATACAAAGCTTTTGAATTTGACTTTTTCAATATTATGAAAACAATAGGGTTGCCTTTTTTTCTTTTGGCTCCATCTGAGCCAATTTACACTCGCTGGGAGCGTGGACATCTTTACACTTTACACATCTATATTTTATGACACAATTGGCAGCCGAATAACCAAATATCTCCCGAATATCTCCAGAAGCCAACGCACTTTTTGCTGCCTGAAAGTCAACCAATGACTTAGTGCTAAATGTCAGTTTGCGGGCATTCACTCTCTTGATCTCAAAATCATTTAATTTATTTTCGGCTACCAAAAGCGGATCCATATCTTTGCCAGTTTGTCCATATGCATTGAATGGCGAGACTGTTTCTTTCTTTTGATTAATATTGCCAGACGGGCCAGCAGACAAGAAATTTGGTTTTGTCTCCTTATTTTCAATTTTTAAATATTCGATATATTCATTATCAGGTTTAGTAAAACAATCTTCAGAATTTTCGTTACCTATGTCCTCTTCAATGTTTATGGAATCATCTAGGCCAGCTAGCGCTGCATAATAGTTTTAATGACGTTTGCTTCGCCTGCACTGAGGACATCTTCTTGATCAGGTTCTTATTGCGGTTTCTTTGATTTTTGTTTTCTTTGGTCGCTTTTGACTTTGCTTCTTTTTCTTTCTCGATGGTTTCTTTTCCTTTGTTGAGCGATAATATGCCAACGAGCTCTTCTAGCGACTGGATCCTAAGTCTGAGTTGCTCATTTTCCCTCTCATACTTTTCCACTTTATCGTTAGCTTTGATTAACTGCTCGATCTCGATGACATAAAATTTTTGGTTTCCTTCATTGCTATCGAATCTTCGTTTTAGCTTTTTCTCGCCCCTCATTGTTGACGATGGCCACGATCATTCTAGTTGATGGCTGAAGCCATCGGGCTCCTCCATTTTGTTGCAAAAGCAATTAGAGGAAATGTTCATAAACCGCGACTTCCCTTGAATCTCCTTCCGCTTTTTGAGACTTCTTCAGAAAAGAAACTTCAGATAATTGTTCGATTAATTCGACGGTGATGATTGTAAGTTAAAAAAAAATAATTTCATCTGACTTTTGTAAGAAATTAATTAATTTTTAAAATTATTGACAGGAGCGATATAAAACTCGTCTATTCGCAACGAATGCTAGACGTAGAAAATATTTATCTATCTATCACTTCTAAATGTGTACTATAATATGATAATCATATTTTTCAAATTTTTTTGTAAGACTTCAACACAGCTATTTGCATTCTACGCCACAAACTAAGAAGGAAGCTTTGTCGATTTTTCATACAAATTACTGCAACCAGAAGCATCTGAGCCCCATTCAATCGAATATAACATCTCTAAATAGGAACACTTGCTAACTTAGAATGTAAGTTAAAATTAATAATCACCCTGTTAAAAAATTACACCTTCACAGTGGATAATCACTTATTGTTGAAAAGATCCGCAATTTAAAAGTATCACCAAATCTAGAATAAGGACAATGACTACGAAGAAACATTCTCTTGTTCGCACAATTAAAGATGGCACTGAGTGATAAGTGGGAAGAATCTTAGATCCCAGCCTACACACAAACCAAACTCTACGAGGTGAAGGAGCTCCTCCGAGCGAAAATGGAAAATGCTTGTAATAGGCTGCCACCGGGCTGCCAAAGTACAAATCATTCTTTTATTTATTTCCCATTATTATTACTACTATATTTTGCTAACTGCTGGATACCATATCGTACTCGAGATTCCACGGAACGTATTTATTGCAGAAACGAGCTGCAGGCCAGCCGATAATTCTGATATAGCTTCTAGATAGATGACTGGGAAAGATGAAGCTCCCGTTCATAATGGAATCCATATGAGAATTGTGGGTGCATTGATAGCAACAACAAACAATTCAATTGTTCTTTCAAAAGGTAGCAATAATTGCGATTTGTACATGATAGGTTCGATTCCATCGTCAGCGAAGAACATCGCGAATCGCGGCCAATGCATTTATCGAGCGCTTTCCACATTTTTATTGGTAGCAGATATTACCTGTTCCCTGCACCTACGCTCGCTCTTTGATAGGTTGCAGCGTGCATCTAAATGCCACGAACACTGTTCAATATAAAAGTGGCTTATTATGGTTATTGGCGGATATCTCTCATCTTTTGATTATTTTCCATTCGCAGGAGCTGCAGCGCTCTTGGTTGGGATCGCGCATAAAACAAAATTGACATATTTTCCTATCATCTCACTAATTGGTCTAGGCCACAGATCCCTCTTGTGCTGCAGAGCTGGCTGGGAAGTTGTGGTAAATTGATGGCAACTGCAGATGCAAAAGTCTCACTATGCGTTCATGGAAGCTAGCAGCTAAGGTTGAGAATATGAAGGTCTCATAATTCAGATGAATTAAACAATTATTATGATTGTAGCTCTTGTCTTATTTCAAGGGGTTGTTGTGACACGTCTTAATTAGCCTCTTAATGCTCTCGCAAGTAATTTTTGTCCATTACTTGCAGTAATTCACAATATCTGGTATACATTCATTAGTTTAAAGTTGTTCGAATCGTAGAGGTAGTGTTCCATGTTTGCAAAAACTGTTCATGTACATAAACTTTCTAAATAATTGCCCATCAACTGTAAATATACCGACAGTTTGCAGTAGAGATGTTTCCATATTCACTGAAGTACTGATAAATCGTTGCTACGATGAATTCGAAATGGGCGCAATAAAATTTACGAATGATATTGACAGCGAGCTTCTGGCATTTTTGTCTCAGCCACAGAAGTTACAGCTAACAAAGTAATTTCTCGAGAGAGATATTCATTGTTGATCGTCATTCGAGAGCTGCAGGCCGGAGACCGTATCTCCATACAACTAGTCACTGGGGTACTGGCATATCTTCCTGGGACTACTCATCGTCTGCACAAAACGAAGCCAATTATATTAACGATTGAGTCCTTGGGGAATCCAAGGCTTGATCGAGCGGTTCGTCGTCATGCATTTCAGCAACCATTGGAATATTTTGATTTATTGATTAGACACTCAAGGGAATAAAATTATTCGTTTGTAAACGATCCATTTGCTAATCGAATACTCGTACTATCGCAGTTTCGGTTGAAGACTCCAATTTAAAAGAAGGATCAGACAATTTATTAAAGTCATAATGAGGAATATGTATGAATTTTGGTCATAGAGATCTTGGTAAGATGTACATTTAATTTTATTATACTTTACTTCATCAGTTAGGTACATATAAAAAATTGAGTCTATCGTGATCAAATATCCCAGTAGAAATCAATTTAGGCATGCCTAAATGGGCATTAGGGCCTAATGCGGTAACTGTGGAGCTTGCCTAAGTTAGGCGTGTCTAATGGAGCACGCCTAAGTTAGGCATACCTAATGGGGACCTAATTACACATGTCTAACTTAAGCAATCTTGGAAATTTCCCGTTTTAGGACGAAAAAAACTTCAAATGAAAATTTTGCAAATCAAAGTGAGATGACGAATTTTCCAAATTTTGTCAGTGGGGTCGTTCAAATATTACGTAAGCAGACTTTTTACAATTATTTACCCCCCATCCCCCTAGTCAGCAAAAGTAAGCAAAGCTCTTACCCCCGCATGCTTGCGTCAACATTGTTATATGCATTTTTAGGTCTTTGTAAAAAATTTTTTTACAAAGACCTACTAGTTTCGCGACCTGTCTGTCCGTCTGTCCATCCGTCTGTCCGTCTGTCCGTGCGTCACAGCTGATTTCCTCAAAAACTATAAAAGCTAGAATGCTCAAACTTTGTGAAAAGGTCAGAAGTGATGATCTCTCAAAATTTAAGGCCTTGACAAAAATTTAAAAAATGTTCAAGGGGGGTCCCTCCTATTAACGAAGTGGCCCTTAAAAATTTTTTTCAATCAAAGGTAGTCGAGTGGGATATCAAATGAAAGGTCTTGATTAGAACCTTTAGAATCTGAAATAAAAAAATCATTTGATTAATTAGGGGGTCCACGGGAAGGCAAAATGTACCCAAAATTTGTGTCCCCCCCCCCTCGCGATTGGATACCTTTCAGCCTAAAAATCTGAAAATTATCACGAATGTGGACCTTTATGAGTACAAGGGCAACAAATACCTTAGAAATCGAAATTCGTTCAACTTTGTTAATAATAGTATGATTTGTAGATTTTACATTTTTGCCCATAAAATCAAAACGGTTACTTTAAACTTCTTGAAATTTTGCAATTATATAGACTGGCATAAGATATATATGTTCACAAAATTTAATTGAGATCGAATCATAATCAAGTGAGTTATAGCCATTTCAATTATATGGAATTACAACAACGATAACACGTGTTTATGGTTCATATAGGGTTTTCCAATAAGAGGTGTTATTTTAATATTAAAAGAAAAATGCCATTTTTTAAAATAAATGATCAGATGTTTAGTTCATTATAAAGAAAAAGATATGCCGTTAATAGCAAAAACTAACATTGGGCAAATAATCACTACGACACGCTTACAGGACCATATCCTCTTCATGAAATTTTCCATAACCAAATCGGAAAGTGGCTGCCCTGTGTCCTCGATAGCCTCACGAATTTCATCTTTGAGATTTTGAATTGACGCTGAGCTATTGGCATAGGCCTTCTCTATCACGTGGCTCCAAAGGAAGAAGTCGCAAGGTGTTAAATCAGAAGATCTATTCAAAATAACACCTCTTATTGGAAACCCCTATATATATATTTAAAATTGACTTAGGTACTTTTATTTTCTTTCAATTTTCATGAAAATTTAAGGAATAGTGTTTAACTTGAACATGTTCAATCAGCCGAGCATTCAGAAAAATCATTTAAGCTAGATTAAAATGGCGGCCGCAGTGTGCTTATGAAAGAAACTGTGCATCTTTTGTATAAATTTGAACAATTTCATATCTAAGTATTGGATGAATAATTCAAGTTATCGATTCACGCCATTAGAAAACTTGCTTCTAACCCTAGGATGTTTACAAAGACCTTCTGGTAGGAGCACTCTCCTGCTTACTCAACTTGTTCTTTAAATATATCCTGTTTTTTTATTTATTCATGAGCAGCAGTTATAATAATAGAACTAAACAAGTTGAGTAAGCAGGAGAGTGCTCCTACCAGAAGGTCTTTGTAAACATCCTAGGGTTAGAAGCAAGTTTTCTAATGGCGTGAATCGATAACTTGAATTATTCATCCAATACTTAGATATGAAATTGTTCAAATTTATACAAAAGATGCACAGTTTCTTTCATAAGCACACTGCGGCCGCCATTTTAATCTAGCTTAAATGATTTTTCTGAATGCTCGGCTGATTGAACATGTTCAAGTTAAACACTATTCCTTAAATTTTCATGAAAATTGAAAGAAAATAAAAGTACCTAAGTCAATTTTAAATATATATATAGGGGTTTCCAATAAGAGGTGTTATTTTGAATAGATCTTCTGATTTAACACCTTGCGACTTCTTCCTTTGGAGCCACGTGATAGAGAAGGCCTATGCCAATAGCTCAGCGTCAATTCAAGATCTCAAAGATGAAATTCGTGAGGCTATCGAGGACATAGGGCAGCCACTTTCCGATTTGGTTATGGAAAATTTCATGAAGAGGATATGGTCCTGTAAGCGTGTCGTAGTCGTTATTTGCCCAATGTTAGTTTTTGCTATTAACGGCATATCTTTTTCTTTATAATGAACTAAACATCCGATCATTTATTTTAAAAAATGGCATTTTTCTTTTAATATTAAAATAACACCTCTTATTGGAAAACCCTATATGAACCATAAACACGTGTTATTGTTGTTGTAATTCCATATAATTGAAATGGCTATAACTCACTTGATTATGATTCGATCTCAATTAAATTTTGTGAACATATATATCTTATGCCAGTCTATATAATTGCAAAATTTCAAGAAGTTTAAAGTTACCGTTTTGATTTTATGGGCAAAAATGTAAAATCTACAAATCATACTATTATTAACAAAGTTGAACGAATTTCGATTTCTAAGGTATTTGTTGCCCTTGTACTCATAAAGGTCCACATTTGTGATAATTTTCAGATTTTTCGGCTGAAAGGTGTCCAATCGCGAGGGGGGGGGACACAAATTTTGGGTACATTTTGCCTTCCCATGGACCCCCTAATTCATCAAATGATTTCTTTATTTCAGATTCTAAAAGTTCTAATCAAGACCTTTCATTTGATACCGCACTCGACTACCTTTGATTAAAAAAGTTTTTTAAGGGCCAATTCGTTATTAGGGGGGACCCCCCTTAAACATTTTTTAAATTTTTGTCAAGGCCTTAACTTTTGAGAGATCATCACTTCTGACCTTTTCACAAAGTTTGAGCATTCTAGCTTTTATAGTTTCTGAGGAAATCAGCTGTGACGCACGGACAGACGGACAGACGGACGGACGGACAGACGGACGGACAGACGGACAGACAGGTCGCGAAACTAGTAGGTCTTTGTAAAAAAAATTTTTACAAAGACCTAAAAAAAAAATTGATTTAGAATAGAGAACTTTAACGCACTTAATATTCATTTAAATAAACTTTATTGAGATGGTATTCAACATAAAGTGATGTACCAATATTATAATCATAAGTGATATTACGCAAAACAAACTTCTCTTAATTTCTTTCGTATACATATTAATCCATGATTCTATGTTTTCGATGATATTGGATGTTTGCTGCTCTACAACATTGAGCAGCAAACATCCAATATCATCGATGTCTGTTCACTTTCATCCAATTTCGGAATGTCTACGTCGTTCTTATCGAGCCATTCAACATCGTGGTGCTCTAAATTTTGAATAATGCACATCAGTTCATTAGCACGACGAGCAGCGACTCTTAACTTTCATATCAGTTTGGCTGCTTATTTTTTACTAAAATAAGCTAGAAACATCAAATTTTGTAAATAGGTGTAAAGTGGCGCTCTCTTTAAAGTTCAACTACAAAAAAAAATTTATAAGGTATTTAAGGGGGGTCTCCCCACACAGGAAAGTGGCCCAAAAAAAAATTTCTTCAAAGGTAGCCGATATGGGTATCAAATGAAAGGTCTTCATGAGAACTTTTCAAAACTTGAACTGACACTTTTTGCTTCGAGGGGCGCACAGAGAGGGGAAAAGCACCAAAAATTTGTGTCCGCCCCCCCTCGCGATTGGACACCTGTGATCCGAAAAATCTGAAAAAAATTATGGAGGTAGGTGTTTATGAGTACAACAACAACAAATACCTTAGAAGTCAGCATTTGCTCAACTTTGTTAATAATAGTATGATATTCGAATTTCACATTGTACATTGAAACAGAACGAAACTCGATATTTAAGTAGTCCTACTAAAGGTCCTTAAACTTTGTAAGTTTGACGAAAATCGAATGATATACACGGAAGTTATAACCATTTGAAATTTTCCCAATTACAACAACAATAACACATGATTTTCGTATGTTATAGACTTTCCATCAAATCAGTCACTGCAGTATTGATTTGATCTTCTTGAAGTTTTCAGATAAGGTCAATAACATTACTATTTTTGGGAATTCATGATTTGAGTGTTTTTCGTTTGTTTTGCAACAAAATGGCGACCATTGATAATAGAAAAACAACGGATTTTCTTATAAACATGCACATCTCTTTGACATATAGTATTTTTTGACTTTATTGGTTGCTGGTGACTGCATTTCTGAGAGTTTAGGTACAAAACTCTGCTGACATGAGCGTAGGTCTGTTTATCCAACTTGTTATGGATCTCCTCGATGTGACGATTTAGTGACTTGACGGAAGCATGACAAAGACCACACGTTTAGCATGTTCGACTTGATGGTTTCAATTTAACCGCCGGACAAAAATAATCGTAGGGCATTTGCAGGAAATTGTAGTGAACGGTATGTATCAAAATGTCCTAGGTATCGGACTTCGTTGATTACAAACTTACTTTTTTGTACGTTGATGGTGAGTCCCGGCTTACTGATGTGCAGGGCTACTTCTTGCAGGAGTAGGAAGTGTTGGTCGAACGTTTCCGTGATGAGTAGAAGATCATCCAGGTAAACGAACACTTGGTGTTTCAGATGAGGTGGAATGGCTTTGTCCATCAGCCGGGTCATCGTTTGCGGAGCATTACACAGGCCAAAGGGCATTGTGACGAACTGGTATAATAGTCGTCCAGGCACTGTGAAGGCGGTCTTATACCTCGACCTCTCATCGAGTGGAATTCGCCAGAATGCATCCTTTAGGTCAAAACTGGTAATATAGTTTGCTTTCGGCAGCCTCCCTAATATTCCATCGATGAGCGGAAGAGGGTAAGCGTCTTTGATGGTCACTGCGTTTACTTTCCGGGCATCGAGACAAAGGTGGACTTTGCCCGGCTTCACCAGCAAGTTTACCGGTGAGGACCAGGCACTTTGGGACTCCTCTATAACCCCCAACTCAAGCATCCTATCCAACTCTGCATACCCTATCTTCTCCATGGCCGGTGAGATGGCATAGTGTCTCTGCTTAGTTGGCTTACAATTGCCAATATCGATGACATGGGTGACCAGGGTGGTGCGGCCAAGGCCTTGCGTGGCATAAGATGGAAAAGCAGCGATGAATGCTTTCAAACGTTGTCGTTGGTTAGGTGTTAGTTCATGCCTATCGGATATAGAAGCGAGTTCGTTGACATATCTAGTATTTAAAGACAAATCTGTGAATAAATCTGGCGCTAATCTAAATTGAAGAACGAAATCGATACCAAGATATACGTTCTGAGTCAGAAAATGGATAGTAAAGAAGGTAAGATCCTTAGTCTGACCTCGGAACGTCACGGGCGTGGTCAATCTACCCTGGATAGAATACTTGGTGCCATCCGCAGTGCGGATTTCAGAGCGCCAAGGCTTAATCAAGGTAGGATGTTGATGGAGTACCTTTGAAGCAAGGCAACTGATACTGGCACCCGTGTCAATCAGTGCAATCGCGATTTCGCCCAACACTTTGGTTGGGGCATAAGGTCTGGTATCATTCTCAGAAACCTCCGAGATGTTACAAAAGTTTAATGCTTGACGGAAGGTGCGCACTCTCTTGCGAAAACTTCGCTAACGACGGGTTGACCATTTTGTGTTGCGTGGGCGAGATGTGACTTCTTCGGAAGCAAATATTCGCTCTCGAGCCGCCCGATATTCCTGCAGTCGAACATGGTATGGCTTTAGTACGCGCATTCAGGGCTGCTGAGGTTCTTCAGGCAGTGACTGCGGTGGCCGCTTCAACACTGTTGTTGGTGAGGCTTCCGGAAGAGAGGGAACATCCACAGTCATAATTGACATGGCTGGTGGGTTATCATCAAGGTCGTTGGGGTTGGCAGCTGGCTGGGCACCTACTGCGGGGTTTAGGAGTACCACTGAGGTAGTCGGGTACTCGTTCGGCCGTTTTTTGAAGTGGGCAGTCCCGAAAGTAGGTGTCTGACTAACCGCAACCGTAGCAGAAAACCATCCGCTCTGCTCGACATGCCACAAACCGGTGTCCGGTTTGTTTGCAGTTCCAGCAGGTCGTGAGGTTCCCCACCGCAGCTACAGTAAGCTGATCCGACTCCAGGTTTTCCTTCAGATCCGTGGTGTTGTAATCTGATGCCACTTCCGTGATTCCACGCCACGAACCCGTCCTCGCTTGCAAGTAGGGCCATTCCCGGAGGTCTTCCTCAACTCCCTCCAGTCAACTTACGGCTCTCAGTAGCGATTCCATACTCTGCGGGTCTGAGGTTGCGACAAGGCGACGAAGTTCCAGCCTTAGGTTCCATTTCAACACCCGCAGCAGTTGGGTGGATGAGATCGGCTCTGACAGCTGGTCGTTCAGCCGAAGGATGTCAGCCCTTTATTGATGAAAGGGCTCGTCAGGACGTTACCATCTGACATGGATCTTGTCCAGGACCCTCTCATCCATATCGACCGTAGGGTAATCCATGCGGAGTACCTCCTTCAACCGTGACCAGCGGATTGCTGGTGGAGCCGAATGTATCCGCCGATATGTCTCTAGGGCTGCCCCCCTAAGCAGCATCGGCTAGTATCCTGCAAGTGCCGTGTGATCGCCGGCCAACATTTGCTCGATCAGGGACTTCACCCGACCAATGAAAACTTCCACAGTTATGGTGTTGGGTACCCCTCTGAAATGCAGATTACAGCCCTGAATGATGCTAGGAATCTGCGTCGGCTTCAGCCGATATGGAGCGTGTTTAAGACTGCGTTGATCCGAAGGAGCTACTGGAGCCAGAGTTGGTGGCAGTGCTTGGCTCAGCCTGGGCCGGTACACTGGAGCCATCGGATTCATTGCCGTGCCAGACCGGTTACTCTCGGGCTCGCGTCGCTGGTCTAATAAAAAATCCCAGGGATTTATCTCCGAATCCCACATCGGAGGCGTTCTTGGACGAGCTGGGGTTGGGTTTTCCTGTTTGCTTTCGAGCGTGGCTATTCAGGTGGTTAAACCTTGCATTGACGCCATCAGGTCCTGCTAGACTCTCGCCTCTACAGCCCCAGTTGGTCTCTGCCCTTCAGCAGGCGGCACTGCTTCGGCTCCGGCCACTAAGTCGAGCTCGTCAGACGCTGGTGAAATTCAATCTCGGCAGTCTCTCTGTTTGGGCACCATCCCTTGACCAGCTGGAAGTTCCAGGTAGCTAGACGGTGGACCAACTGACGTTGCTGGTTGTCGGCACAAAGGGCAAGTGCGGCTGACTAATAAGTTCTGAGTCACGCAGGCATCATGAAATTGATGTCCGCACGGCAACTTTTGTACGGGCGTTCCATCGTTCCTTGCCTGCTGGCAAATGACGCATAATGCCGTGGGCCCTGCATTTGATCGTAATCGACGCTTATCTGGCGTGCATTAAGTGGACATATTCTGAAAAAAATATACGTAATACGAGGCTAAAAGGGAAATGTAGACATATATAAATATGAAAAAAAAACCCTAAATCTACGAATAGAATTAAATATAAGCCTGACAAAAAAAATTTAAGAACTAAATATTTGATATTGGTGAAGTGGCCGAAAGTGGGGAACTATAACAACTCCTCAAGAAAAAATGTATGCTAACAATTAATGACGTTATCATTAAAAAATTTCGGTCTTTCCATTTCGCCCTTTCTTCCCAAGCAAGGGCACTAATGGTACACTCCTCCTGCTGCGTCACAGGGACTACTTTCTTGCGGCTCCTTCAGCCACAAGTTTTTACAAGTTACAACTTGTCAGCCCAGGGTTGAATTCTGACCCAAAAGCAGCGCGTGACTTGTCATGGATAGTCATGGACTAGCTAAGCAACCAATCATATGAAATCAAAATCCATGTAGTGAAAGACACTAAGGCAGCACTTGGCTTGGGGTGCAGATCAGAATCCGCCGCAAATATGGTATTGGGATAACAACTTCTGAATACACATAGGGACTCTAATATCATTTGGCCTTACTAGTCATACAATGACCACCAAAGTATAATTCAAGGGCAACCCACGTCCGGAAGTTATTAGATGCTGAGGGACGATTAGTGCAATAGCCCTAAGTAGTTACCTACCCGCCAATAATCTGGACACCTTGTAGGGTCACCTAGAGACGATGGACTGTCTCATGCTCACGTCTGATGATACAACCGGGCATTTCAGGCCCCACGTCGGGTGCCATTTTGTAGTGATAGGTAGGTATTAAATTGTCCGTGAAGGACTGCAGCGATGGTCTGCTGCCTCGGCGAAAAAGGATGGTAATATCAGCCGAGATTGGCCTTGCCTAGGGACGCGTGAATGCCCTGGCACGCTAGCGTTGCGATGCCGTGGGGTGGGTTTATTCTCCCAGCACAAGGACCCACTACAAAAAGAATTTCGCATTCACGAATTCTCGAGTCTCAAAAGAAAGGTCGACCGAAGTCGAAAAATGTAGGTAACTAATGAAGGGGAAAATTGCTTACTCAGAGAACAAACCGAAACGAGTCAAAACAGATGGACTTGGGGAGACTTCGTCGTTACCCGACGATTCTCATAGCCCACAAATAAAAGTGAGGCAACCGGATGGATGTGGTGCCCCCTCACACCCGCCCAACCGGATCAAGATCCAAATGTTGACGTGGCCGTACATCTCACGTTTGAGCGGAAAACTCATACCAAACTCCTTTGTATGAGCCCTTCCACCAACGGGAAATGTGGATATGAACAATTTATGTCATAGAATTATGTGATTGGGTCACATAACTCTATGTTATAAAACGGGCAAGTGAGTGGAAGGCCACTCAACCCAGCAAGAGCCCCTGAAACAACAAATCGGTGGAGTGCGCCCGATGGCTAGCCCATATTATGCGGAAAGCCTTCCATCGTGGCGGGTCCTATATCCGGTCATATAGGACAAAATGGAAAGACCGAATTTATAGTTTAATTCACCATTCTATTCATTATTTATCTTGGCTCTGTTAAGTTGAATTTTAGAGGTGGAAACTAATTAATTGTCATCAGAAATATTCCAAGAACTGCGGTCCCTACGTCAATAAATTCACAATCTAGAACTAATTCCGATTTAAAAAATGAGAAAAAAAAATGTAATCAACGGAATAACAAACAAGAAATGCATTTGAGCGATTGTAATTATCCAAAATAAGATCAAACTATACAGTCCATTGCAAAAAGTAGTAACGTTGAATGTCGTTAGCAACATAATAAACTGCAACGCGTACAGGTTAAGAAAAAACACTAAAAACACTAAAAGATTGTTGCATTCAGCTTAAGTGGAAGGAAAATGAGGCAAACAAAAATTTAGTATAATTAATTCACAAATTGACTAACAACGATATGTAGAGATGAAAACTATATACGCATACAATAATTTATCAATGCTTATAAATCGGTTGCAGCTATGCAGAATTTTAACTATTTTATCTGAGTTTCACTTTTTGTTTGTGTTTCTTTGTCGGTTTCGTCTTTTCTGAATTCATTTTAGATGTACAATGATATACTCTCAGTTACATACATTATTTTTAGTTTATCCTATTTTAAAACAAATAGAAACTTAAAACTGAAAATTTATTTAAGTGGTATATTATTATTTTATTTTGCAAGTTTTGACTCAATGTTACATTTTGTTAATATAACTTTTGTTTGCTTTTCATTTTGAATTATTTTACTTTAAATTTAAATTTACAGTATATTCTCTTAATATCAAGTAGAGTTGAACGTTTAGAGGTATATTTGTTTACTTTGTACTGATTTTGTTTCTTGAGATTCGTTTATAAGATAAGTTGAAAATTTGTAATTGAAATTGTTGATTTGTTTGCAATATATTTTTTTGTGTACTATTCAATTTAAGTATCTCAATTCCCGAACAAAAGATTATCTGACTCTAAGAAATAAAAGATGAGAATAATCAAATATAGTAACTTTGGTTAAGAAGCTATAATTGGTATGACTGAAATAATTTGATATAATTGGGTTTAGTATCTTTGTATTTCAATTAATTTTCTCACTTTGTTTGAATAGAAAACTTTTCATACCCCGAATTTTAGGCTGAATTCTTACCTCCATCTTCAATGAATACTTAGAGTCCCTCATTAGAAATTTGTTTTTGTCTGTAGTTTGTATTTATCAATGTTGCAGCCGGTTTGACGTTATTAATGTTGCAGCCAGTTCCTTGACTCAATTGTGTCGCACTGATTTCAACCATTTATTGTACAAATCTTGATGAAGTTTCATTTTCATTTCATTTATTGGCTTAACGTTCCTTCAACTCAGGAATTAAAATGAAAATCTAAGCACAACATACGTGCATTCTTTTCTTGAATATATGGTGCTCCAAATCTGATTGCAGCGAACTCCCCGTTTTCCCTTTTTGGATCCGTCCAAAAACTTGTCTTTCTTTCCATTCCGTGGCTACGGTGAATCGCCTCAGCTGATTCCCACCGCTCTGTTCACTTCTCTTCCGTGATGTAATACACCGTTGAGGAGTCATATAACAGCGTTTCTCAAACCCGAAATTTTATACGCAGGTTGGAATTTTTTCAAATAGAATTTAATTAACGTAGAAAAAAATTAAAATGAAGTAAGGAAATTTGCTATTTAGAAAAGAAATTTAAATCAGGTAAAGAAAATTTTAATAGTGTGAAGAAATCTAGGCAAAGTGAAGAAATTTTAACAATAGTAAGGAAACGAAAGTTTTAATTTGTTACGAAAGTTAAATCTCATGATGAATGAAATTAAAGGGAGACATTTAAATTTTAATATAAAGGAAAATTGATAAAAAATGACAGTTGATAAGGTTTATACAATGAAAATTACATTTTTTTTTCCAATCAGCCACAAATCTCCGAGTAGGAGATAGGAAGGTTTTCGAGCAGTTTGATTGTGTGACTGCTCGATTAATACAAAATCTTTGAATGAAGCATTTAAGCGTAGAGCTAAATTGACTGGAAGGTTGAGAAATCACCCTCCATCATCCAAAACCAAGTCATCAACAGTTTGTTTTGCTTTAAGTGGTGGTGGAAGAAACCTTTTGTCTAGTAATCTAAATAGGCCACATCTTGGGCGGCAGCATTCTTTTTTCTACATTTTACAATTTGAAGCAAGTATTGGCTATCACGCACATGTTCGGAATACCAGGAAGTTCTTGTTTCCCCGGCCCAATATATTTTGCAGTAACATGATAGCCACCAATTTCCATTGAGCTCCATACTTTAGCTAATACATTTCCTGCGAATTCGAAATTGAATCTTTCTAAATGTTCATTAATTTTAATACCACGTTCATCCAAATGGGACATGATTACCACTGGTTTTACCAATCCATGGTCAGTTTTATCTATTGCTTGAAACTCTTCAAGTCCGAGAAGCGTCTCGAAATCCTGAGCATTAATATTAGCAGTAGATGAACTATGCTTTCCACTTCAGATAGCGATGTATGTTGGTTCAGAACCTAGTATACTCAAATAGTATCCACACTAAATCAACCCTCCGGAAAAATGAAAACACAAGCCGAACAGCGAGCTATAAATCTTCAGTAGCAGGTAGGTAGGTAAATACTGACGCGAGGATGGGCGCGAATGTAAACATATGCTTCGATAAGAGATTTCAGAACTACCATATCTAAAAAAATCAATAACTTTGCAGAAAAACAAATTCGCTCCATACAATCTTTTAGTTTTTTACTAGGATCTGGCAGCACTCCCATGTTCTGAAATGTGTAAAAGAACACGTGCGTCGGAAATTTTATAAGGTCTTTGTAAAAAAATTTTTTACAAAGACTTACTAGTTTCGCGACCTGTCTGTCCGTCCGTCCGTGCGTCACAGCTGATTTCCTCAGAAACTATAGAAGCTAGAATGCTCAAACTTTGTGAAAAGGTCAAAAGTGATGGTCTCTCAAAAGTTAAGGCCTCAACAAGAATTTAAAAAATGTTTAAGGGGGGTCCCCCCTAGTAACGAATTGGCCCTTAAAAATTGTTTTTCATTAAAGGTAGTCAAGTGGGGTATCAAATCAAAGGTCTTGACAGGAACTTTTAGAATCTGAAATAAAAAAATCATTTTATGAATTAGGGGGTCCATGGGAAGGCAAAATGTACCCAAAATTTCATGAAAAGTAGCCGATATGAATATCAACTGAAAGTTCTCTATGAGAGCTTTTCAAAACAGTTCTTAAACTGACAGTTTTTGCTTCAGTGGGGGCACAGGGGGGGAAATACATGAAAAATGTGTTTCCAAAAAATCTGGAAAAATTATCAAGGGAGATATCTATGGGTATAAGTAAAACAAATACCTCAGAAGTCACAATTCTTTCAACTTTGTTAATAATAGTATGATCCTCGAATTTCACATTTTCTCCAATAAAATCGTCTTTGACATGTTTCTTGATTTTATTCGTTGCTGGTTACTGCATTTTGTAAGTTGAGTACAAAACCCTTCTGACATGAGCATAGGTCTGTCTACCCAACTTGTTTTCTTTCAATAGTGTTTAACTTGAACATGTTCAATCGGCCGAGCATTCAGAAAAATCATTTAAGCTAGATCGAAATGGCGGCTGCACTGTGCTTATGAAAGAAATTGTGCATCTTTTGTATAAATTTGAACGATTATATATCTAAGTATTGGATGAATAACTCAAGTTATCGATTCACGCCATTTGTTTCTTGAATGCGCCAGTCCTGGGCTCAGCTGACGTGCTCCGGATCAGCTGACGTGCCCCTGGGAAAATTCAAAAAGTGTGCAACACAGGGTAAATGAACGTGTGGGTACTAGGTGAATGTACTATGGTTCAGAATATGCAACAGCTTGCGGTTGTCCCAACATACTGGAAGTGGTTTTGATACCAGCATAAACTGATGGTTTTAATTTATGCCGCTCAGCGATTACCCAGTCGTGATCAGGCAATTTGATTTTATATTACATGTGAATTAGAAGATATGCTTGCTTATTTGCCGCAGTAACACCAATAGGGACCCGAGCGTTATCATCTTGAGATATGAAAAATACTTGATCTGGTCCAAGTATGGATGCTATATTCTCCAAATAATGGATTAATGTTGCAGCGAAATTGCTATCTAAGTGGCTTTTTTGCTGATCAGCCTGAGCCCAAGTGAGCTAAACAGGGACTGTTTACACATGTCTTCTTCCCTCTGCAGAATTAGATTTTCTGGGAATCAAGTGAACATATGTCACACTTCGGCTAGTGTAATGTTTTACGTAATTCTAGTGTGAGCTCATCAAGAGTTTTTACACTGCGGATAGATTCCGTTCGTCTTCTATCAAGTGCTGCACTCCCAAATAAAGCAATATCCGCAATTGTTTTTAATAGTAATGGTTGATAGTTTTCTAGGCTATGACGTCCCACTGAATCCCTCAGGGATAGTTTTTTTTTTTTAATTTCTGAATTTTCAAGACAAATATCTTTTAACTTTCTTTCCATACCATCTTTGTGTTTTTTCTGGGCAACGGCGTTTTGAATCTTCCTGCTTTAAGGCAGTTTCGCTGTTTTTAATTCTTCGCACAACTTAATGATCTGTTTATCAACTTCAACACAGCTTGGCATAGTTTCTCTGGCAGAATACAAAGCATTCCGATTTTTCTCGAGTAGAGCAATCTTATTTTTCATAGCTTCTTGAGAAGATTTTGCTCTCGGCTGTTTATCTATATTTTCTGTGTTTTCGCATTCCTGTTGTGATTCCACTCCAAGTTTTATGTCGTCTTCTTCCTGTTCTTTAGTATTTGAAGCTGGTTATTTAATTTGTGTTTTCTCTGCAGGCTTACAGGTATTCGTTTCCTTAAAAATTCAAACTCTCTATAGGTACTGCTAATGGTTTTCTTATTAAGCTTAAAAAGCGATACATAAAAACTATAGTGAGTACATTTAACATGTTTCATTTACTTTGACATAACGAAAATGAATCAACAGTTTTATACATCTATTCGATCAAATACAGGGCCGATCAATTATTGAGACACTTAAGTAAGGGTATAATACCCTTATACTTACAAAAAAGCATGCCTAAGAGACCTTCTCTAAATTTTTGAAAGAAAAAATCGGTACATTTTGTAAGAGAAAAACGATTAATCAACTCAAAATACTTTTTTGCTTATCAATCCTATTTCGTATTGTGATCAAAATACTTTTTAGGTCCCATAAAAAACTGAATTCAAAGATTATTAACAGCCACAGCCAGGAGTCGAGCCTGTCAAATGCGAAAATTAACACCTTGTATTTTTGTGACTGATCGACGGAGTCAATCATAAGGAAAAAATATATCTAATGAACATTACCTCTAAAATTAAAGGTAGCCTCTAATGCCTGCTAATCATTAAACGTCAGAGTTATGTTTCCTTTACTCATAGTTAAAATGGTTTCTTCACTTACCTTGAAAAAAAAAACCGTAGTAGATTGGATTTGTTCTCAGTCGCTGCTTGCAATTCTTCTTCAATTCTCTTGGAGGCAATAATATCAAGTTCCTTGTCGGACTTTGCTTGTAGCGTATAATTACTCCACACTTCGTTAACTAACTTCTCTACATTTTTTACTTTTTTATTTGTGAGATTTTTTAAAACTTTCGAATAATTTTTGATTTAACTTGGATTTGTCTATTTGAAACGACATCTTATCGAAACAATTCAACTATGGCGTAAGTGAATCAACGTTAACACAAACATTAAATTGCTTTGCTTTGCTTACAATACGTCAAATCGACAATCGTACCGAAATGAAACTAGATTGACGGAAGAAATTAGGACAAGTGAATAGCATGCGGTAATTCCCCTACTCGGTTCTAAGCGAGTACCTTATCGTATGCATTATTTGTGGAAATCCCCGAAAAAGGGTTTCGTATTCAAACATAGACAATGTGTGGGTTGCCATGTTAAAAAAAAGTAATAACTAGTTCTGACGTAATCGTCATCTAGACCTCCCACCCCTATGTCATCAAAAAAAACGAGTGCGCTTTAGACCGCACCACTGAAGTAAAACTTCTTTAGCTCCAACTATACGTATGTATGTATACATGTATATACAAATGCACATATTAGTTTTCTAAAAATATTTAAATTTATTATCGGTTTTCATTGATAAATTAATAATTTTGAATAGATTTTTATTTATTTTTTTTTCATTATTAGATACATCAATAATTACTGTGGTTGATTGTTAGACCGAGACAATAGACTTATAGTATGAGAAATAGGATACATATGTTTTCAAATGAAAATTTCAAAGATATTTTGAGAAAACTGCATCTTTGTTGTTGCATGTCTTGTGGTAGGCTTATTTCGGTTATTATTGATTTGTAGTTCTAGTTTACCTTGTAGAAAGCTTACCAAGAGTTGTCCATCTTTGGAAACGAAATTAACATTGAAATCTTCTGTTAAAATTAGTGACATCGTATGATAGTTTTCTCCTAATTCTTCAGAGCCTACTCGGCCGTAAATCGTGAGTCGTTTATTTAAAACTTTACAATATTATTAACTATGTTATAAGGCGAAATGTAAACAACTACCATTATGATGTTTGTTCCATCGTCCAGAACAGCACATATTTGATCAATTGATGATTGACCAATATCGATTTCACGAATATATTGTAATCAAATGTCCATGTTTGAAGTTCCTTTATTCGAGACATCCTTTGATTTCTGATAAATTCCACTCCTGCTGACCTAACATTTTTACGCTTAAATTTCGCAATACAATCGAAATTCTGGATGTAAATGTTATTTCTGCCTTCACTAACCTATATCTTCCTCTCAACTTCCGTTCGCCTTGCCCGATCACACTTTTCGTAACACATTCACCAGCTTACTCCTCAAGTCAAGCGTACCGATCGCCTCGCCCGATCACACTTTTTGTAATGCATGCACCAGCTTACTCCCCAAGTCAAGCGTGCCATTCGCCTCGCCCGATCACACTTTTCGTAACGCATTCACCAGCTTACTCCTCAAGTCAAGCGTGCGTAAAGAAGTTTTACTTAAAAAACAAAGCAAAGACCCATTACCATTTTGTACACCTTGCAAAAAAGTTTCAATTTAGGCAGTAATGGGTTTGCCTAAACAGTTCCCAATTTAGACCGTGATAGGGTTGCCTAATTCTACTAGATGAAACCGCAGATGCGTCGCGAATAGAGCAAGTCACCGTTTGCCTTAGAACTGTTTCTGAAGATTTAGTTGCAAATTAGAATTTCATCGGATTCTTTTCAACTCTAAACACTCAAGCAAAAACTTGATTCGATCTTGTTGACAACATTTTCGTCGTGAACTCGTTACTTCTCTCAAAACTTAGAGGCCAGTGCCACGATGGGGCATCAAATGTTTCAGAGAAAATCTCAGGATTGCAGGCACGTATACGTGAGAAAGAACCTCGAGCTTTGTTCGTGCTCAGTAATGCTCATAATCTGAATCTTGTTGTCCAAGATTTAATCGAAAGGGTATCACCAGCCAGAAAATTCATTGGATCAATCAAGGATTTGATCATCTTTGTCCGAGATTCGCCAAGACGCGTTGCACAGTTCAAGGAGTTGCAGACTAAAACGATGGAAAAGAATGACAAAGATTTACCTTTTATTCCAGCCTTCAACTCGACAAGGTAAAAACTACGATCGAATATTTCGTCAAATATTGTATCAAATTTTGAAACCTTATTAATATTTTCCAGATGGGCTATGCGAATACGGCCTCTTAATATAATCAAGGCGAAGTACCCCGAATTGCTGAAATTCCTTGATGATCGATCTGTGGACAACCGAGTCGATAGTGGGATCTCCGCCAGAGCTTCAGGGTTTTACGATTACATGGAGTCTTTTGAGTGTGGATTCTATTCAACAATGATGATTGAAATTTTCGGCCGCATTGAAATATTGAACGAAAAACTGCAGAAGTCGAGTCTTTGTGTTATTGAATCCCATGAAAAAGTGAAAACAGTTGCTGTAGTGCTGAATGCGTCTCGTGATTCCAAATTTGTTAAAGCTGTAATTGATTTTGAATTCAGAGAACCTCAAATCCCCAAACGTTTTGATCCAGGTTGAACAGAAAATTTCAAGTTTCTGACACCCAAGGATTATTTTAGACAATGTTACTGTGAAGTTTTCGATCAGTTGATTGGATCGTTAAAAAGTCGATTCGAAACAGAGGCAGCGAAATTTTTCAAGTTGCTGGAGCGATTCGTTATCGGTCAGACCGCTGATGTTGACAAGATTGTCAACTTTTATAAAAACGATTTAGACTGAGCGAGGTTATTGAGAGACCGTGACATGTTTTTGCAACTTTGGACCAAGCAAAAAGAGCAAGTAAACAATTTGGAAGGAGTTGTGAATTTCTTGAAAAGATACGAATAAGCTCATTCCAGAGTTTGTTCGTTTTGTTCGTCTCTTAATGGTAATTCCAGAATCATTCTGTTCATCCTTTCGGTCCTCCATTGACTAAAAATATATCTTAGGTCAACAATGTCACAAAATCGGCTCAACAACGTCACCCCTCTACATATTTATTCGAATATGACCGACGAGCTTGATATGGAAAAACTTCGAAATGAGTTTATTTTGCATATTTCGCTTTGCGAAAATATGTTTGTTTTACAAAAATGACACGATTTTCATGTTTATTTTATGTAAATATATGTATCAAGATCTCAACAAAAAAAGAATGGTGTCAGTTTGATTTGTTAATATGAACAACTATGGAACTTACATCATCAACAATTTTCTTGATTTACATACGGTTTGCCCCCCGGTCTCCACGAATCATTAATTGACTACCCACTCGGGCTGAACAATCCTGCCGGGTTTGATCCGGGTCACAATCTTAAAAACATTTAGGTTTGATTAAGATGATGAGGCAGATATTAGAATGGACCCGGTGATACAGAAACTTCAAAAATAGTTTTAAAAGGGAACAGATTATTTCACAAATTGATTCACCTATAAATGTTTTTGAAAAACAATAAGATTATATTCTTGATATTATTTTCTGTACTTATTCGTGCCATAGTGCAAGACTCAAAGTACTTAAACGTTATTTAAATGTGTGATTTCAGCTGTTATCAATTGAATACCTTTGTATAGTAATTAGAATAATAATTCCGTTGATTTTTTCGTTTCCTTATTGTTCAATTAGTTATTTGATAAGCTTAAAGATGTATGGAAATAAAAATTATTTGATTTTGTTACTGAAGTGGTATTTTTCTTTTATGTACACAATCTCTGACATAGGCAACAGTCCTCTGTATTCATTTTTCAGAAAAAGCTCAAAACTTTCTAAATCAGTGGAAATATTGTTTGTTCATTCGTCATTTATTATTAAATTGGTGGATATAAAGGGTGGTCGAATCATGATGCACGATGTGAATTGTGAGTCACACCTTAACGTCAAGTTTTTCGCCAAACTTAATTTGGCATTTCTTTGTTTCAGTGTTTGACAAATTCAACCATGGAGAAGTACACAATTGAGCAGCGCGTTAAGGTTGTTGAAACCTTTTACGAAAATTAACGTTCAACTCAAAATGCATTTCGTGCGCTTCGTATTTTTTGGCCAGCATAATAGAACAAATGTATCCACAATAGGGAGAACTGTGCGCAAATTTCAGCAAACCGGTTCCGTAGGAAATATGAAATCACCAGTGCATGCTCGCCCGATTCGTTCTGTGGAAAACATTGCTGTTGTTCGCGATAGGCAGGAGAGCCGTAAACATTGACTCGTCGTCGTTCCCAACAATTGAACATCTCACGAACATCATTGATGCGAATTTTGAATAAACATTTGAATTTACACGCCTACAAGGTTTAATTGACTCAAGAGCTGAAGCCTACTGACCATTTCAAGCGTCGGCAATACGCCGAATGATTGGCTGAACAAACAGAAGGGAATGTTGACTTCACAAAGAAAATCATCTTCGGCGACAAGGCGCACTTTCACCTCAGTGGTGATTGTTGAAAAGCTGATGCATTCACAAAGAGTGATTGTTTGGTGCGATTTATGGGCTGGTGACGTCATCGTGGCGAGCATTTGGGCGATATTTTGCTTCACGCATAATTGCCATAGATCCTTCTATTATAATTAAAAAATATTGACAGAATTCTCTGAAAACTTTTTGTTTTATTTACAATTTACATTGTGCGCTTAGGTTGGACCACCCTTCATATCTCCTGAATAGGAATTATTTAATATAAAATTGATTAGATAGATGACTTAGGACGAGTTGCTCAGTTTACAGAGAAATATCCACTTACAGCATATGCCAAATAACAAATTATTAAAAATGCATGCATTAAAATTTTCACCAAAAAATTCAACGATTCACCTCGAAGATGGAATGAAATCGCGATCAACATAGAACTTTACCGAGAAGATTCCATTTATCCAGCCGTAGTATGCTGACTCGAAGGAAAAACTCAAATGAATGCAAGAAGGAACGAATTGAGGAGTTAAGAATGAAGTAAGTATCGATCTCCCGTCATATCTTCCACTCATTGCTTCCAATTGAATCAATTGGAAAGACATTGAAAGCAGCCACTAGACCACATTACCCAAGTCACTAAACAAATAAATTTTCACAGTGACGGGAATGGAACGATGAAATGCCTGAAAACCTGATCCATGCGTCAATGGGATGATGGACGCAGGGACATGCCTCCATTCCTTCATTCCATCCCAAGCATCTAGATCCACTCTCAATGCCGTTGTTGTAGCCAGTCTTCTTCTTCGTCATTGTCAATTCGAATATAATTGGAATAATAATTGAACAGACGCGCAATTTAGCCTCGTCAGGAAAAAGTCAGGCCAGGTAAAAGCCAACAATGTCAGTCATCAAAGTTGGATTAATTGGGAGTTTAACTGTAATGTCATTCGATTTTTTATAGGACGCCTGCAATTCAACCTAAATTGTTGTGGCTGGTGCTCCTGTGCCCTTCGCCTCGTTGCGCCATTCAGCAAGTTTGAATTGAGTGCTTTCCAACTTATTTGTTCAATGCGACATTGGTAGTGAAGTCAATTCAGGTGAAATAGTGGTTTATTGAATTGGATTTGTGATAAGTTTTTGTAAGAAATTTAATTTTCATTTGCTTCATCATTCGCTTTTCGGAATGAATTGAACTTTGTATTTGTGAATGAGTCTTAAGCAATTTTTTTAAATAATAGAGCAAATACTGAAAAGTGTGCTACGAGTGAACTTATTCAATATGAATTTCAGAATTGTCCTTAAATATATTTTGGTTATAGAAAAATAACATGCAGAAATGAAGCCACAATTGGAATACAAAGAAGTAAAACTTTGTCTATAGTTATTATTTATTCTTGTTAATCAAAAATAATAGTATAAATTTGAAGTTTTAAAAGTTACATTTTTTAATGCGCCGTGATATTAATTTTTGGGGAACAACTCGAGTAATGCCATTGTGGAATCATTTGCGGTATATGATCACCATGATAAACAATTCTTTGTTCCTCAACTAAAGAAATGTGAACATTATTATGCGCTGACACGGTTTCAATAAGGAGCAACGCCACATACCGCCAACGATCTATAGCAATATTACTCGATTTGTTCCCGAAAAAGTGATTTCGCACCCAAAGCCCGGATTCAGTCTCACTAGAGTTTTTCTTATGGAGTTACCTTTAAAATATCGTCTACAATAGCAATCCTTGAAATTTGCTTCATTTAAAGGAGCATACGCAAAAAAATCATATTGACAACTTCTTACGAAAATTGTCGATAATTTTGGCAAAACGTTTGACGAGTACCGCCAACGGAATAGCCGGCATATAAACAATGCAGTTTTTAAAAAGTAAAATTTCTTTGATTTTATTTGCATCGTTGACTGATTGAATGTGCGGGTTATATTGCATAGATACCACTTATTCCTGCTCACAGTGCATTGAGTTAAAAAGGTAACCATATATTTAATTTATTTTCTTGAAAAACCGTCGGGACTACGATATCCATGTTGATGTCGTCTGTCGAAAGCGTACTCGTCAAATACAAGTCCTCCACTAAAATTCAACACCAAAAGGCTCGAAACAGCATCCGTGTCAAAAAATTCCAGGCAGACCATCGAGAACCAGCTGGTTCCCATCCTATCAGATATATCGCTGAAAACAAGCAGCGAACTATGGGGGATAGTGAAAGCAGCGATTAATTAATGATTGATTCGATAATGAGTGCCTGACTGTGTTGGACAAAAGTAATCAGTCGTACAAACAATATTCAGATGGGAGAACCAGGAAAATTATGAAGAGAGAACTTGAGGAAAATCTCAGAAAAGTAGCAAATAAGAGCCAATCGAGTAAAAGGTGACAATTTACAGTCACGTAATCATAGAGGCATATCAGTGCCTTTTTTGGCGTAAAAGATATTTTAAAAGATTATAAAAAATAAAATCAGATCATTTCGCTTCCGCACTACAGCCCCTTTCAGGTCTCTGCTTAGAGATAGTTAGAGTATCTGGGGGGATTGTAACAGTCTTTGCGTATAGACGTCTTTTAAATTACTCTTGTCAAAAGCTTTCAAAAATTAAATTAACTTCATAAAACAACGTCCGTTCGAAGTTAATTTTTATCGGAAAAATCGTATATTGTTGAAGTCATCGACTCAGGAAATTTCTATCGAATATTATTTTACTTCGACTAGTAAAGAAGAGCAAAGAACCAAAAAAAAACTGCAAGGCCACTGGTATGGAGGAGCCTGACGGCTTCCCTCCGTTGGGGCAACCTGGGGAAACGTACAAGGTATTGGTGGCTGAATGACAATGTCTAAGTTATTCGTGTTTATTTTCTGTTTTTTTTCGTTACTAAGTTTTTAGTTTCATCTCACTATTGGTAGATCTAGTGTTGTTGTATATTTGTATTTTAAGTTCGGGATTGATTTTAGTATAAGATAACGTGTTTTTGATTTCATTGAATTTGTTTAGTATAAGGGTGTAACAAATTAGGTATAGGATTAAATTTCACTGTTGTGTTACATAGTAGTGTAAGTATTTTTTGAATAATGCTGGTTGGTTTTTTCTCCTTTTTCCAATTGAATCAAAAAATATGTAATAATCTTAATTAATTTGAATTTGCTATTGTTTTTGTTTCATTAAATGTGTTTCATTGATAAGGTATAAATTTAGAGATCCATTTGAGCCATAAAGTGTTCGTAGTTTTATTGTTTGCAATTTACTTTATATTCTTTTGAAATTTATAACAATTGGCATTAAATATAGTACTTTTGACTAGTTAGAGTATCTCCAATCTGGTTCTGGAGCCTTAACAAGACTGCTCCTTCTGGTTCTACCTTCATGAAAAGTGGATGTTCAGCTTGTGTTTCATCCTGAATGGCCTCGACATAGATGGGACGAACAGAGAAAGAGCCCACACCTTCTCATCTTTTTAGGTACCAAGCTTACGCATGATTGATTTGTAGCCTTACCTCCACGGCTCCCCGTTTGTATCATCCACTAGATCCTACCGAAAGATGGCCTTACTGCTGCTGATGAGGCTGCGGAGACATTTCCTTGCCAACTTCTAAGGTGCCAATCTGATGCCTCTCCTTGAAGCTATCGGAACTCTCCTTGCTTTTCAGCAATTCTGGGAAGGCACCAGTACATTCGAGGCTTGGAATGAGTATGCGAGCATCAAGAGGCTCTTCCACGAGCCTTAAAAGGTATGTGCGGGTGATCGCTCATGAAGTGAGGTTGGGCAATGGGCTAACTCCTCGTCCCTGGAAAATCCTATATTACCTGGAACCCTGCAGAACGGCCTTGAAATGAATTGAACTCAAGACAACGACCTCGCAAACGAAAAAAGGACCATGGCATTGTCTCCTGGAATATCAGATCACTCAATTTCCCTGGCACTGTTAAGGACCATTTACAACAGGCCACTCAATACAAATTAAAAATACTGGCAATCCAGGAAACGAGCTGAACTGGAAATGATATTCAAAACATGAGATCGCACATAATATTCAAAAGTATGAAGCCCACTGGAAAACGAAAATTTGGAGTGGCATTCATTGTGGATAGGGAGTTGTTGCGAGTTCCGGTGTACCCACTTTCTCCCATTCGCAACTTCAAACTACCGCTGTAACACCTCCATCTTCCTTTGGGCACTTCTACCTCTGTGTATTTATTTATTTATTGTAACATTTTTCCAATTTCCCTATGATTTTTATTTCCCCATCATCCCAATCGTACTCTTTTCCCTTATTTCCAACTATAAAAAAATAATAAATATACTAATATAATTGTATTAAGGAGCCAAAATAACGAAAACGGGCAATGTAAGAGACGACATACGCCAAAGAATACGGCCCGCAAATAAAATATTTTATTCAGTATTGAAGATCTTGAAGACCAGCTGCATACACAGGAAAACAAAGCTCCAAGTTTACAAATCTGTGATAAGACCTGTGTTGTGCTATGGGTGTGAAACATGGAGCCTAACCCAAGCATCCGCAAATATATTGAACGCCTTTGAGCGAAGGGTCCTGAGGCGAATGATCGGAGTGAAGCTAGATGGGAACCAATGGCGAATTCGATACAACCATGAGCTGTATGAAATTTTTGATGACCCGGAGGTCTCAACGATTGTAAGACTGCGGAAGCTGCAATGGGCTGGACACATGAATCGTATGGACAAACAAAGGATACCCAAGAAGGTATTCGTTCGGCCGAAGAATGGGACTAAAAAACGAAGGAAATGTTCTCAATCACCTGAAAAGACTAGTCAATTCGATGTCTATAAAAGACATCAAAATTATTCTGGGTGATTTCAATGTAAGGTATGCAATGAGATATCTCATCAGAGAACGACTGGAGGATATAGCCTCCACAATCAAACAAATGACAACGCCCAGCACCTGATTGACTTTGTATGTAGCAGAAATCTAGTCATAAGTTCAACTTGCTTTCTACATCGGCACATTCATAAAATGAACTGGGTATCACTGGGTGGCAACACACAAAACCAAATCGCCAATGTTCTGATCCAACAACGTTGGGTCTCACGCATACTTGACGTCTGTACATACCGTGGAGCCAATTGTAACTCAGATCACAGCTTGATCAAATTAACCTATCGGTGCCATATGTCAAAGGCATATTCCGCAAAGACCAGCCCGCTATAAAAATATGACATCAAAAGGCCCCAAACGGTGACTGTGGCCAAAAATTTCACGGAGACTCTCGATAACCAGTTGATTCCCATCTTATGAGACGTATCGTTAAAGACAAGCAACGAGCTCTGGATGGAAGTGACAGCGGCAATTAAGACCGTGGCAGATCAGAGAATTAGACATCAAGCCCGGCGTAGGAGAAATGATTGATTTGAAGACGAGTGTCGATTGCGGTAGATGGAAAGAATCAAGCGTACAAAGAATACGAAAGTAGGCAAACCAGCTCAAAGAGAGAACATGATGAAAATCTCAGAAGGGTAGTAAATAAGATCATTAGAATTAAGAAAAGAAACTAATTAGACGCCCAATTGAGAAGTATAGGTGTAGGCCTAGCGAGCGACAATACAAGACAAGCATACAAAGTACGGAAAAGCCTGAAACGTGGTTATCAGCCCAAAACCATGCTCTGTCTTGATGACAACAACAATATCATCGCTGATGCAACCAAGATTAAGGAAAGATGGGCATCATATTTCAAGAACCTCCTCAATCCTCCACGCCGCTTCAGAAAATCAGAGTCTATAGATGTCTGCGAAGAGCTTCTCTTAGCCCGACCAATTCTGGATGAAGTTTGGTCCACCATCAAAACCCAAAAGAATTATTAAGCGCCGGGTATCGATTTCTTTCAAATGGAGCTCATCAAATATGATGGGAGCAGTGTTCATAAAGCTATTTACCAAGCCATCCAGCACAATTAATAACAAGAGCATATGCCAAAAGTATGAAGCCAACCAATTGTACTATCTATCCACAAAAACAGCGACAAGCTGCAGTGCGGAAATTATAGAGGCACATCATTACTTTGTATGGCGTACAAAACATTTTCAAAGTTCTAAGAATGTAAAACCGGATCATACATCAGCAGTATTCTTTGAGAGTATAATGGTGGTTTGAAAGCAGGTATATCAACAATAAACCAATTGTGCACCGTCGTCAAACAGTTACTTGAAAAATGCTGGGAGTTCAACATAGATACACACCAAATTGAATTGATTTTAAGCAAGCATACGACAGTATTGGTCGTAACATACTATACAAAATACTGCTTTGCTTTGGCATGCTAGCCAAATTAGTTCATCTCACCAAAATGACAATGACGTCAACAACCTCCCAAGTCCGCATGTTATTCATGCGATACCTTCGACACAAATATCGCCCTAAAGCAGGGAGATGGGCTGGCCCCATTTCTATTCGATTTGTCTCTGGAGTACGTCAAAAGGAAGTTACCTGTCAATACACGAGGTACATTACTATACAAGACGAGATGCGGACAACATCAACATTTAACCACGGTCATTAGCAACTGCCAAAGAACTCTTCCTGAAACTTGACAGCGAAGCAAAACTAGTAGGGCTACGAATCAACGAAAATAAAACAAGGCTCATGACGCAGTCGAGGGGAAATACCTCAAGTACATAAAATTTCATACTCGGCGAATACTGTAGATAGAACGGCAGCTACGCACAAATCAACATATGCACAGGTGATAAAAAACTATACGACGCCTCAAACTGAGTTCCGCTCAGATGTCATGTCCCAGAAAGGGATCATAATCAAGCCAAAAAAGCATATATCATCAGATAAAACGCTTGCCGATTTTTAGTCTAGGATAAGACCGTCGAATTGCAAGATTCCTCTTCAACTGCTATGGCCTATTTGCAATGGTGGGGCGATAATTAAAACAACGACCAATGCCAACGCGTCTGAGCTACACCGATTAACCATGGATAACATGCAGGATGAGTACGACATTACCGAGACAAAAATGCATCAATCCAGACTGCTTATAAATGGGCTGGATAATCAATTTACATATGAGGAACTATGAAAAGAAATACCGGCGCTAAACCCTGAAGTTTGAAATAGAGAAAAAATGGAGCTCATTCGTACCAGACAGACAAAAAACGGAAAATGGTTACACATTATTGAGGTAAATGGAATCATGTATAAAAGATTAGCTAACAAATACGTCAACATTGATTATGGGTCATATTTTCTGAAGGAAGACTTTAACGTTACGAGATGCTTTAAGTGCCAAAAATATAACCATAAGACGTTGAAATGCGAAAGTGAACAAATCTGTGTAAAATGTAGAGGAAAGCATGACCTCAAGGAATGCAAAAGCACGTATGAGAGAATTGTATGGGTAATAATTAGAATACTGATCATTCACACAGAGCAGACCCGTGGGAGTGCCCAGAGTATCAAAGAAGAATTGTAATTGCAAGGAGTAGTACTGACTACAATTTTGATGATGATTGTTATCCACAAAACTCAGTCAAGCGACAAATAAACTATCTTTTATGCCAATATAAGAAGCCTACGACACAAGCTGAGTGATATTCAAATTTATTTGCAGGAAAATCCTGAAACGGATCTGATGATACTAAACGAAGTAATAATCTGTCCTGAAGAAGCAAAGTATTGCAATATGCCGGGATATAGCTCCTTTTTCTCCTGCAGGCGCAGAAGAGGTACAGCAATTTATATAAAAAATACAATTAATTTCGTGACAGAGAGAGTAACACCTGACATGTATAATATAACAATAATTGAAATAACCTGCGCAGGTAAAAAAACTAAAAATCGGTACCTACTATAATCCCAATCGTCTCAATGCGCAGGACTTTTGCACAGTAATAGATGCAATATACTCTACTGACATAAATCTAATCACACTTGCTGACACAAACATAAACGTGATCTCAGAATCTCCAGAATCGAGGATGTACAAGGATACCCTGCAAAACAAACGGAGCGGTCATTGTCAATAAGGACAAAATTACTCGCCCGACTTCAAGTACCTGCCTGGATCACATAGCAGCAAATGATAAAAAATGCTGAAAACATTAAATTCACACTTGCAGACTGGCCGGAGTTAAATCATCGTGTCCTAAAAGTTGTCGTCCATGGTCAAAGTCTCAGTAAACAAAAACCAACTCACAAAATACTCAGATATTTTTCTTTTCAAATCGGAATTTCAACAGTTGCTAACAAACCGAAAACCTGAAACCCTTATGGAGCTCATAAATATGATTACAGAGTCCAAGCATGATTCTACCATTGAGAAAAAGATCAGATGTTGACAACATACATGCATGGATAACAACGAAAGTTATTGAGGCTAGTGTTAACAAAAGGAAGGCTTATAAAAAATACAAAAAGAACGCGGAAGATCAAGCACTTAAACATCTGTATAACCAAGCCCTAAAACAATCAAAACGTCTCATAAAAGAAGCTAAATTTTCATATTACTCCAGGAGATTGGAAACAGCGGCGGACAACTCACACGAAATATGGAAAATAATAAATGAAGTAAAAGATCATTCATCACCCTGGGTCATGTCATCAAATGCTGAATTTTTTGGCATGGATTCTAGCAATGCAGCACGCCCATGTGGAACAGCAAACTCTCTAAACCACTTTTTTTCAACAATTGGTGAAAATATTACCAGGGAGCTTGGTGAAAAGTCAACTAGCTATTTCAATATCATAATTAGCACACATAAGTCAATCGTTCACATTCATCACACGACTAAAAGAGAAGTATTAAATACAATCGAAAATTTGAAAAAAATATGCAGCACTAGGTATTGACAACATCGCCACACATGAAATTATTCTAGTCAAAGTGGAGATAGCTGAACCACTGGAAAATTTTATAAACGAGCATATTAGAAATGGAATATTCCGGGACGAAGAGAAACTGGCAAAAATAATTTCAATATTCAAAGGACGAGATCATCTGGACCCTAATAATTACCGCCCTATTGCACTTTTGACAGCCTTTAGTAAAATACTCGAAAAACTTGTAAATAATCGTTTGAAATCTTTCCTAATGGACAATTCCTTTATAAATCCGAAGCGGTTCGGCTTTTAAAAGAACAAGAGTACTTTCGATGCGTTACTTTCTGTCTCACGTTACATCAATGAAAGTCTTGATAAAGGAGGTTATGTTTTTGCATTTTTTGTGGACCTGAAGAAAACTTTTGATACGGTTGATCATGACCTGTTCCTTCAAAAACTTGAATCGTGTGGTATACAAGGAAAAACGAAACAGCTTTTTAAAAGTTATTTGGAAGGAAGATTCCAAAGACCATCAGTTAATAATGTCTTGAGCAATCTAGCACCTATGAAATCGGGCGTTCCTCAAGGATCCATACTTGGACCAACCTTGTTTTTGCTATACACCAATAACTTGAATATATGTAAACTGAAAGCTCACCACACATTATATGCTGATGAGACTGGACTTCTTTATTCAGGACACGATAAAGTTGCCATAAAATTTCGTCAACAAGGATCTAGGTAAATATCTTTCATGGCTTATCGAAAACAAGCTAGCATTGAATACTACAAAAACAAAACACATTATTTTTAAACAGAAGAATAAGGAAGACATATAAGTTAACTTTAAAATTAACGGTGAAAACTTGCAAAGAGTGTTTGAAATTAAATATCTCGGTCTTACCATAGATCATCGTTTGACATGGTTGCCACACATAAATAATTTGAGGAGACAACTAGCACCAATGATAGGAGTGTTGAGAAGATATGGAGGTTTTCCAAAGCATATAAAGAAACTTGTATTAAATGCATTTGTATTGACAAAGCAACATTATGCGATGATCATTTGGAGTCAATCGTCAAAGCAAAACCTTAGTATTATATCCAGGATACTAAATCAATGTAATTCAAGAAATGCCAACAATTTTGTAATACCTTACGCTAGAACTTATCGACTAAAGAACGATGCAATGAATGATGCTCTGCATATATACAACAATCTTCCAGAAACAGTGAAAAACGTAAATTCATTATTGGTTTTTAAGAAAAGATTTCAGGGACATCCAATAAATTCAAATTAATAATAAGTCCAGAGGATTGAAAATGCAGTATCTTAGGGCATTTAAGATCCTAACGTTGAGATACTTGAAGACAGCTAGCATTTATAAACTCAGAGGTTTTTTGCAGCGTTGTTTTAAAAAAATTTTTTTTATCTTGGAAAACTGTTCATGAATCGGTCTAGATTAGCAGGAAAGAATACTTCACAGCATTTAGTGTGCCCCTTATACCGATGTTTTAGCATTCACACGACGTGTGAAGTGCAGATCGCACGAGCGTTGCGGAACGATGACAGAGTGATGAAAGAGTGGTAGGGAATGGAGGTATTAAACAAGTTGGGTAAACAGACCTACGCTCATGTCAGAAGGGTTTTGTATTCAATTTACAAAATGCAGTCACCAGATCGAATCAAATCAAGAAACATGTCAAAAACGATTTTATTTGAGAAAATATGAAATAGAGGATCATACTATTATTAACAAAGTTGAACGAATTTCGACTTCTGAGGTTTTTTTTATTGTTATGCTCATAAATATCTCCCTTGATCATTATTTCAGATATCCATTCGCGAGGGAGGAAACACATTTTTCATGTATTTCCTCCCCCGGTGCCCCCACTGAAGCAAAAACTGTCAGTTTAAGAACTGTTTTGAAAAGCTCCCATGAAAACTTTCATTTCGTACTTATATCGGCTACGTTTGATGAATTTTTTTTCAGGGGCCACTCTCCTGTACTGTTATCATCGATGAATGGCCAATTTTTTCGAACCCTAGAATGGTTACAAAACCCTTTTGCTAGGAGCTCTCTTCCGCCTTCTTGACTTGTTTCACTTATGGGCATTAATTGTAGGTACTCATCTTCAGTCATTCATTAAATTGAATCAAGTGTTCAAAGCATGCACCTTAAACGCTGAAGTTGGGAAAAAATAACTCAAAATTATTCAATCTTCGCATTTAAAACAGCCACTATTTTGTGTTACGATTACTGATACATATACATGACACCTATCATTCCTGAAATTTTCATGCAAATCCTAGCAAAACTGTAGTGTCTGAGTCGGTTAAAAGCGCACGTTGTTCCATAGCCATATGTTGCCATAGTAATACACCGCATATTGTTCCATAGTAATACAGGAAAATTCAAACCGCTGTAACATCGCTAAATATGATTCAATCTTCATAAAACTTTCAGGATAGATCAACCTTATAAATAGACATCTACGTACTGAATTTCATTGAATTTAAAGGTACCGTTAAGATTTTATTCAAGAAAACATAAAATCGATAAATCATACTATTACTAACAAAGTTGAGTGAATTGCGACTTCTCACGTATTTGTTGTGATTGTACTCACCAAGGCCTACATTCCTGATTTTTTTCAGATTTTTCGGATCACAGGTGTCCAATCGCGAGGGGGGGGACACAAATTTTTCGTGTATCTCCCCTCCCTGTGCGCCCCTCGAAGCGGACTTTGCCAAACGAAGACCTGTTTTGAAAAGTTCTCATTAAGACCTTTCATTTGATGCCCATATCGGCTACCTTCAATGAAATTTTTTTTTTCGGGGGGTCACTCCCCTATATAGGAAGACCCCCCTTAAATACCTCGTAAAAGTTTTTTGTAGTTGAACTTTGAAGAGAGTACCACTTTACACCTACATACAAAATTTGATGCTTCTAGCTTAAGTAGTTTCCGAGAAAAACTGCTGTGACACACGGACGGACGGACGGACGGACGGACAGACAGACGGACAGACAGGACGCGATTTTAGAAGGGTTTTGTAAAATTATTTTAACAAAACCCTAAAAAAATCGATACACGCTGGTTGTGTCCGATTATTTCAGCAAGTCACCCGAGGTTCCTGGTTTCCGACCAGGAAGCAACTCCTGTAGCCAAACAGCTCATGTTAGATTGGATCAGTAGGCACGGCGTACCTTGTAAACTACATCCCGATCAAGTCCGAAACTTTGAGTCACTCGTTCTTGCCAAAATGTGCGAGCTGCTAGGCATACGGAAAACGAGAACAACACCACAGCATCTCCAATCCGATTGTATGGTCAAACGTTTCAACGACACGCTCAATAAACACCTGGCCAAGATGGTTGACGAGAACCAAAGGGACTGGGACCGGCACATCCCATTATAGAGCTGCCGAACATGCATCGACGGGCAAAACCCCAACCAAAGTCATTTTTGGGAAGACTATCGTCTGCCGGCTGATATAAAGTTCGGAACACCCCCTGAGAAACCCCAAAAGATCTCGGAGTATGCAAGTGAGCTAAGGCAACGGTTGAACCACATACATCGGACAGTGCAAAAACACCCTGAATTGACCAGGTTTGATCTAATGGCAAATTCTACTGGCTTCCAGCAAGATGACTTGTTGTGACTGTACAATCCACAGCGGCGGAAGGGTAGGTCTATGAAGTTGCAGCATAATTGGGAGGGACCATACCGAGTTACAAAGCGAATCAACGAGATCGCATCTTGCATACAGGAACACCCCAAGCCGAGAGCCAAAATGAAAATCGTGCACCTGGACCGCCTTGCCCCACATTAAATCCAGAGAGACTTAACTAAAACTGGCGAGACATATTTTCGAGGTGAAAAAAACCAAGGTGGAGGCAGTTTTACATGTCCAAACAATTCTGCGAGCTACTGTCGCAAGTGTTGTTGCAACAATTAATAACATCATGATCTGTATTGATTGAAAAGAAGCAACCAAGAAAAGTAAACGAATGTACTCGAAAGCGTAAGAATGGACCAAGTAGATCCATGATCAATATCTGAAAATGACGTCATTACAGGTATTCAGAATTGCTCGAATATTTCAGGTACTTCTCGTCAGAACATTCGCCAAAATACGAGAAGTGGATTGAATGACTAAAGTCGAGCTCAATAGTATAGTAACAGTAACACGGCGTTAGTAACAACTGGGATAAGAGTAGAGCACGAATTGAAGGCGATATTGATAGATAGTGAAGTAAAGGTTTTTCATGGTATATTTGGAGACATTGGAAACATAAATTAATAGGACAAGTGAAAAGTAAACTTAAGTGTGATTTGTAAAAAAAAGCTAACGATTGTGCATTCCTAGTAAATAAACTCTTTTAGCTTAATTTAACTTTGGTGACAGTGCGTTTTCACTTTCCCGGGACGTTAAACTTATCGGCCGCAAACCATATTATGCGACAATGTATATACTATTCTTCTTCGTACAACTGACACAACTTTGTTAGCTAATGTATTTTCAAACTGAACTTTTTCATATGTAGCACTTCACAAATACCTATTTTATAAGTCTTTGCAACATATCTAAATAAAAGAAACAAAAACTCACGGCTTTCCTGTAAAATTCATGGCGAAATAGTTACAAGCATAAAAATGACGAAAAAGTGAGACACTGCAATTTTTTCAGCAATTTAATCTTTTTGGCAGGTTCTATTTCGTAAACGGTAAGAAGTGGATAGAAAGATGTGGGTATTGTTTTCAAGGGAATTTAGTAAGCTCAAATTTGGAGTCCAACATATTTTCGATGAGACGTAGATTTTTTAATCATGCGGTAAAAACTGAAAAATGGGACCTTTGACCCTCTCCTCGCCCCTACCCCCCGCGGTACTGGACATTGAGAAATTTTTATTAGACGATATTTAGGGGATTGTCCCCTATACATTGGCCACAGATTTGTAATAGCATGATTTTTGCAGCAAAAATTCTAATTTGACTAGACTAAATGATGGCCGCTTAAAGTTAAGTAACAATGTTTTTTTTAAACCCAGTATTTGATGTGAATTTTACTGAAGTGTTTCCTCAGCTTCTTTATCATCGATGCTGGCATTCTAAGGGTTGAGTACGAATTTCTGGATTAGCATTTTATCTGTATACTAAACTTATCTATCATTGTTTTGGGCTCAACGTGAATCGTCCAGCAACTCAATGTACTCGTACTGAAAATTTTGAATAAAAGCTTGATTGATACATTTATTTTTAATAGCAGAATAATTGATCAACGAATATATACTTATACACTGTTCCCCCGTTCCTTTTTCGTATTATTAAAATTTTATTTTCGTATCATTAAAATTTTATTTGATGAATTTTTTCGAATTCATTTGTGCATCTTTACTTACATGTAAAAATACAAACTCAGCAAAAATTAATGAACGCTGTCGGACTATCTCGAAAAAGTAGAGTGAAACTTAGTTTGCATGGGTGATAAATATTTGATCTTATTTTCGATAAAATTAAATGATATACCTAAATCAAAGTTCGATTTTAGATTATATATCTTATGTTTGACAATATTTAGATATAAAATATCTGAAAGTTTGGAATAATGAATGAACCTTAAATGATTGTCAAATATTAAACATCTTTATTTCCTCATTAAACTCCATGGTCACCTAAATTATATCCAATAATCTTGCCGCATGACACTGATAAACAGTTATGATGAAAATCATTTGGTACACGTGATAAACCCAGCATGATACCTAATTTGAAAAGAGCAAACAAACTCTCCCTATAACACGAAGCCTAACTGACTTAATAATTTTCATATTAAATCAATATCGATCTTAATTGGCTGTGTTAATCAATTCTTTAATCAGCTCTACCTCATTCGCCCAGGGAGCTTTACTCCAAAGATGGACGAGCGCCTATAATCAATATTTTCAAATATTCCGCTCCTCATCAACGACTTAATGAATTTAAATCCAATTATCCGATTTCTTAATTCCATTGTGAACGTATGCCACGAACATCAACGGTCATTTCATGTTGATATTCATATGCAAATTGCCCAAAAAATATATGAATGGTTAAAATAATTTAGAAAAGTTTCATTCATTAACATCATTTTTCGCCCACTCACAGATACCTCGAGGTTTCGGGTTCTGTCCCAAAGAGAAATAATTTGGAAAGGACACCTAAAATTTACGTATAAATATTGTTGGTAAAGTTGCATATTTTATCGACAGCTACTTTGCATATCATGAATATTCGTAAGTTCTCTGCAGCCTTGATAAGGCTGGTCAAATTATTAACAACAAACAAATTATCGATACCTGAAACCGAAATGTCCGAAAATGTTGAGTTGCTTCATTCATGTGGTAGAGTTTGGTGGAATTTTAATAAAGGATTACAGTTTATGATGCTCAAATTTGGTGATTAGCTGGGGAACCATTCACAAAATTTTCACCACGTAAGCCGTGAATGAGCGGAATTAATCGACTGCGAATTGAATTTTCAAGACGTTTATTCATTGAGAAGAACAAACATAAGGAGTGTATGGAGACAAAGTCGACCGCAGCTGGCGTTACATTTATGCTTCTCAAAAAGTGCTACAACCGCAAGCCTAAGCTTTACGGGCAGGCAACAAAATATCAAATCATCTCCATTTGAGCTTTGATATATGTTTCCGTGTAACGCGGTTTATATATCTCTGAAAATACAGAAAATCAGTAGGATCGCAGCTCATTTCAGAAACGCTGCTGCCGTCGGCCGCCTACACCTACCTCCTGACAACGATTGATATTAATTGGCAGCGGTCTTTATGATAATGACATTCCTCGTTCTGGTCACAAAATATTTAATTACCTCCAAAACAGCCGCGTGTTTTTGTTGTTGTTGCACCTGTGATGCTGGACGGTATCTACGCGGAGAAGCCCCAAGACCCAACGCGTCTTCATTCAGCTCCACAAAAACTTGAAAATGAGCCGTTTACTAATGAGTTTTGTGCCAATCGCTTCGAGGAGCCGAAGAAAAAATAAACCAAAAGCCCACCAGAAACATAACGAGAATCAAATAAAATGAAGATTTAAATTTTGTGAATGAAATGAATGAAGCGGGAACTTGTCGTAGCGAGGCTCCAAACGAAAAACAAACATTGGAAATTTTATTACACATTTTTATTTACATTTATGGTGTTTTTATGCAAAACGCAACAAAATTTGTTGAACAATCTGAAGCGGAGTTAGGATCCTCGCTTTGACGTCCGGGAGATCAAATATAATCGCCGCAATAATCAACTTTTAACTAAATGATAATTTAGAACTAAATTGATTTCGTGTATCGGAGACTGATCTTTGAATAATCAGTTTTAATGTCGGACATTATTGCAAATAGAATTCTTCTTTCCATATTTATTCTGAGATTTTAATCAAGCGAGGCACGTTCTATTCACACTGCGACCTTATATGTACTATATTTAGGAGTGAACATTTAAGATAGGAATGGTTAATTAGTTTTGATCACCTGCTGATGTAAATGACCTTTGATGAGGGTTACAATTCATATTTCACAGTATATGCGCATCAAAATTAAACCCTGTGGCCTGTAAGTTTGAAATAAGCAATGATTGTGTGCCTACTTTTGCTACAACATTTCCTTTTAGTCGAGAAAAAAGGCAAAATCATTTTTGTTTTCGGTCAAGGCTTCCGCAATTGTGAAAACTGTTATGTGTATTCATATCGTCGGTTTATTGTCCATTCAATCCTCTTTATTCCCAGGATAGTGGATCAATTTGAAAGTCAAACATTAATTGTCTTTTGCTTAGCCGAATTCACAACGAGGCACTAGCTTACATTCAGAGCTTCATGACAATGGCGAATAATTGGCTTCAAAGACACTAATTATCTTTCTCCTTATCAGCATACCTTTTATGTCTGAATTTCCTTTCGCAATCCTCCGAAATATAATTGAGTTCGTATTTCAGTGGCTTCAACAAAACTGCTGTCTGAAATCTATTCACAGTCGTTGTCGTCCGCGCCGTCGTCGACTATGTCGACTGCAAATCGACTAATAACATTATTTTCGCTTCTTCCTACTATTTGTTAATGTATTTCTGAAACCCTCAATTAAAATTCCGATCGAGCGTGCACACTGTTCGAGCAGCAACGAACCCATGTTCGCATGTGAGATGCGAGCATTCACTTAAGATAAGGCACGGCCAGAAGGCGATGGGGCAAAGCACCCCGTTCAGTTGATATTTTACCTTTTAACCATTTTTCCTTTAAATTGCAGCTAATAAACTGCTACTGGAATTCCTCAACAACAGGTGTACTTAATCTACTGAAGTGTGCATAAAGGAGGACTGCAAGAAAAACCGAAGCACGAAGAAGACAGATCTTACCTTTAGCGCATTTACTGCAATTGAATAAAGGGCTCCATTATACGAGTAATTTGGTTGATTTTCAAAAGGAATGGGAAGGGACGGCGGTAACCAAATGTGCTGAAAGTTTTGTATCAGATCAGAAAAGTATTTCAGCTTTCATCAATTAGAGAGTAGCAAAAACAATGAATTACCTTTAAGCCAATTGTATATAAATGTACTTTATTCAGTACTATGACTCCTACTAGCGGAAAGTTACATCGCATAGGGGGCGAAACTTATCTATGATTTTTTTCTACCTTAATTTATGTTCGATTGTCTATTGGATGTTATCACCGAGATCTTTCCCTATTACAGCATCTATGAGTGTTTTGAAAGTTTAACAAGTTGAGTAAACAGACCTACGGTCATTTCAGAAGGGTTTTGTATCCAACCTCTCCGAAATACGGTCACCAGCAACAAATCAAATCAAGAAACATGTCAAAGAGATGTGCACATTTAAAAGAAAACTCATTGTTTCTCCATTTTCAACGGCCCCATTTTGTTCCCAACTAACAAAAATCACTTCAATCATGAATTCCAAAAATATGTATTGTTGTAAATCTTATCTGGAAGTTTTAAGAAGATCAAATCAAAATTGCAGTGTCTGAACCGATAGGAAACCCATAAAATTCCAAAACCGTGTGCTATTGTTGTTGTAGTTGGAGAAATTTCAAATGGCTATAACTTCCGCGAATATGATTCGATTTTCACCAAACATGCAGAGTATTAGCTATTCAAATATCGAATTTCGTTGAGTTTAAGGGTACGTGTACAATTTTATTGGGGAAAATGTGAAATTCGAAAATCATACTATTATTAACAAAGTTGAGTGGTTTTCGACTTCGAAGGTATTTATTGTTGTTGTACTCATAAATATCTACCTCTATGATTTTTTTCAGATTTTTCGGATCACAGGTGTCCAATCGCGAGGGGAGGGGGATGGGCACACATTTTTCGTGTATTTCCCCTTCGTGTGCGCCCCCTGAAGCAAAAAGTGTCAGTTTAAGACCTGTTTTGAAAAGTTCTCGTCTAGACTTTTCATATGATACCCACATTGACTACCTTTGATGAAATTTTCTTTCGGGGGCCACTCCCCTATATTGGGAGACCCCCTTAAATACCTCATAAATTTTTTTTCGTAGCTGAACTTTCAAGAGAGTACCACTTTACACCAGTGTGTAAAATTTGGTGTTTATAGCTTAAGTACTTTGAGAGAAAAACTGCTGTGACACACGGACGGACGGACAGACGGGTCGCGATTTTAGTAGGGTTTTGTAAAATTATTTTACAAAACCCTAAAAAAGGTTACTTTTATAGCTCTATTAGAATGTCAGTCAACGTGGTACACTAGGGCAGTCTATATGGGGTCGATACCCAAAAGTCAGGAATGATTTCAAAATTGTTTATGATTATTTATTATGCTTCAAAAATGGTTTTTCACTGAAAAAAATCAATTTATAACAATAGTAGTATATTTAAAACGAATTTCGTACAAAAATATAAATGCAAGAATGAACAATGTCTAATTTTAATTCTGAGCAAATCAAACAAAAATGTCTTTTACTCCAAAGCCTCTTCATCCCAAATATTAATCACTTCTGGATAAAATGACCTTCTTTCAAGCTATCTGATGAATCTCACATAAAGCTAATGAAAGGGTCTGACGATATGAGTAACCGATAGAAAATATAAGTAATGCTGTCAATTCTGGATGTTTTTCGGCTAAAATGCTCCCTGTAAGATATAAAACCTTGAGCCTTCTCGCTTAGTTTACCGACCAGTAGCAAAGCTATGTACAGGGTAGCAAAAAATTAGTCACCCCATCGGAAGATGTTAACACTTTTGCAAATGGCCTCGTGCGTGAATGATATTTGATATTTGTGAACTAGACAGCTGCAATATACACATAGCCAAGCAATGGAGCGCTATACTCCGCAAGAGCGTGTAATAACTATGTCAATTTTTTTGGCCAAAAGTCGGTCGCTGATGCTGGCGCAGCGTGAATTTCGACGTCGAATTCCGAATCGTGTCACACCAACTTGGCAAACAATCTAGCACTTAGCTTCTCGAATCTAACTGACTGGAATCACACAAGATCATGCAGGGCGTGGCCATCACCGGACTGGTCGTTCGACCGAGAATATCGCGGCTGTGGCTGTCGATGTCGCTGAGAATGATGAAACATCAACCAGACGACGGATGACGCAATCAAGCATTGCCATATGGGCCCTACAGCAAATTTCAGAGAAAAACTTACACATGTTCCCGTCCAAAGTGCATCAGTTAATGCCTGCTGTGTGTCAATTGCGTGTGAATTACTGTCAAGCCATCTTCTATCTAAACAACGAAGAAAACAATTTTATATCGAAAATCATCATGAGCAACGAGGCGCATTTCCACTTAAGCGATTTCGCCAATAAGTAAAATAAGGGATGTACCACTACAGCCCTTTTCGGCCTTCGTTTCCTGCAAATGACTCATCCAACTGTCTCGGTTCATTGACCACGTCTTTCAATTTCGAAATCCCAGGCAGTGACGAACTGTCTTCGCTGACCGAGTCAGCCTAGCGTTTCCTCGGTTTCCCCACTGGTCTCCGGCTTTCAGTTCTCGCAACGAATACCTTTCTGGGTGTTAATTGTTCGTCCATACCATTTCCGTGGCCAGATCATTGCAGCTTCTCCGGTTCGTTAAAAATATCATACAGCTTATGGTTGTATTGAATTTGCCATAGGCTCCCATCTAGCTTTGTTCCGATTGTTTGGGTCAGGACCCGTCGCTCAAAGGTGTTCAATATATTTGCGGATGATTCAGTCAGGCTCCATATTTCATACTCATAGCATAGCACAGGTGTTGTCACAGATTTGTATACTTGGAGCTTTGTTTTCCGGTGTATGCAGCTGATCTTCATGAGCGCCAAGGTTGAAAAAAATATTTAATTTGCAAGCTGTATTCTTTGGCGTGTTTCGTCTCTTTCATTACGGGTTCGTGTTATTTTGGCACCTAAATACACAAAATCACTCAGGTTTTTTTTTAGGGTTTTGTAAAATAATTTTAACAAAACCCTTCTAAAATCGCGTCCTGTCTGTCCGTCTGTCCGTCTGTCTGTCTGTCCGTCCGTCCGTGTGTCACAGCAGTTTTTCTCGGAAACTACTTAAGCTAGTAGCATCAAATTTTGTATGTAGATGTAAAGTGGTGCTCTCTTCAAAGTCCAAGTACAAAAAAATTGTATAAGGTATTTAAGGGGGGTCTCCCCATATAGGGGAGTGACCCCCCGAAAAAAAAATTTCATTGAAGGTAGCCGATATGGGTATCAAATGAAAGGCCATGATGAGGACTTCTCAAAACAGGTCTTAGTTTGGCGAAGTTTGCTTCAAAGTGCGCACAGAGAGGGGAAATACACAGAAAATTTGTGTCCCCCCCCCCCTCGCGATTGGACACCTGTGATCCAAAAAATCGCAATTCACTCAACTTTGTTAGTAATAGTATGATTTATCGATTTTATGTTTTCTTGAATAAAATCTTAACGGTACCCTTAAATTCTATGAAATTCAGTATACAGATGATTATTTATGAGCTTAATTAATCCTGCAAGTTTCATAAAGATTGAATCATATTTAGCGAAGTTATAGCGGTTTGAATTTTCCTGTATTACTATGGAACAATATGCCCTGCATGTATTAGTATGGCAACATATGGCTATGGAACAACATGGAACAACAGTTTTGCTAGGGTTTGCATGAAAATTTCAGGAATGATAGGTGTCATGAATACCTTTGAGAATCAGTTCAGCTAGTGGTATCAGTAATCGTAAAACAAAATAGTGGCTGTTTTAAATGCGAAGATTGAATAATTTTGTGTTTTTTTCCCAACTTCAACGTTTAAGGTGCATGCTTTGAACACTTGATTCAATTTAATGAATGACTGAAGATGAGTACCTACAATTAATACCCAGAAGTGAAACAAGTCAAGGAGGCAGGAGGGAGCTTCTAGCAAAAGGGCTTTGTGACAACTCTAGGATTCGAAAAAAATGGCTATTAATCGATGATAACAGTACAGGAGAGTGGCCCCTGAAAAAAAAATTCATCAAACGTAGCCGATATGAGTATGAAATGAAAGTTTCCATGGGAGCTTTTCAAAACAGTTCTTAAACTGTCAGTTTTTGCTTCAGTGGGGCACAGGGGGGGGAGGAAATACATGAAAAATGTTTGTCGCGAATGGACATCTGAAATAATTATCAAGGGAGATATTTATGAGTGTAACAATAACAAAAACCTCATAAGTCTTAATTCGTTCAACTTTGTTAATAATAGCATGATCTTCGAATTTCATAGTTTCTCCAATAAAATCGTCATTGACATGCTTCTTGACTTTATTCAATCTGGTGACTGCATTTTGAAAATTGAATACAAAACCCTTCTGACATGAGCGTAGGTCTGTTTACCCAACTTGTTTAATACCTCCATTCCCTACCACTCTTTCATCACTCTGTCATCGTTGCGCAACGCTCGTGTGATCTGCACATCACACGTCGTGTGAATGCTAAAACATCGGTATAAGAGGCACACCAAATGCTGTGAAGTACTCCTTTCATGCTAGTCTAGTTCGATTCGTGAACAGTTCTCAAAGATAAAAATAAATATTATAATACGACGCTGTAAAAAAAAACTCTGAGTTTATAAACACTAGCTGTCTTTAAGTATCTCAACGTTAGGGTCTAAAATGCCCTAATATACTGCATTTTCAATCCTGCGGACTTATCATTAATTTGAATTTATTAAATTTCCCTTAAGTCTTTTCTTAAAAACCAATAATGAGCTTGCGTTTTTCACTGTTTCTGGAAGATTGTTGTATACACGCAGAACATCATTCATTGCATCGTTCCTTAGTCGATCAGTTCTAACGTAAGGTATTACAAAATTGTTGACATTTCCGGACTTACGTGGATTTATTTGTGATACTTTTATAAAGGGGCTTCGTTCGATTCACTGGAAATTAGAGATTTGAAGATAAACTTAGCTTTCTCCATGGTAATGATTTGACTGAAGGTGAGTGCATTGGCCTGTTAATACACTAGTCTTGTAGGAGTGAGAATTGAAAGGTTTAGAATATTTTTATTGGCTTCAGCTAGTATCCTGGATATAGTATTAAGGTTTTGCTTTGACGATTGACTCCAAATGACCACCGCATAACGTAGCTTTGTCAGTACAAATGCATTTAATACAAGTTTCTTTATATGCTTTGGAAAACCTCCATATCTTCTCAACACTCCTATCATTGGTGCTAGTTGTCTCCTCAAATTATTTATTTAGTGGCAACCATGTCAAACGATGATCTATGGTAAGACCGAGATACTTAATTTCAAACACTCGGCGTTAAGTTTAAAGTCAAAATCTATGTTTTCCTTATTCTTCTGTTTAAAAATAATGTGTTTTGTTTTTGTAGTATTCAATGCTAGCTTGTTTTCGATAAGCCATGAACGATATATATCTAGATCCTCGTTGACGAAATTTCATGGCAACTTTATCATGTCCTGAATAAAGAAGTCCAGTATCATTAGCATATAATGTGTGGTGAGCTTTCAGTTTACATATATTCAAGTTATTGGTGTATAGCAAAAACAAGGATGGTCCAAGTATGGATCCTTGAGGAACGCCCGATTTCATTGGTGCTAGATTGCTCAAGACATTATTAACTGATGGTCTTTGGAATCTTCCTTCCAAATTACTTTTAAAACGCTGTTTCGTTTTTCCTTGTATACCACACGATTCAAGTTTTTGAAGTAACAGGTCATGATCAACCGTATCAAAAGCTTTCTTCAGGTCCACAAAAATTGCAATAACATAACCTCCTTTATCAAGACTTTTATTGATGTAACGTGAGACAGAAAGTAATGCATCGAAAGTACTCTTGTTCTTTTGAAAGCCAAAGTGCTTCGGATTTATGATGGAATCGTCCATTAAGAAAGATTTTAAACGATTATTTACAAGTTTTTTGAGTATTTTACTAAAGGCTGTCAAAAGTGCAACAGGGCGGTAATCATTCGAGTCCAGATGATCTCCTCCTTTGAATATTGGAATTATTTTTGCCAGTTTCTCTTCATCCGGAAATGTTCCATTTCTAATATGCTCGTTTATAAAAACTGCCAGTGTTTCAGCTATCTTCTCTTTGACTAGAAGAATGTGGCGATGTTGTCAATATCTGGTGCTGCATTTTTTTTTCAAATCTTCGATTGTATTTAATACTTCTCTTTTAGTCGTTTGATGGATTTGAACGATGGACTTAGGTGTGCTATTTATGATATTGAAATAGCTAGTTGACTTTTCACCAAGCTCCGTGGTAATTTTTTCACCAATTGTTGAAAAAAGTTGTTCAGCGAGTTTGCTGTTCCACATGGGCGTGCTGCGTTGTTAGAGTCCATGCCAAAAAATTCAGCATTTGATGACATGATCCAGGGTGATGAATGATCTTTTACTTCATTTATTATTTTCCATGTTTTGTGTGAGTTGTCCGCCGCTGTTTCCAATCTCCTGGAGTGATATGAAAGTTTAGCTTCTTTTATGAGACATTTTGATTGTTTTAGGGCTTGGTTATATACATGTTTAAGTGCTTTGATCTTCAGCGTTCTTTTTGTATTTTTTATAAACCTTCTTTTTGATAATATTAGCCTCAATAACTTTCGTTGTTATCCATGTATGTTGTCAACATCTGATCTTTTTCTCAATGGTAGAATCATGCTTGGGCTCTGTAATCATATTTATGAGCTCCATAAGGGTTTCAGGTTTTCGGTTTGTAAGCAACTGTTGAAATTTCGATTTGAAAAGAAAAATATCTGAGTATTTTGTGAGTTGGTTTTTGTTTACTGAGACTTTGACCATGGACGACAACTTTTTGGAAACGATGATCCAACTTTGGCCAGTCTGCAAGTGTGAATTTAATGTTTTCTGCATTTTTTTATCATTTGCTGCTATGTGATCCAGGCAGGTACTTGAAGTCGGGCCTTATTGACAATGACCACTCCGTTTGTTTCCAGGGCATCCTTGTAAATTCTCCATTCTGGAGATTCTGCAATCACGTCTATGTTTGTGTCAGCAACTGTGATTAGATTCATTCCAGTAGAGTGTATTGCATCTATTACTGTGCAGAAGTTCTGCGCATTGAGTTGATGATTAGGATTATAGTAAGTACCAATTTTTAGTTTTCTACCTGCGGAGATTATTTCAATTATTGTTATATTATATATGTCAGATGTTACTCTCTTTGTCACGAAACTTATTAAATTTTTTATATAAATTGCTGTACCTCCGTCACTTTTGGGCCTGCAGGAGAAAACGGAGCTATATCCCGGAATATTGTAATACTTTGCTTCTTGAGGATAGATCCATACTTCGTTTAGTATAATCAGATCCATTCCAAGATTTTCCTGCAGATAAATTTGAATATCACTCAGCTTGTGTCGTAGGCTTCTTATATTGGCATAAAAGATAGTAAATTTGTCGCTTGATTGAGTTTTGTGATTGACAATCATCCTCGAAATATTAGTCAGTACTAATCCTAGCAATTACAATTCTTCTTTTATACTCTGGGCAGTCCCACGAGTTTACTCTGTGTGAGTGATCAGCATTGTTATTATTACCTATACAATTGTAACAGTTCTTATGTCTGCTTTTGCATTCCTTGAGCTCATGCTTTCCTCCACATTTCACACATATTTGTGCTCCTTCGCATTTCGACTTCTTATGGTTATATTTTTGGCACTTAAAGCACCTCGTAACGTTAAAGTCTTCCTTCACAAAATATGACCCATAATCAATGTTGACTTATTTGTTAGCTAATTTTTTATACATGCCTCCATTTACCTCAACAATGTGTAACCATTTTCCGTTTTTTGTCTGTCTAGCATGAATGAGCTCAATTTTTTCTCTATTCCCAACATCATGGCTTAGCGCCTGTATTTCCTTTCGTAGTTCCTCATTTGTGAATCGATTATCCAGCCCATTTATAACCAGTCCTGGTTGATGCATTTTTGTCTCGGTAATGTCGTACTCATCCTGCATGTTATCCATGGTTAGTCAATATTGCTCAGACGTGTTGGCATTGGTCATTGTTTTAATTATCGCCCCACCATTGCAAATAGGCCGTAGCAGTTGAAGAGGAATCTTGCAATTTGACGGCCTTATCCTAGACTTAAAATCGGCAAGCGTTTTATCTGATAATGTATGCTTTTTTGGCTTAATTATGATCCCTTTCTGGGACATGACATCTGAGCGGAGCTTAGATGCCATGTCCCTTTTCAAATTCAGGAAAGGGTCCTGCGATGTCAACAGCAATCCTTTCAAATGGTCGCTTTGGGCCTTTGAAGGAAGTGCAAATTGTGCATCTACGAAAATAATCCTCTACGTCTTCTCAAGCGTGGAGCCAGTAAAACCTTTCCCGCAATTTTGCTAAGGTCTTACTAATACTAAGGTGGCCTCCCGAGGATCCTTCGTGCATTTCCTTTACCACATCGTGAATTCGGTTTTTGGGAATTATAGATTGCATCCTATAGGAGCTGCCATCCGCCGTTTCCCATTACCGGTTAAGTGCGCCATCCTCCACCTGAAGGGAGTTCCATTGTGTCCAATAGCTTTTCAGGGTGGCGCCATCCATTGAAACGTCCTTCAACTCAGACCGCCCTGTTGTCTCCTTCCATACGAGTAGTGGTCCGATGTTTTCATCGGCTATAGGGGCATTTCAAATCTCCTCCGATGATCAACATTCATCGGATTTGGCCTTTATCACTCCCAGATCAACGGTAAGCTCCTTATCCTCAATCCGTCGGCAATGCTTGCAGTTAGCTGGATATGGACGACGAGATAGAGCGTCAGCGTTTCCATGAACTGCGCCCTTCCGATGAACAATTTTGTAGTCATATGACTGCAATCATTGGATAAATGGCAACGACAATCGCCACGTATAAAGAACTGTTCTTTTGGAACTTCGATTGATATGTTAGATCAGTGAACAGATCAGGTGCACTGCAACAACTTCTGGATGAAATAAAGAAATATAAAATCAACAGTGCAAGAAAGTAAATGGCATGGTAAAGACATATTTCACATGTGAATGCACACCGTGTTTAAAAGCGAAAAACTGCGAGGAAGCCATGAGTTTGGAGTAGCTATTATTGTTGAAAGTACATTTAACGAATTCTTACCGACTTCAAGCCCTTCAACGAAAGGTTCTGTGCGATTAGTATCAAGACCGAATTCTTTAATGTCTGGCTGATCAACTGTTATCCACCCCCCCCCCCCCCCTCCCCCAGAAGACAAGGAAGAGGATATCAAGGATGAATTTTACAGCAGTCTAGAATGGACTGTCGATGCATTGCCGTCAAATGACATTAAAATTATTCTAGGTGACCAATGCAAAAATCGTTCGAGAAACGGCACAAAGAGGAACAAGTGGAGGATATAACCTCCATGCAGAGACCAGCGACAATGGACACGGCTGGTCGACTTCGCTACTAGTAAAGGCTTTACAGTAAGCTCCACATGCTTTCCACATCAAGACATCCATAAGAGAACGTGAGCATCCCCAGACGGCAACACATTCAACTAGATCGACCATGTTCTCATACAAAACGAGTGGCCACCAGCATTCTTGACATGCGCTCGCTCCGTGGCACTATCTGTAATTCAGACCACTACCTTATTAGGATCAAGCTCCGATGCTGCATCTCCAAGAGCTGTATACAAGGAGCATCAGTTACTCCGAGGTACCAGGTACACAAGCTATATGGTAGCTCAATAACGTTTCCATACTCTTATATGTCAGCGTTACAAAATCGTATCAACATATCCTGGTAGACGAGAGAAAGTAATAATGACATCAAAACAATGTGGAAGACAGTAAGAGATGCGGTGACAGACGCAGCCGAGAACTTCTTGGGGCACCAGGGAAAGATAAGTAGGAACAATTGGTACCACGAAAAATGCAAGGAAGCGATTAGAAACAGGAGCCAGATGCACAAAAAAAACATCCAGTGACCAACTCGGACCCTAATTCAAGCGCCAGCAAACATATTGAGTGCCTTGTAAAAATGGATTGTGAGGTGATGTCTGATGAATAATTGGAGCGAAGCTGAACAAGGTCCAATGGCAAATTTGATACAACCACTACCTGTACGAAATTAATGATAAGCTGAAAACGTCAGTGATTATTAAGTCAATGTCAAGAATCCCTTATTCAATATTAATCATTACACATTTTTGAAGAATGCAAACATATTCCAAGGAATAAAAATATTAAAACTTAATGTCCTAGATGGCTCTTCAAAATTAACTATTATAAATCAAATATCGGGTAACCAGTATAGTAGTCCGGCAGTAGTACTGCGCTGTAGACGGTCCCAAGCCTGTTTTCGAAAGGAGGAGGGAACACCCTTGTCTTTCTGACGCATAGCTTCCATGATTTCTCATCCAAAACCCCCCAATTAAAAGGTAGTGAATGCTCTCGGGGTCGTACATCGGGCTTACTTGTTCCCCAATAATGGGATTTTTAATGCCGAGAAATGCTAATAACTGTAAATAGATAAACAGCTCTGCTACTAAATCGTACCTACAACTCATTCGTGGGGACGTAAGAGTGTGCAGGTAAACTTCCGTGTCTTATAACGGAATCGACGTAATAACCATGTTGCAAGAATGGAGGTAGGACGACGGGCCAACTTCCCGCCCCGGAAAACCATACAATGTTTCGAAACCCGCAAACGGGCCTCGGAATGGATTGGACTCACGGCAACGACCTCGCAAACAAAAAAACGACTATGGCCTTGGATCCTGGAATGTTAGATCAATCAATTATCCTAGCACTGTTAAGGACCTTTTACAACAGGCCAGTCAATATCAATTAAAATTACTGGCAATCAAGGAAACGAATCGGACTGGAAAGGACTTTCAAGACATGAGATCGCACACAATACTCAGAAGCGGGAAGTCTACTGGAAAATGAGAATTTGGGGCGGCCTTTATTGTAGATAGGGAGTTCAAATCGCACGTTATTGATTTCAAGGCAATAAACGAACGGTTTTGTTCGATCCGTATATAAGCAAAATTTTTCAAAATTTGGCTGATAAATGTTCACGCCCCGACCGAAGAATGGGGCGAAGAAATGAGGGAAACGTTCTACAATCACCTGGAAAGACTAGTCGATTCATTTTCCACAAACGACACAAAAATAATTCGGGGCGATTTCAATGCTTAAGTTGGTAATGAGCCTCCACGATGAAAAAAATTACAACGGCCAGCGCTTGATCGACTTCACTTATAGCAGAAATCTAGTGATAAGTTTGACTTGCTTTCCACATTGACGCATTCATACAATGACCTGGGTATCGCCGGTTGGCAGTGCACAAAACCAGATGGATCATGTTCTGATCCAACAAAGATGGGCTTCGAGCATAGTTGACCCCCATACACACCGAGGAGCCAATTGTAACTCAGATCATTACTTGATCTCAAAGTACCCTATCGATGTCTTATATCAAAGGCATATTCCGCGAAGACCAGCCCGCTATAAAAATTTGATATCGAAAGGCTCGAAACGGCGTCTGTGGCCGAAAATTTCACAAAGACCCTCGACAACCAGCTGGCTCCCATCTTATCAGCACATGTTTAACGACAAGCAACGAGCTCTGGATGGAATTGAAAGCGGCTATTAAGACCGTGGCAGAACAGACGATTGGACATCAAGCCCGGTGCAAGAAAAATGATTGGTTTGATGATGATTGCCAAAATGCGTTGGACAAAACGAATTAGGCAAACAAATATAACGTAGGTAGGAAAACCTGGATGAAGCGAGAACACTATGAAAATCTCAGAAGAGTAGTGAATAAAATAATTGGTATTAAGAAAAGAAAATACTATGATGACCAATTGAGAAGTATTAATGTAAGTTTTGCGAGCGACAATACAAGACAAGCATAAAGAGTAGTACAAATCCAGAAACGTGGTTACCAGGCCAAAACCGCGCTCGATAGTGATGACATTGGCAATATCATCGCTGATAAAACTATGATTAAGAAAAGGTGGGCGTCATATTTCAAGAACGTAGAGTATTGGAGTCTATAGATATTTGCTTCTATTGGCCCCACCAACTCTGGATGAAGTATGTTCCATCATTCAAGCCCAAAAGAATAATAAAGTTCCGGGCATCGACGAGATTCCAGTGAAACTCATCAAATATGGTGGCAGTAGTGTTCATCAAGCTATTCACGAAGTCATCCAGCACATTTGGCAACAAAAACATATGCTGAAAGAGTGGAGCCAAACAATTATATTCCCTATCCACAAAAAAGGTGATAAGTTACAGAGCGAAAATGATAGAGGCAAACCATACTTTGTACGGCGTACAAAATATTTTCAAAGATCTTAGAAAATAAAATCGGATCATACGCCTACAGTATTATTGGGGAGTATCAAGGTGGTTTTAGAGCAGGTAGATCGACAATAGACCAAATGTTCACAGTCAAGCAGGTACTTGAAAAATGCTGGGAGTGCAACATAGACGTACACCAAATTTTTGTTGACTTTAAGCAAGCACGCGACAGTATTGATCGTAACGTACTGTACTAAGTAATGCTTTGCTTTAGCATCCCAGCCAAATTAGTTCGTCTTGCCAAAATTAAAACGATGCCGACGACCTCCCAAGTCCACATCAATAACCCACTTGCCGATCCCATTGACACAAATATTGGACTAAAACAGGGAGATTGACTGGCCCCATTGCTACTCAATTTGGCTCTGAAGTAAGTCATAAGGAAGCTATCTCTTGATACACGAGGTACATTACTATACAAGTCGAGCCAAGCGGTAGCCTAGTAGTCAAATGCATAAAATATCACACTTTGGCGAATACACTAAAGAAAATGTTGGTTGATTTGTGTATCTGGGCGCAAAAGTGACGAAAACAGTTAATAAAAGGGACGAAATACGCCGAAAAATACAGCTCGTAAATAAAATATTTCATTCAGTCTTGACGATCTTGAAGACCAGTTGCATACACAGGAGAACTAAGCTCCAAGTATACGAATCGGTGATAAGTCCTATGCCATGCTATAGGTGTGAATTGTAGACCCTAACCCAAGCGTCCGGCGGGTCATGAGGTGAATAATCGGAGCGAAGCTAGACAGGGACCGATGGCGAATTCGATGCAACCATGAGCTGTGTGAAATTTTTGAGAAACCATCGATCTCAACGATTGTAAGACTGCCGAAGCTGCAATTGGCTGGACACATGAATCGTATGGATGAACAACGGATACCCAAAAAGGTATTCACTGGGATAACAGAAGGCCGGAGACCATTGGAGAAACCGAGGAAACGCTGGTCTGACCAGGTCAACGAAGACAGTTCATCGGTGCTTGGATTTCGAAATGAGAGGACGTGATCAATGGACCGAGACAGTTGATGGCGCTATTTAGAAGAAGCGATGGCCCGAGAGGGGCTGTAGTGCTAAGAAGAAGATGAAAAATTATGGTAGTTTCTTTGTAAATCACATGTTATTTTGACACTGACAGCTGTTTCAGTCAGTATTAATTTTCAGTGGGGTAAAATAAATCGATGCATGCTTGAACACCGTTGGAGAATATTGAAATCGAGATGGATGTCCATTATTCTCAAAAAACCGTCTGTTCTGATGAAGCACATGTTCATTTCGCTAGCATTTGGGGCTCGAAAAACCCACACGTGATTGTCGGAAAGCCAATGGATCCTCAGCGAGTGACAGTGTGAATTCTAGAGTGGTGGCATCCTTGGACCGTTTTTCTTTGAATATGAGACTGGAAATGCCGTTTCAGCCAACGGAGAGTGCTACAGAGATAGTAGACTTTTTGTGGCCGGAGGTTATGGATTTGAACTTGACTGACCTTTAATTTCAACAGGACGGTGCCCCATGCCACACAGCTTATCAAACAATCGATTTTTTGTGCATAAAATTTTGTGCATAAAATTGGACCACGAAAAATGCAAGGAAGCGATTAGAAACAGGAGCCAAATGCACAAAGAAAACATCCAGTGACCAACTCGGACCCTAATTCAAGCGCCAGCAAACATATTGAGTGCCTTGTAAAAATGGATTGTGAGGTGATGTCTGATGAATAATTGGAGCGAAGCTGAACAAGGTCCAATGGCAAATTTGATACAACCACTACCTGTACGAAATTAATGATAAGCTGAAAACGTCAGTGATTATTAAGTCAATGTCAAGAATCCCTTATTCAATATTAATCATTACACATTTTTGAAGAATGCAAACATATTCCAAGGAATAAAAATATTAAAACTTAATGTCCTAGATGGCTCTTCAAAATTAACTATTATAAATCAAATATCGGGTAACCAGTATAGTAGTCCGGCAGTAGTACTGCGCTGTAGACGGTCCCAAGCCTGTTTTCGAAAGGAGGAGGGAACACCCTTGTCTTTCCGACGCATAGCTTCCATGATTTCTCATCCAAAACCCCCCAATTAAAAGGTAGTGAATGCTCTCGGGGTCGTATATCGGGCTTACTTGTTCCCCAATAATGGGATTTTTAATGCCGAGAAATGCTAATAACTGTAAATAGATAAACAGCTCTGCTACTAAATCGTACCTACAACTCATTCGTGGGGACGTAAGAGTGTGCAGGTAAACTTCCGTGTCTTATAACGGAATCGACGTAATAACCATGTTGCAAGAATGGAGGTAGGACGACGGGCCAACTTCCCGCCCCAGAAAACCATACAATGTTTCGAAACCCGCAAACGGGCCTCGGAATGGATTGGACTCACGGCAACGACCTCGCAAACAAAAAAACGACTATGGCCTTGGATCCTGGAATGTTAGATCAATCAATTATCCTAGCACTGTTAAGGACCTTTTACAACAGGCCAGTCAATATCAATTAAAATTACTGGCAATCAAGGAAACGAATCGGACTGGAAAGGACTTTCAAGACATGAGATCGCACACAATACTCAGAAGCGGGAAGTCTACTGGAAAATGAGAATTTGGGGCGGCCTTTATTGTAGATAGGGAGTTCAAATCGCACGTTATTGATTTCAAGGCAATAAACGAACGGTTTTGTTCGATCCGTATATAAGCAAAATTTTTCAAAATTTGGCTGATAAATGTTCACGCCCCGACCGAAGAATGGGGCGAAGAAATGAGGGAAACGTTCTACAATCACCTGGAAAGACTAGTCGATTCATTTTCCACAAACGACACAAAAATAATTCGGGGCGATTTCAATGCTTAAGTTGGTAATGAGCCTCCACGATGAAAAAAATTACAACGGCCAGCGCTTGATCGACTTCACTTATAGCAGAAATCTAGTGATAAGTTTGACTTGCTTTCCACATTGACGCATTCATACAATGACCTGGGTATCGCCGGTTGGCAGTGCACAAAACCAGATGGATCATGTTCTGATCCAACAAAGATGGGCTTCGAGCATAGTTGACCCCCATACACACCGAGGAGCCAATTGTAACTCAGATCATTACTTGATCTCAAAGTACCCTATCGATGTCTTATATCAAAGGCATATTCCGCGAAGACCAGCCCGCTATAAAAATTTGATATCGAAAGGCTCGAAACGGCGTCTGTGGCCGAAAATTTCACAAAGACCCTCGACAACCAGCTGGCTCCCATCTTATCAGCACATGTTTAACGACAAGCAACGAGCTCTGGATGGAATTGAAAGCGGCTATTAAGACCGTGGCAGAACAAACGATTGGACATCAAGGCCGGTGCAAGAAAAATGATTGGTTTGATGATGATTGCCAAAATGCGTTGGACAAAACGAATTAGGCAAACAAATATAACGTAGGTAGGAAAACCTGGATGAAGCGAGAACACTATGAAAATCTCAGAAGAGTAGTGAATAAAATAATTGGTATTAAGAAAAGAAAATACTATGATGACCAATTGAGAAGTATTAATGTAAGTTTTGCGAGCGACAATACAAGACAAGCATAAAGAGTAGTACAAATCCAGAAACGTGGTTACCAGGCCAAAACCGCGCTCGATAGTGATGACATTGGCAATATCATCGCTGATAAAACTATGATTAAGAAAAGGTGGGCGTCATATTTCAAGAACGTAGAGTATTGGAGTCTATAGATATTTGCTTCTATTGGCCCCACCAACTCTGGATGAAGTATGTTCCATCATTCAAGCCCAAAAGAATAATAAAGTTCCGGGCATCGACGAGATTCCAGTGAAACTCATCAAATATGGTGGCAGTAGTGTTCATCAAGCTATTCACGAAGTCATCCAGCACATTTGGCAACAAAAACATATGCTGAAAGAGTGGAGCCAAACAATTATATTCCCTATCCACAAAAAAGGTGATAAGTTACAGAGCGAAAATGATAGAGGCAAACCATACTTTGTACGGCGTACAAAATATTTTCAAAGATCTTAGAAAATAAAATCGGATCATACGCCTACAGTATTATTGGGGAGTATCAAGGTGGTTTTAGAGCAGGTAGATCGACAATAGACCAAATGTTCACAGTCAAGCAGGTACTTGAAAAATGCTGGGAGTGCAACATAGACGTACACCAAATTTTTGTTGACTTTAAGCAAGCACGCGACAGTATTGATCGTAACGTACTGTACTAAGTAATGCTTTGCTTTAGCATCCCAGCCAAATTAGTTCGTCTTGCCAAAATTAAAACGATGCCGACGACCTCCCAAGTCCACATCAATAACCCACTTGCCGATCCCATTGACACAAATATTGGACTAAAACAGGGAGATTGACTGGCCCCATTGCTACTCAATTTGGCTCTGAAGTAAGTCATAAGGAAGCTATCTCTTGATACACGAGGTACATTACTATACAAGTCGAGCCAAGCGGTAACCTAGTAGTCAAATGCATAAAATATCACACTTTGGCGAATACACTAAAGAAAATGTTGGTTGATTTGTGTATCTGGGCGCAAAAGTGACGAAAACAGTTAATAAAAGGGACGAAATACGCCGAAAAATACAGCTCGTAAATAAAATATTTCATTCAGTCTTGACGATCTTGAAGACCAGTTGCATACACAGGAGAACTAAGCTCCAAGTATACGAATCGGTGATAAGTCCTATGCCATGCTATAGGTGTGAATTGTAGACCCTAACCCAAGCGTCCGGCGGGTCATGAGGTGAATAATCGGAGCGAAGCTAGACAAGGACCGATGGCGAATTCGATGCAACCATGAGCTGTGTGAAATTTTTGAGAAACCATCGATCTCAACGATTGTAAGACTGCCGAAGCTGCAATTGGCTGGACACATGAATCGTATGGATGAACAACGGATACCCAAAAAGGTATTCACTGGGATAACAGAAGGCCGGAGACCATTGGAGAAACCGAGGAAACGCTGGTCTGACCAGGTCAACGAAGACAGTTCATCGGTGCTTGGATTTCGAAATGAGAGGACGTGATCAATGGACCGAGACAGTTGATGGCGCTATTTAGAAGAAGCGATGGCCCGAGAGGGGCTGTAGTGCTAAGAAGAAGATGAAAAATTATGGTAGTTTCTTTGTAAATCACATGTTATTTTGACACTGACAGCTGTTTCAGTCAGTATTAATTTTCAGTGGGGTAAAATAAATCGATGCATGCTTGAACACCGTTGGAGAATATTGAAATCGAGATGGATGTCCATTATTCTCAAAAAACCGTCTGTTCTGATGAAGCACATGTTCATTTCGCTAGCATTTGGGGCTCGAAAAACCCACACGTGATTGTCGGAAAGCCAATGGATCCTCAGCGAGTGACAGTGTGAATTCTAGAGTGGTGGCATCCTTGGACCGTTTTTCTTTGAATATGAGACTGGAAATGCCGTTTCAGCCAACGGAGAGTGCTACAGAGATAGTAGACTTTTTGTGGCCGGAGGTTATGGATTTGAACTTGACTGACCTTTAATTTCAACAGGACGGTGCCCCATGCCACACAGCTTATCAAACAATCGATTTTTTGTGCATAAAATTTTGTGCATAAAATTGGACCACGAAAAATGCAAGGAAGCGATTAGAAACAGGAGCCAAATGCACAAAGAAAACATCCAGTGACCAACTCGGACCCTAATTCAAGCGCCAGCAAACATATTGAGTGCCTTGTAAAAATGGATTGTGAGGTGATGTCTGATGAATAATTGGAGCGAAGCTGAACAAGGTCCAATGGCAAATTTGATACAACCACTACCTGTACGAAATTAATGATAAGCTGAAAACGTCAGTGATTATTAAGTCAATGTCAAGAATCCCTTATTCAATATTAATCATTACACATTTTTGAAGAATGCAAACATATTCCAAGGAATAAAAATATTAAAACTTAATGTCCTAGATGGCTCTTCAAAATTAACTATTATAAATCAAATATCGGGTAACCAGTATAGTAGTCCGGCAGTAGTACTGCGCTGTAGACGGTCCCAAGCCTGTTTTCGAAAGGAGGAGGGAACACCCTTGTCTTTCCGACGCATAGCTTCCATGATTTCTCATCCAAAACCCCCCAATTAAAAGGTAGTGAATGCTCTCGGGGTCGTACATCGGGCTTACTGGTTCCCCAATAATGGGATTTTTAATGCCGAGAAATGCTAATAACTGTAAATAGATAAACAGCTCTGCTACTAAATCGTACCTACAACTCATTCGTGGGGACGTAAGAGTGTGCAGGTAAACTTCCGTGTCTTATAACGGAATCGACGTAATAACCATGTTGCAAGAATGGAGGTAGGACGACGGGCCAACTTCCCGCCCCAGAAAACCATACAATGTTTCGAAACCCGCAAACGGGCCTCGGAATGGATTGGACTCACGGCAACGACCTCGCAAACAAAAAAACGACTATGGCCTTGGATCCTGGAATGTTAGATCAATCAATTATCCTAGCACTGTTAAGGACCTTTTACAACAGGCCAGTCAATATCAATTAAAATTACTGGCAATCAAGGAAACGAATCGGACTGGAAAGGACTTTCAAGACATGAGATCGCACACAATACTCAGAAGCGGGAAGTCTACTGGAAAATGAGAATTTGGGGCGGCCTTTATTGTAGATAGGGAGTTCAAATCGCACGTTATTGATTTCAAGGCAATAAACGAACGGTTTTGTTCGATCCGTATATAAGCAAAATTTTTCAAAATTTGGCTGATAAATGTTCACGCCCCGACCGAAGAATGGGGCGAAGAAATGAGGGAAACGTTCTACAATCACCTGGAAAGACTAGTCGATTCATTTTCCACAAACGACACAAAAATAATTCGGGGCGATTTCAATGCTTAAGTTGGTAATGAGCCTCCACGATGAAAAAAATTACAACGGCCAGCGCTTGATCGACTTCACTTATAGCAGAAATCTAGTGATAAGTTTGACTTGCTTTCCACATTGACGCATTCATACAATGACCTGGGTATCGCCGGTTGGCAGTGCACAAAACCAGATGGATCATGTTCTGATCCAACAAAGATGGGCTTCGAGCATAGTTGACCCCCATACACACCGAGGAGCCAATTGTAACTCAGATCATTACTTGATCTCAAAGTACCCTATCGATGTCTTATATCAAAGGCATATTCCGCGAAGACCAACCCGCTATAAAAATTTGATATCGAAAGGCTCGAAACGGCGTCTGTGGCCGAAAATTTCACAAAGACCCTCGACAACCAGCTGGCTCCCATCTTATCAGCACATGTTTAACGACAAGCAACGAGCTCTGGATGGAATTGAAAGCGGCTATTAAGACCGTGGCAGAACAGACGATTGGACATCAAGCCCGGTGCAAGAAAAATGATTGGTTTGATGATGATTGCCAAAATGCGTTGGACAAAACGAATTAGGCAAACAAATATAACGTAGGTAGGAAAACCTGGATGAAGCGAGAACACTATGAAAATCTCAGAAGAGTAGTGAATAAAATAATTGGTATTAAGAAAAGAAAATACTATGATGACCAATTGAGAAGTATTAATGTAAGTTTTGCGAGCGACAATACAAGACAAGCATAAAGAGTAGTACAAATCCAGAAACGTGGTTACCAGGCCAAAACCGCGCTCGATAGTGATGACATTGGCAATATCATCGCTGATAAAACTATGATTAAGAAAAGGTGGGCGTCATATTTCAAGAACGTAGAGTATTGGAGTCTATAGATATTTGCTTCTATTGGCCCCACCAACTCTGGATGAAGTATGTTCCATCATTCAAGCCCAAAAGAATAATAAAGTTCCGGGCATCGACGAGATTCCAGTGAAACTCATCAAATATGGTGGCAGTAGTGTTCATCAAGCTATTCACGAAGTCATCCAGCACATTTGGCAACAAAAACATATGCTGAAAGAGTGGAGCCAAACAATTATATTCCCTATCCACAAAAAAGGTGATAAGTTACAGAGCGAAAATGATAGAGGCAAACCATACTTTGTACGGCGTACAAAATATTTTCAAAGATCTTAGAAAATAAAATCGGATCATACGCCTACAGTATTATTGGGGAGTATCAAGGTGGTTTTAGAGCAGGTAGATCGACAATAGACCAAATGTTTACAGTCAAGCAGGTACTTGAAAAATGCTGGGAGTGCAACATAGACGTACACCAAATTTTTGTTGACTTTAAGCAAGCACGCGACAGTATTGATCGTAACGTACTGTACTAAGTAATGCTTTGCTTTAGCATCCCAGCCAAATTAGTTCGTCTTGCCAAAATTAAAACGATGCCGACGACCTCCCAAGTCCACATCAATAACCCACTTGCCGATCCCATTGACACAAATATTGGACTAAAACAGGGAGATTGACTGGCCCCATTGCTACTCAATTTGGCTCTGAAGTAAGTCATAAGGAAGCTATCTCTTGATACACGAGGTACATTACTATACAAGTCGAGCCAAGCGGTAGCCTAGTAGTCAAATGCATAAAATATCACACTTTGGCGAATACACTAAAGAAAATGTTGGTTGATTTGTGTATCTGGGCGCAAAAGTGACGAAAACAGTTAATAAAAGGGACGAAATACGCCGAAAAATACAGCTCGTAAATAAAATATTTCATTCAGTCTTGACGATCTTGAAGACCAGTTGCATACACAGGAGAACTAAGCTCCAAGTATACGAATCGGTGATAAGTCCTATGCCATGCTATAGGTGTGAATTGTAGACCCTAACCCAAGCGTCCGGCGGGTCATGAGGTGAATAATCGGAGCGAAGCTAGACAGGGACCGATGGCGAATTCGATGCAACCATGAGCTGTGTGAAATTTTTGAGAAACCATCGATCTCAACGATTGTAAGACTGCCGAAGCTGCAATTGGCTGGACACATGAATCGTATGGATGAACAACGGATACCCAAAAAGGTATTCACTGGGATAACAGAAGGCCGGAGACCATTGGAGAAACCGAGGAAACGCTGGTCTGACCAGGTCAACGAAGACAGTTCATCGGTGCTTGGATTTCGAAATGAGAGGACGTGATCAATGGACCGAGACAGTTGATGGCGCTATTTAGAAGAAGCGATGGCCCGAGAGGGGCTGTAGTGCTAAGAAGAAGATGAAAAATTATGGTAGTTTCTTTGTAAATCACATGTTATTTTGACACTGACAGCTGTTTCAGTCAGTATTAATTTTCAGTGGGGTAAAATAAATCGATGCATGCTTGAACACCGTTGGAGAATATTGAAATCGAGATGGATGTCCATTATTCTCAAAAAACCGTCTGTTCTGATGAAGCACATGTTCATTTCGCTAGCATTTGGGGCTCGAAAAACCCACACGTGATTGTCGGAAAGCCAATGGATCCTCAGCGAGTGACAGTGTGAATTCTAGAGTGGTGGCATCCTTGGACCGTTTTTCTTTGAATATGAGACTGGAAATGCCGTTTCAGCCAACGGAGAGTGCTACAGAGATAGTAGACTTTTTGTGGCCGGAGGTTATGGATTTGAACTTGACTGACCTTTAATTTCAACAGGACGGTGCCCCATGCCACACAGCTTATCAAACAATCGATTTTTTGTGCATAAAATTGGCCGCCTCGAAGCTGCGATTTGACACCTTTGGACTTCTTTTTATGGGGCACTGTGAAAGATCGATGTTATGCGGAAGCACTGAAATGGAACTTTTAACAATCCGTTGCTGAGAAAGGGGCCCGAAACCAGCAATAATATCTTGGGAAATTCGGCTGACAGGATGTCTTACTGTCACACCAGCCGTGGCAGGCATATGAATGAAATTATATTACACAAACCTAACGGAAAAGTTTGTCCAAAATAAAAGGAAAAAATTGATTTTTGTTCATTTTATGCAAACACAATTTTATATATGAAAGATTCAAAATGTTCCCTTACAAGCACTATTTTTATTTATCTTTTCTGCTAGATACCGATTTTTTGGGACTAATCGTCTCCTTCATCAGAGGATTACTCCCCAATCCATCTCAGGCTTTCTGTACATGCATGAGGACATGTTCTATTGAGAACTCTTAATCTTTCCATAGTGCTGGCACTCTGGTTGTACTAGATCTGACATCCATATGCCAAAACTGTCTGATCAGGGTCTTGTAACAGAAAACGTTGACCTTTTAATCAATGTATCTGGAATAAAAGAGACGTTGAAGGGGTATTACTGCTTTTGTGCTTTACTGCAAATAATTCTGACATGTTCAGTATAGTACAGACCCTGATCGAGATGAAGACCGAAGTATCGAATGCAGGGTTTATGTGGAACCCGTTCTGAACTGCCCTCACCAGCCATAATGTGGAAATCCTTCCAGCACGTTTCAGGTATTGACTGGCCAGCCACAGCATTGTCCAAAATAAAATTGTTTTGCACTTCTGCGCATCGATTTTCATTCGCCAATTGTCAGTGAAGAGCTGCACAACATTGAACATTTTTTGAAGATTGCTCTGAACTATTGCAGCTTTTTGGTTGGTGGTATAATGATCAGCTCATCAACAAACGCTACGAAGAATTGCGTTGGTGAGACGTTCAGATCAAACCGTTCAATAGCTTGCGAATGAATATTGAGAAAAGCAGAAGCGCAGCAACTGTTTCTTGCTGTAGGGCCATCAAGACGTTAAAGTTACTCATTGATGCCAGATTACCATCAGTTTAAGCAAATGATTTCCCGTACAACATATTACACATCGTGGTGACAAGGTGCCTGGTTAACCTATCCAGAAGGACTTTAAAACTAGTCCATCTAATCACACCGTATCGAAGGCTTTCTCCGTATCAACGAAACATGCTCCAACACTATTTCTATTGTTGAGTTCTCAATAAAACGTGCGAGGTTACTTTCGGTATCGCGTGTATGATTGAAAACTAAATTGGCAATTCGGCACCATCTCTTTGTTTAATATCACTTCAAGCATCTTGCTGATGGTAGGTAGCAAGCTAATTGGGCGGTAGCTTTTAGTATGCGAAGATTCTTTTCCTTTCATCAAGATTAAAACAATTTTTTTGGTAATTTTTTTTTATTTTTCAGCATAATCTCCTTGGAGCTCAATACACTTGGTTAGATGTTTCTCTAATTTTTGAAAAAATTGTTGTCAACGAGCCATTTTTTCAGGTTTGGGAATAGGGTAAAGTCACTGGGGGTTAAATCTGGCGAACGCGTTGGGTGGTCGACGAATTCGAACTTTAATTCTTCAATTTTAGCCGTTGATCGTGAACATGCGTGAACACGGGCATTGTCCTGATGACGGAGGATTTTTTTCTATTTAAATGAGGCCGTTTTACTTTAATTTTTTCTTTTAGCTGGTCTAATAAAGATGCATATTACTCCCCTGTAATTATTTTTCCTTTTACAAATAGTCCCACGTGCATCCCAAAAAACAGTAGCCATAACCTTCTTTGGACATGGTTCGCATTTAACAATCCACTGCTTTGACTGTTTTTTGTCTCGGGAGTGTGATGGTGTATCCATGTTTCATCTCCAAGCACAATTCGATGAAAAAACTCACCCAGATTACGTTGCATGAGCGACAAAAGAGCTTTAGAGACAACCATCCTATTGCGTTTATTGTCGACTGTGAGCATACGCGGCACCCATCTTGCCGAAATCTTTTTCATACCCAATTTGTCATGTAAAATAGAAATGACGCAACCTTTTGAAATCCCTGTAACCTGAACTATCTCACTCAACTTTAATCTTCGGTCTCTTAACACCATATTGTGGATATTATTGACAATTTCTGGCGTAGTCACCTCTACAAGGCTTCCTGAGCGTGGTTCATCCTTTGTTGATGTACGACCGCGTTCAAATTCATTAAACCAGTTACAAATAGTTGCATATGAAGGAGCAGATGTGCCGTGAACTAAATCCAATTCATTTTTTATTTCTTTTGCTCTTAAGTCTTTTATATGAAAATGTTTAGTAATAGATCTAAACTCGAGTTTTTCTATTTTTGTAATCAAATAACTTTTTTTCAATACACGAGAAACACACAAGAACTCAACCAATCTGGCTGAAACTTCACAGCATAACTAGTCGGTAGTGTCGCTGCATAGATACAGACCGCTTATAGTGCTAGTCGCGCCATCTGTTTAATTTTCTAAGGACCTTGACCTACCCTCATATTTGATTCCCTCTCTCAGGGTTTGGTAGATGGATGAGTTCTAAATGTGTTCCAATTGGGGCAAGTTTCTGCTATGCATCAAATATAATCCTGTTTAAACTTCTATCCGGAGTTGTACCATAAATTTCGATACCAGTTCTATCGAGAAGATTTATCCCATCTATAGTGACGTTGATTCGACACCTTCACTCGAGACTTCTTACGGAATAAGCTATTTACTTTGGTAAAAACGCCATCTGGGTCCTGTGGGCCAACACGTCTCAGTTTTTCCTGCCATTGATTGTTGACCTCTCTCCCTGAAGTATGAATGGACTAAGTTCCAGACATTCTTCATGTGTAATTTCAACCAAGTCAACGAGGAATGGTTGTAGTCCAAAAATCGTGATAAATATTGTTGACGCGTGCGAGAAGAAAGCTTTTCAATCTTTTTAATCTTGCGGTGGTTGGTGTTTCATATTATTCAATATTGTTTCGGTTTTAATCTTGGGAACTATTTTCTCAATTACTACCAATGTCAGCTTCTCTAACTTCAACGAATAGAGATCTATTTCATCGTTAGTTAGATTCCTGTCATTAGAAACCATTGAAGAAGCATTGACATCGTCAGAAGGAGGACATGGCTTCTGGTGATTGCGTGTTAGTCGCTGTCATAAGAACCATCCGCAGTTTCCGTTGAGAACTATTAAAGCTGAATTCATATCAGCGTCAGCAATGCAGAAGTCCTAGAACAAATTTTTCCTTGGTTATGTTGGGAGCTCCAACCCATATACAATCGATTGCACCTGTATTCAATTTGGTCCTCAGTTATCCACAGTTAAAGGAATACACTTCTTGGATCAAATTGGCAATCAGCCATGATGTATGCTTGGCATTCAGAGTACCGGCAAGCATATAATAACTGTACTGCCTGTTCAATTCGAGTATTTCAAACAAGGAGTTGAGCTCCTCCTTGAACTTGAGAACCTTTTGACCAGTTGCATAGGCAGAGATAACGAAGAGGTTATCTCCACCTGGCAGTGAAATTTTGATAACGGAAACTTCAAGAAATTATAAGTTTTTGAAATCGAATCGATTTTTTTAATATTTTGAAAACAATAGGGTCTTCTAACCAGTCTCCCGGCACCACATCCCCTATCACCTTTACCCTATCGTTTTTTACGAATTCAAAATTCTTGAATGTTATCGAGTGCTATGAATCGAGGTGGGTTTCAGTGAGAAGCATGATGTCAGACTTTTGCTTGACATGGAACTCTAGGAAGCAGTCACGTCGATGTAGACTCACAGTGGAGTTAACATTGATCGAGATGAGACGAATCGTGTCCATGGAGATATGACAGCATGACAAGTTATTCGTGGACATATTTCCCTAAATGCTGAAAAAAAAAAATCATTTTTTCATCTTGTTTGTTGATTCTTGTTGAAAGTGACTCAAGTCGTTGATAGATTTTTGGACGGACACACGACCAAAGCGTGATACTGACAATATCACCTTGTGGAATGCCAATAAATTCGATCATGATAATGAGATACTCTTACTATCTCTAAGTGAATACTCGAAAGGGGCTGTAGTGCTACAAAACAAAACAAACAAGTTGAGTGGACAGACCTTGGCTCATGTCAGAAGGGTACACTGCTTCTCAGAAATGCAGTCACCAGCAACGAATAAAGTCAAGAAATATGTTAAAGAAATGTGCACGTTCAAAAGAAAATCCATTGTTTTTCTGTTTTCAACGGTCGCCATTTCGTTACAAACCAACAAAAATTACTCAAATCATAAATTCCCACAAATATTAATTTTATTGACCTTACTTGAAAATTCCTGGAAGATCAAATCAAAATTGCAGTGACTAGTTCGATGAAAAGTCCATAAAATACCAAAATCATGTTCTATTGTTGTTGTAATTGGCGAAAGTTCAAACGGCTATAACTTCCGTGTATATCATTCGATTTTCATCAATCTTACGGAGTTTAAGGACCTTTTGTAGGAATGCTTAAGTATCAAATTTTTTCCGTTTAAGGCAACCTATACGATTTTATTAGGGAAAATGTGATAGTGGAATATCATATTCTTAACAAAGTTGAGTGAATTTTGACTTCTAAGGGATTTGTTGTTGTTGTACTCATAAACGCCTAGGTCCATAATTTTTTTCAGATTTTTCGTATCACAGGTGTCCAATCACGAGGAAGCGACACAAATTTTTCGTATACTTCCCCTTCCTGTGCGCCCCTCGAAGCAAAAAGTGTCAAATTAAGACCTGTTTTGAAAATTTCTCATCAAGACCTTCCATTTGATACCCAAATCGGCTACCTTTGATGAATTTTTTTTTCGGGGGCCACTCCCCTCTACGGGAAGATCAATCAATTATAAAATTTTTTTTAGTTGAACTTTGAAGAGAGCACCTCTTTAGACCTGCAGGCAAAATTTGATTTTTCTAGTTTAAGTAGTTTGCGAGAAAAAGTGCTGTCACGAACGGACAGACGGACGTGATTTTAGTAGGGTTTTGTAAAATAATTTTTCAAAACCCTAAAAATATTTACATTATTTACATTTTTGTCCGCTGGTTTTCTAGCGGCGGATACGAATGATACCCCGGGCATGACGAAGTTGGATCACACTGCGGTGTACGAGTACTTGGGTTTGTTTTGGAATAAATTTGACTTTTGCATCTTGATATCGAGGGCGTCCTCGATATGATGCTGGTTACGAAAGAAAATACAGTTCACACTGTACAGGTTTTCATACTTATACTTGACACATCTGTATTTCATGGCACAAATGGCAGCCGAATGACCGAATTTTTAATACGTATAGCCCTGATTAACCTCGCTCTTATCGAGACGCTCCCACCTCACTATTCGGGAGCTCAAGTACCTTATTTTTTGAAGGGCACTTCGATTGCTCGAAATTTGGAATCGGTAAAAAGGTAAATTTTTATGTTCGACAATCAATCTCTTTGTTGCGAAATCTTAAACTGCAATAAATTGTATTTCTGGTGCAGCTTTTTAAATCACCTGAAGGAGATTGACTGTGCCCTCACCGCAGCCCAGACCCTTCAACAAAGCGATCTTGTTTTTCTCTCTCTTGGGGGGTATATGTAAAGTGCAGAGCCTCTCTAGAATTTGAAGCACTTTTTGCTGCCTAAAAGCCAACCAATAACATAGTTTTGATCATCAATTTGTCAGCATTCACTCTATTGATTTCGCAATCATTTTCACTTTTTACTTTTTTTTTATTAATATTTTTAGACGGCGCAGCAGACAAAACTGTTGGTTTTATCTCCCTGTTTTTAATTTTTAAATAGGGTAAGTCCAGGATAATTGGACCATGTTTTTCTTAAGCTATTTTTCCCGAAATTTTGCAATGTCTAGGATAAGTTTTATATTTTTTAATAAGTATATATGTATTGTAAGGAAGTTTGCAGTTGTTAAGCTTATCACACCGGGAGTTATGATGTTTTTTTGGTTTTGCCCCAAGCATACTCGGGTTAGATGGACCACCTAATAGGGATTGATGGACCGCTTTTTTATGTGACTAAATCAGGATATAACACAAAAAATACATGTTAGCAAAGGTATAAAGACTAATTATTCCAAGCTATAAAGTCAGGGGATAGAGTTATAAACTATTTAATATGATTAATAGATTTGACAATCAAAATAATTAAAAAAAAAGAGCTAGTATAACTCAGTTTCTAGAAATTTGAATCATTCAGCAGTCATCTTATTTGGTGGATCTTGCTTTCCGCAGTAATCGCATTTATCCTCGAATCTTGTACAGCCTTCATGTGTCCAGCAGGAGCATGACACACACTTAATCCAATCTTCATCTCGTTTTGTTTCGTTGTAGTTCTCTTCACATCATACACAGAAATTTTCATCCCTATCACTTTCATAAAGATTGTCGTTGCAAATTGTGTCGATATCAATATCTTCGAAATCTTGTTTTTTTCTTCGCGTTCTCTTACTTTTATTGATCGTTGTTCGCATATTGTTCTCATTTCTTTTCTCTAGCTTCTTTTTCTCCTTTTCTCTTTTCTTTTCCTCTCGGTCTTTCTTTTTTCCTCCCTGTCTTTCTTCTTCTCTTCTTTCATTTTAATTTTTGACTCTATCTCATTTTTTTCTTTTTCAGAGTAGTTTTGTTTTCTGGAGAGCTTAACACTGTTGATATAGTTTGAACTTTTCTTTTCACAGTCTGAACTTTGTTGACACAAGGCACTGGATGTAGTTTGTCCAATAACTTTGAAGGGGTCACAATTTCAGGTTTATTCTGGTGCTTATCAGAAGGTCCAGGTAAAGGAACATTTTCAAAGCTTCTTGAAGTACCAGCACTACAACCGCTTCTTCAGGAATTAGAGCCTGCCATAGCAACATCTTCACTTGGGCTATTAGGACCAGCAATAGTGGCATCATTTTTTGAACTACCGGAGCCAGCAATATCAACACCAGTCATAACGTTTTCGAAAACAAGAGATGTATCTGGAGGCCTGGAGTCCATTGATTCTGACAAAAAAGCGTAGTTTGGTATCGCATCAGGTTCAAATGGAATGATTCCACACGTTCTAAATCCACTTATTCCATTTTCTGCGTTCGCTGACTTACCCCAAGCTATGCTAAGAAGCGCACCAAACTGCAGTCGAGTTATCTTCCTTGAAGAGTTATTGGTCACGTACCTGAGCAAGCAGAATAATAGTTCATTTTTAAAGACTTGAAGAAAGCGCGGTCTAACGGTTGAAGCCAATGACTGGTGTGGGGAGGAGTGCTCATCAAAATTATTTGATTATTTTCTGCGAACTCTAGCATTTCAACGCAGCTAGTATGTGATGTATTGTTGCGAGTTCCGGCGTACCAACCTCCTCCCATTCGCAACTTCAAATTGCCGCCGTAACATTTTCATCTACCTTTGGGTATTTATACCTTTTTCCCTGTTATTTATTTAATTTTATTAAAATTTTTCCAATTTCCATATAATTTTTACTTCTCCATCATCACAATCCTACCCTTTTCCCTTATTACCAACTAAAATAATATAATATATACTTATAATTTCAATTTTTCCACTAACAACATTCCATTGATTAATTCCCACTAACAAAATTTCATTCAACACCTTTTCCCTAACAAAACCTAATTCCTTTCCTTTATACTAACTAATTCTTCAAAAATTAATTCACGTTCCCCTACTAACGAAGTTCAAACTCATACCCAAAGGCATCGTTGAAGTTGCTTATGAGATGAATGGGAGGTCAACAATCCATGGCACTATTAGCTGCGTCGCGAGTTCTCGATCGGGGGTCTGCTGGAACCCTGAGTTCAAGTTCCCCCGGGCGCAGGGAAGCACTCTTTTTGGGGTATCGGCAAAACCAATAGCTTCCGTAATGTATATGTGACACTTTGCATTCAACCAAGCGCTTCTTGGAGTGTGTAAATTACCATATGTAAAACAATGGATACTATTGAGTTTGTCGATATGGAACTAAAGATGTGTGGGTAGCGGAATCGAAGTGTAATGAACTTCAATTACGTTACCCAGCGGTAATTTGAAAATGAAAAGGATTGCGGGATCGGATGGGATGAAGGTGAAAGGTGGAATTAAGTGGTGAGGATTGAGGCAGTCAGATTTTGATTTGGTAAAGAAGAGGGAGTTTTTTTGGGTTTTTTTCGTGGAATTGGTATTTTGGCTGTTTTAGTGACGGAGAAGGAGAGTGAAAGGATTGGAAAAGTGAAGGAATTTTAATTTGGAGGGTGGAATTTTTGTTTGGAAATTGACTTCAGTGACGGAGGACAGAGTAGGAAAAGTGGAAAAGTGAATTCAAGTTGGAATGTGAGGATTATATTTCTAATTTGAAGTGCGGGACCGTCTCAATATTAACTTTATGGAAAAGATGGAATTGGTGCGAGTTTGAAGTTGAAGTTTGAGAATTATATTTCTAACTTGAAGTGCGGTACCGTCTCAATCTTAACTATATGGAAAAGATTGAGTTAGTGAAATTGACGCAGTTGAAGTAGAACGAAGTGCCGAGAGTGATTCTTCCGTTAAAAAAAAAAAACTGTTTGGTTGGGTTTCGAAGAGGGCCAAGTGCCGGAATTAACGTTTTCGTGTTTGCGAGTAAACCATATTGATGGATCGGAGAGAGCGATAAATGGCCGTTGCATGTTCCTTGGTTTTTGTTCTATTATTGATTGCATTTTTGTTGAAATATTAACATTGTCACAAAGTGTGGCAGCACTGTTATTGCGAAATTCACTGTCAAAATCTAAATGTCTCTCTCATACACACATTCAAGCAGTAGCACAGTTAGTACAGTCAGAACATTCAAGCGATCAATATTCAATAAAATAGAACTCCATAAAAGCAAGCATTTCTTTTAGTATAAGCATAAATCGTTGTCTTTCAATTTTGTCTAATTTTATTTCCTGCGTTAAACTTGAAATTACAATAGGTTATGGGCCCAGTGAGCCTAAAATAGTTAGACAATTGAAAAATAGTGAGTCACATCGTCGAATGTGTAAAGTGTTTTATTCCAACAGTCGTCTTGTTATAGCGTAATGGAAAATATGTAAAACGGTTTCTGGACTCTATAAAAGTGAATAAAAAGTTGGACAAATCCCATAAATATTCATAGTTAAAATAGACAAGCATCGCCCAATGTTTGTAGTGCAAAGCCAAATCAATTGACTTCATCGTCGCATGAAATATTTGAATTTCACAATAGTGTGCAAGCGTTGCCGTTTTGTGTTTACAGTAAAGTGCGCGTGCACAGCAGTCGAACGTCGTCATTGAATTCAAAAGAACAGATTAACTAAGCAGTGGCTACTCTTCGTCGGTGTTTACATACAGTTTTTTTGTGCGATTTTGGCTGAAAGTATTTCACCATGAACGACAAAGACGATCACAATTTTATCGGCCACAAATTGAAAGATCAATCGAGTTACAAATTACGGAAATTTCAAATCACTGCATACATGAAATCTCGTGATTTGACCGATAATATTGAGGGTAAGAAACCCGACGATACAGCGAAAGAAGAAGATAAGTCGAAATTCAATCGAAATGAGGGAAGGGCCATGAATGCAATTATTCAATCGGTTGATGCCACAAACGCGAATCTTGTTTTGGATTGTAAATCAGCGAAAGAGATGATGGATCAACTTGGCAGCGTTTATGAAAAGAATACCGAAATTCGTATAATGATTTTGTATGAAGAGTATTTCACAGCAAAAATGCGTGATGATGAGGAGGTTGCAGCGTATATTTCTCGTGTGAATCAATTGTCATCTGAAATTGAACAGCAAAAACAGAAGGAATAGTTACCCGAAAATTTGAAAATGGCACGCATCATTTCTGGGTTGACATCGAGATTCAACAATTACAAAACGGTATGGTACAATACTACATCGAATCGTACGCTCACCGAATTGATGTCGTCATTACAATTGGAGGAAGACAATCTTGAACGATTGAATAAAGAAGAAGTCTCCAATTCTAGTGCTGCGTTTTCAGCGAAAACAAAGAAAAATTCCAAAGCCAAAGACTCAAAGCCAAAGTCGAAAATCGATGATTTAAAGAGGAAAACGAAGTGCAATGCATGTGGTCAGAAAGGCCATTGGGAAAAAGATAAAGTTTGTCCAAAGCACAATGAATCGTCAATCAAAAGCGATAAAAGTAAAAGCAACAAAAATGAAATGACATGGTGTTCCGTCGTGACAGCTGAGCCAAAGTGTGAAGAATCGGAAAGCTAGTATGCCGATTCAGCCGCAACAAAACACATGACATTTCATCGAGAATGGTTTACAGAGCTACATAAATACACTGGCCCGTGTAAAGTTGAAGTGGCAAACAAATGTCTTTTACCAATCGAGGGAATCGGCACAATTCTTATTGAAGCAAGAGTTGACAATCAGTGGAAGCCAATCCGTTTGGAAAATGTGTTGTATGTTCCTGAAATCAGCGAAAATTTGTTTTCAACGGGTGTATTAACGGATAAAGGCATCAAAGTTTTGATCAAAAAGGGAGGCTGCAAATTCATCGGTGAAGCAAATAAAGTTGTTGGAGTTGGAAAGCGTGACTCAAAGAATCGACTCAAATTAGATTTTCGTTTGCGCATTGGTGAATACACAATGGCTGCTGTTTCTCTACAACATTGGCATCGGAGGCTTGGACATGTCAATGTCGATTCTATCAAGAAAATGTGCAAGAATGATCTGGTCGCGGGCGTCGAATTGGCTGGCAGCGAAAAGTTTTTTTGGGAAGATTGTCAATACGGAAAAATGACCAGAGCAACACACAAGCGATCCAATAAGCGAGAATAATCAAGAGGAGAATTCATACATGTAGATTTATGCGGTCCAAGCGAAATCAATGGAATCGGTGGTATGCGTTATTTTATGCTAGTTAAAGATGAAGCAACCAGCTTTCGTTTCACGTATTTATTAAAGTCAAAAGGTGAAGCGTACGCACACTTGAAGGCATTGATTCCACTGGTCAAAAACATGAATGGCGCTCAAATCAAATATTTTAGATTTGACAACGGACGAGAATTTTTTAACCAACGGGTGTTAATTGATGTACTGCAAAACGAGGGCATACAATTTGAGGGTATTTCACCATATACACCTGAGCAAAATGGTCGAATCGAGCGTGACAACCGTACTATTCAGGAGAGTGCGAGAACTATGCTCATAGTGAGTGGTTTACCGAAGTCACTATGGCCAGAAGCGGTACGTACTGCGACGTACTTATTGAATCGCACAACAAACAGTAAATGCGTTGGCGCTACGCCTCATGAGTTATGGTTCGATAAAAAGCCGTATTTGGGACACATCAAAATTTTTGGAACGGAATGTTTCGTTCAAATCCCAAAGCAAACTGGTCGAAAGAAGTGGGATCCAAAAGCAAGAAAAGTACATTTGGTTGGATTCGAGCCCACAACAAAAAATTTTCGTCTGTATGATCCAGAAAAGGGTAAAGTTTTCATGAGCTGCGATGTTAAATTCAATGAACAACCGGATAAATATGTGATTCGAGATGAATCGGATGGTGAGGAAATCATTGAGCATTCAGACGATGATGAAAGCAGCAAAACAAGTGATGAAAGCAGTGCACGTACTTTGGTAGAGCAACCAAATGACAAAGCCGTCAAGCAGGTGGTTGAAGAAACAGTAGGGAATGAAAATGAAAGTGATTCGTCGTTTGAAGATGCGTCAAATCAAACACCAGATAAACGACAAAATAATCGATACGGTTTGCGAGAAAAAGTCAATGCACCAGATCGTTTAATGTATTATGGTCATTCAGCAGTAATGTATGAATCAACAACATATGAAGAGGCAATTCGTTCAGAGCAAAAACAACAGTGGAAGCAAGCAGTGAACGATGAATACGATGCACTCATCAAAAATGAAACATGGGAATTGGTTGAGGCACCGATCAATCAGAAGGTAATTGATAATCGTTGGGTATTTAGGGTAAAGCAAAACCCAAATGACGCAATCGAGCGATACAGGGCGCGTTTAGTAGTTCGTGGATTTACACAACAATATGGTGTGGATTCTGAAGAAACGTTTAGTCCAGTGGCCAGATACATATCGATTCGTCTACTTTTGTCATTGGTAGCGATGAATGGAATAAAATTGAAACAGTTTGACGTAAAAACAGCTTTTTTACATGGTGAGCTGAAGGTAAATGTTTACATGAAGCAACCAATTGGATATGAAGACGGTACTGAACGCGTGTGCAAATTGAAGAAAAGTTTGTACGGTCTCAAGCAGGCATCGCGATGTTGGAACCAAAAGTTCACATCATTCATGCGTAAGTTTGATTTCAAACAAAGTACATACGATCCATGCGTTTTCATTCGTCGAAGTGAAAACACGATGACAGTTATTGCGATTTACGTTGACGATAGCTTAATAGCGACAAATGATCCGAATGAAATCGATAAAATCACATTATACTTGCAAAACCATTTCGAAATAAAAGTTTCTGAGGCAAATTATTTTCTCGGTCTTCAAATTGAACGATCATCTGACGGGTCAATTCGTATACATCAAGAGGCATATGCAAAGAAAGTATTGGATCGTTTCAACATGATGGATTCCAATCGCATGTCAGCACCAATGGACTCTAATCAAAACCTTGGCGATTTTGTAAACGATGAGCACTGCGACACATATCCATATCGACAGGCCGTCGGAAGTTTAATGTATCTGAATGTCGGAACGAGACCGGACATAAGCTACGCTGTTAGTCCCGTAAGTCGTTATTTAGATCGACCGAGTGCGGCACATGTTGAGGTAGTAAAGCGCATCATGAAATACATAAAGGGCACACTAAATACAGGTATCCTTTATAAAAGTAATGTTACTTTTGATTTCGTTGGCTATAGTGATGCGGATTAGGCCAGAGACAGTGAAACGAGAAAGTCAACCAGCGGCTACGTTTTTCATATTGGTTCGGGCGTCATCAGTTGGGCATCAATGAGACAAGACGCAACAGCATTGTCTTCAACGGAATCTGAATACATGGCTGCATGTCAAGCAATCAAGGAACTCGTTTGGCTGAGGGGAGTCTTGTCTGAGCTCACGATGATTGATGATTTAAAAGCAAAATTCTACGTCGATAACTTGGGCGCGATCAAATTGGTAAAGAATCCAGTATTCCACAAGCGGACGAAGCATATCGATGTTCAATATCATTATATCCGAGAGAAATACGAAGAGGGATATTTCGAATTGATTCACATTGGCACAACAGAGCAAGTTGCGGATGTACTGACCAAAGCATTGAACAAAAATCGTCATAAATATTTGTGCAAATTAATGGATTTAACCTTTCAATCAAATACTAATTAGCGTAGAGTTTTTGTAACAATGCGTGGAAGTGTTGAAATATTAACATTGTCACAAAGTTTGGCAGCACTGTTATTGCGAAATTCACTGTCAAAACCTAAATGTCTCTCTCATACACACATTCAAGCAGTAGCACAGTTAGTCCAGTCATAACATTCAAGCGATCAATATTCAATAAAATAGAACTCCATAAAAGCGAGCATTTCTTTTAGTATAAGCATAAATCGTTGTCTTTCAGTTTTGTCTAATTTTATTTCCTGCGTTAAACTTGAAATTACAAAAATTTTAAAATTAGTTTCAAATTGATTTTAAATTTGATTTCCAGTGGCCCCACACCCCCTTTTTTGTCTTCGCCGAGCGCTCGGAGATCAACGAGGAAAAGGAGTGAGTATTCATCTGGTTTATTTTCTCATCTTTTGCTGTACAATCACATTGTCAAATTCTTATTTTTCCTTTTGTTTTCCTTTATATAAACGATTTTTTGGATTGTTTTTCTTCCTTACATAAAATTATTGAGGGGTCTGTTTATTTTGTTTGGATTGATATATTTCTTTTGTTGAATTTGTAAATTCCTTTTTTTTGAATTCAATAAACGGCCATGTGTTACTAAGTTTTTTTTAAATTTTTCTTTTCTCAAAATGACCTCTCCCTTACCCATCCTATTCACTTTGTGCTAGTTTTTATGTAAGGTGGCTCAGCACGAGCAGAGGGTGTCCCGGAAGACCCACGACATGACTGAGCGCTAGCCGGCCTCAGTATGCCACCTCGGGCTACACACCCCTCTGTTAATTCTTAATGCCTGCAACTGCAGTGCCTTCCGTAGTGTGCAACAGTATCTAAAAGAAGAAGCACCTTTCCTGCTGGTTTTCCTGGAGTGAAATGGTTTTTCAGCCAATCAAAAACCAAATCGCTTTTTACATAGCCAGACTTTGGCGACATTTTTACTTCAGCGCCAGGTGGTAAACCGTCACAAAACTCCTGCTTTAGGTTCTTTCCTTTCATTATGCAAAAAGTTGGTAAAAATATACCCTCTCCATTCACACTTGCCAATACTGATATGGTTTCACCCTATTCTCCTGAAGTAACAGAAGTTACATTCTTGAAACCTTTCAAAGCAACTACCTTCCCTGGTGGGTGGTGGCAAATGTTGCCAGGTTTATCTATAAGACCATTTTCTTCCAAAACATTCTTTAAGAGGTCAAAATACGCTTTGACATATATTTTATTTAGGTGGCTCAGCACGAGCAGAGGGTGTCCCGGAAGACCCACGACACGACTGAGCGCTATTAGGCCTCAGTATGTCACCCCGGGCTACACACCCCTCTGTTAATTCTTAATGCCTGCAACTGCAGTGTCTTCCGTGGTGTGCAACAGTATCTAAAAGAAGAAGCACCTTTCCTGCTGGTTTTCCTGGAGTGAAATGGTTTTTCAGCCAATCAAAAAACAAATCGCTATTTACATAGCCAGACTTTGGCGACATTTTTACTTCAGCGCCAGGTGGTAAACCGTCACAAAGCTCCTGCTTTAGGTTCTTTCCTTTCATTATGCAAAAAGGTGGTAAAAATGTACCCTCTCCATTCACACTTGCCAATACTGATATGGTTTCACCCTATTCTCCTGAAGTAACAGAAGTTACATTCTTGGAACCTTTCAAAGCAACTACCTTCCCTGGTCGGTGGTGGTTAATGTTGCCAGGTTTATCTATAAGACCATTTTCTTCCAAAACATTCTTTAAGAGGTCAAAATACGCTTTGACATATATTTTATTTAGACCTTTTGCTCTCGCAATAGACACACCTTCAGATTGCCGAATGGACAGTTCAGGATTGCGAACAAGAAAAGAAGAAAGCCAGTTGTGGCCTACTTGCTTTGTTTCATGATTGAAACTATGCTTCAATTGCAGGTTTTCAGCTAAATAGTAAGCCATAGAACGTACTGAGTCTCTGGTTGGAGTAAAGCCCCTCGATTGTAACTTTTTTATGTGTACTACAATTTTTTTTTTCATTGATCTCACGTCAAAATCAATTAAACTAACTTAACCACATAACAATAATATCCAGTGAAAAATATTTTTCAACTCAACAAAAGAAATAAACAAAGTTTTTTTTCCTAAAAAACATGTGACACTCAAGAGCAAACTAAACGTGTTAACGTCTGCACGAGTAGAAAAATACTAGCCAACGAATGCGGCACTGCTGTGACAGACGAGCGAAATATTCGAATGGTCCGTCTATACCGGTCATCCATCTATCCCGGACTTACCCTATTCAATAAATGTATTATTAGATTTAGCATATAAATTTGCAGAATTTTTGTTACCTCCGTCCTCGTTAATGTTCATTGAATCATCTAGGCCAGCTAGCGCTGCATAATAATTTTACTAACATTTTTCCGCCTGCGCTGAGGATATCTTCTTGATTAGGTTCCCCTTGTGATTTCTTTAATTTTTTCTGCTTCTCGAAACTTCTTCAAAAGTAAAACGTCAGGTATTCGAGAATTGCTTGAATAATTCGACCGTGTGATGGTTTTCAATTAAAAAATAAATTTCAAACTGACTTTTGAAAAAATTATTTAGTTTTAAAAATTATTGACAGGAGCTTTTAAAAAACACGTCAACTCAAATTAAGTCAAGTCAAAGGCTAGACGTAGAATCCAGATGTCCAGTAAAATATTTTCTTCCTTAAACTTTTTCAATTAGGCATGCGTTCGTAGGTCCTGATCAGATTCGCATCAGGCATGCTTGATTAACACAATCCGCATTTCCCCGAGTTGCTTTAACTGATATTAACTTCCGTAAGTGTAGGCAAGAATGAAGTAGTTATTGAACCGCTCCACCTTTCAAATGCGCTAAACGTTCCTTAGTTACTGCTGTACAAAACTCAAATAGCTAAATAAGAAAACAAATGAAATTTAAAAACATTTGATTATAAAATTGACTCAAGCAAATACGAGTATTCACATTACAATTTCATAATTTAAAATTGTTTCGCTACAGTTTTGTTGCAACCGATATGTTAAATCAATACTCTAGCATAATTATTTAAAACGAATTCTAACGGCGTTGAAACCTGGCAAGTTGAAGCAAACTCAACTAATAAATCACACGCATTTCAATTACGTCCATATCAAATGTATCTAAATTAAGGCAAAGAAAGGAGGAATGCATCACGAACGCATGCCACATCCCAACCGTCTCATCAAATATGTTATTTGCTCCCCATTCGACTCAATCAAACCGTAAGCAAACTCGTCTATTCTGAATGGATCTCGCATCGAAGAAACTCCTTCCTTGTCCCCTCCTCATCGACCCGAGCAGCGCGTCTAAGACAATGCACCCATCGCCAGACAAGAAACTGGTAGTCACTCTCGAATGCAGCTCTAGATGGCATAGCGCTTGATGGGGCTGCAAAAACAAGTGTGCCAACGAGGTACAAACAACGACGCCTTCATGTAGGTGGGGCTAATTGCTCACGAACAGGCTTTGCCTGTTTTTACTCCATTTTTGGCCGTGGGTATTTTTATTACCTGCTTGACGAAATGGGCAGATAAAATCGACGTCACCGAACCAAATTCGATTTGATAGGGGGCTGGAATTAAAATACAGTCGCTGACAAAATCTTTGGGCTATGGAGATGCTGCAAGGCAAAACAAATTAATTACCATAAATGTCATTTGTACATGTTCCTGCCTGATTCGATGGCAATAATTTTTAATTTTTTATTGATCTCGTCAACCTGTTCACGTTTTACCAGCCAGAGACAAAAGAATAATCTTAAAACTTGTTTTCAAGCGGAGCCACTATAAAATTTCGGCCAGTAGCAAGTCAAAGACGATGAAAGAATAGAGAAAGATATCGTAGACGATAAATCGTGAAAAATGTAAATTAGCAATTCAGAGAAAGAATCGTTAAAACATAAGTTGGTGATTTGGATGGCAAATTTTCGGAAATTTTTATTCTACTATAATAAAGTCTTTGAAAAATGAACATGTGCCTTCCTGCCGACTGAAAAAGTAAACACTGATGGCACGTGTCATTGATAAGCCTACGCACACTTTATTCGCAGTAGGCGGCCCATTTATTGCGTTCCCTTTGATCGTGCGGCTGAAGAGAAGTATAGACAGACAAAATTATCTTTATTCGCTCTAAGCGGATTTCGCTGGACGCGGAAAGCAAACTCAAAAAATGTTTTACGAAGTATATACTGTACATGATGGATTTTATAAATTGGCAAAATTTAGTGTTTACTTCTTACACGGAAATAATTTGTGGTTTTATTAATTTATTACTCGATTTTCAGTATATTATACTTGCTTGTAGACGATTTTCAGTCAATATATAGAATAGTTTTTATTCCCATCAGAACATTTATCGATTAGGGAAGATTCTGCTAAATTGTACCACCTCATCATTTCTTACTAGTCGCCTTAATTTTCCTTTAGTGGCAACATTGAAGTAAGGTCTTACAGCTTCATTAGCCACTAGTCATTTCGTTGAGGCCGTATTCTTAGTTGCCGGAAATGAATCAAACTCATAAAGCAGTACGTCGTTTAAGAGCCTTTTATCAGTGGCGGATCCAGAGACGATTCTTGGGGGGGGGAAATTGAATTTATCCTTCGATTTGGGGTTCAAACTTATTATTGCGAGAGAAATACAGTACAAATTATGAAACAAAAATTATCAATTCCAATTTTTAAGTAAACAAAGTGGTTATATTCGAAAAGTCAACCATATGCATGCATTACAGAGTGGCTCATTTTATTAGAAATTCAAACAGAAAAATGCTTTTACATTGCGTGTTTCATAACGCTAAACGATGGCTGCCAAGTTTTGCGAATCTTTTGTAGTAATCTAAGAACTATGGCTCTAAAAGCAGCGCTGACACAGGCACACAGCACGAACGCAATTTAATAAGGATTCAGTCGATTCAGTCACCTTCCCCATCGCAACACTCGTTTTTTCTTTTTTCGCAGGAAAAATAAGTGGAAAAATTTCTTTTGTACTTAACACCCGGGAAACAAAATTCTAAAAATGTTTAAAAATTTCTAATGTGTAGTGTCTTATTACAATATCTTTTGAAGATAATTTAACGAATTGCGGTGTAACGCGGTATACAAATGCTTAGAACGAAACGGTTAACCCTTTTAATTATATGAACGCTAAAATCATTGGATCATTTAATCTTTTAAATTATATGAATGCTAAAATCATTGTATCATATAACCGTTTAAATTATATGAACGCTAAAATCATTGTATCATTTAATCTTTTAAATTAAATGAACGATAAAATCATTGTATCATTTAAACCCCACAAAATTTGTCAAATTTTACACAATCCAACCATAATATTAATTAAAAATTGTTTTGTTTGTCGGTAATTAACGCGTGCCTGTCTTATTCTTTCGATTTATTTCCCCCTTAATTACGCCTAATAATTATCAACATAAATTGCGTTCAATTGAAAACTTAATCGAATCTACAAAAAGACGATTTTGAATTTTAAAAACCACCGAAACGAGTGTGCATTATCACCATCACGGGTTCACTCATAGATGGCACTATTCAACGAAACGTTGCGCAATTTTCCATTGTTGTGTCGTTGCTCGATGGCTCGGCCCCGCCATTTTTTTGGCAACTTGGGAAAACACGAGAGAAGGAGTTCATCAACGTGGTCTGGGGTCGAGATTTTCCGGCTGACTACAGCGGTTGAGCAGCGGTGTCGTGGCGATAATTAAGGTGCAAGGTAACGACAATCTGCATATGAAAATTGATTACCTAAAGCTCAACAATTATTTCGTACAGTTCAGTGTCAAGTGATTTGATTACTAAATTTTGAATGGCATTCGGCCAAAGAACTTTTATAGTGATAGGTGAATTATTCGGCCTTAGACCATTATCGAAGTACATTGTAGCGTTTAAGTTAACCAAAAACGAAGATTTACAGGACGTATCCAGCACCCATCGAGCGCTCGACGGAACATGCGGTGAGTCCCTTTTCTTGATCTAATAACATTATATAATAATTAATTTTAATATATACAAGTATAGTAGCTCTAATTTCCTACATGATCCGTTTGGTTAATTAAGCACACACAAGATGTATCTCTGTAGGACAAGAAAATATTTAGATACATATATTAGATTTTAGAACAAAAAAAAAAAGGAAGAGGAAAACTAATCGAGTTATTATATTCTTTGAAGAAGTAAGAAAATATCTTATATAGAGAAATAAAGAAGAAAAGTAACGAATAACCACACTCCCTCAAATTCGAAGTTCCTTTCTGTCGAAAAAGGAAATGTCTTTAGTAAACTAGCTGTTGGCTCAGCGTAGATCCACATTTTGTCACCCCTAGTTGTTTTTTTTTTTGAGCGCGTTCGACAGTTGAGTTTTGATTTCAAATTAATTGGAAGCCTAGAAATTTAGTGGACGCGTTTTCGTTAGCTGAACTTGCTTAAAATAAATCTTTCTTACTTTGCCTGTTGAAAAGCAACTCGGGTATTTCAAAAACTTGCTAAATAATTAAGAGAAACCTTTTAACCTGAAAAGCATAGTATAAACATGCAGCATTTGGTGTTGTTGTACTATAAGTAATATGAGCTCTCACCTGTTTTGCTCGAAACATGAATGCTTAACGATGTGTTAAACAACCGATTTTTGGCGGTCCTTTGCTTTGATGTATGTCCTATCGCAAATTTTGGAAGCTTTGCATTTTGAAGCGAATCACTTTACAGTGATTGTCAGGCTAACATTCTTGGAAAAACATGCGATTTGTAAATAAAATGCTGAATTAAACAAAAACTGGTCTTTTCCCTTCCGGACTTTTCCAATCGGGTATAGGACCCGGTACGGTGGCAGGCTTCCACCCCAAAATATGAGCCAGCCGCCGGGTACAGATTAATTCCTTCTTTTGTTTCAGGTGACTTTATGGGTTGAGTGGCCCAAGCCAAGTGCCTTTTTATGGCATAAAGTTATGCAATTCAATTGTATAATTCTATGACATAAATTGGTTACCGGGGTACTCCCCTTCTGATGGGAAAGTTCATATAATTCAAATTGTATGAGTTTTCCACTCAGAAGAGGAATACCTGGCCACTTCAACGATTTAACATTGGATTTATTCCGGTTGGGTGGGCATGAAGGGGCTCCACCACCACCCGGTTGCCCCTCTTTCATTTGTGGGCCCTGAATGTGTTTGGGTAAAGGCGAGGTCAACCCCAAATTAGTCTTTCTTGTCAGGTTGCACTTGTTCTCGCAACAAGTCGTTATTCCTTCGTGGAGGTTATCTACAGATTTGCGACTTCGGTCGTCCTCTTGAACTCTGCAAGCAATTCGTGAATGCGAAATGTTTTGTAGTGAGTCCTCGTGCCGGGGAAACGAAGCCGCCCCACGACACCGCAATGCTAGCCTGCCAGCGCATTCACGCGTCTCCGGACGAGGGCATTCTCGGCAGGAATCAACACCTTCCTCTGCCGAGGCAGCAGAACATCGCTGCAGTCCTTCACGGACTTTATGGAAACTCTCTATTCACTACACTTTCAATGACTTCTTCGGCGGTGATTTCGATGTCATGATGCGTATGAAGCAACGCAAATCCAACTAGTCTTTCTTGAAGCATGGTCGTCCTAAGGCATGTTTTAATGCGGCGAAGATAAGAGAAAGATCGTTCAGAGCTCGCGTTTGTTACGGGAAGTGTACATAATACTCGGAGATAGGTGTGGATTGTTGGGAATATGTCGACATCACATTTTCTTAATGTTTCCAGTGCAGAAGTTGGAATTTCGCTGCCTTCAATTTTTTGTTGCTGCTGCCAGTGACATTGCCAGTAGCTGAATTCACCTTTGAATTTCAATTTTTGTACGCTTTTGTCATCATCCAGAAGATTCCCGAATCTTTCTATCAAGCATCCGATTAGATCATCGATTTCGTTTTCTTTTAAAAGACTTGCTTTTTCTGGGAGCAACACACTCAATTGGTAACCATCCAAAACTTCTTGTGAAAAACGAGCTTCTAAATCTTCTTTGATGGTATCCAGCAGAGGTATGTAGACAGAGACCCTGTAGTAATCTTCGCAAGTTTTCACGTCGTAATTTTCGCGTTTCGTTTGCCAACCACATTTTCTCGGTTTCGCTTCGTCAACATCGAGTTTTTCCGCCATTTTCTTGGCATCTGAATAAATCAGTCGGAATATTTCATCAACTTTTTCCCTCTTTTTTCCAAACGTGGCAAGCAACGTCCTAATCATTTTTGATGCCTTCGCCAAATCTATTGCTTCCTTCTGAAGAACCACGCTAAGCGAATGGGTGAGCGATAGAATGTCGCTAAGACAGAAGAGCCCGACGATGAATTCGTACTTGCACAAAGCCGATATGAGAATTGTTGCTTTGCCTGCTGTTTTTCTGTTCTTCCACTCACTGATTTTTGACAGAGCTTCGATGATCAACGGTAACTTCGCAACAAATTGAAGGACAGCATCGTGTCTCTCTACCCATCTTGTTTCACACAATTGGACAATTTTTTCACCAAGTATCTTTGCTAATACAGTCACACGTTTTGGAAATGAGTTCTTGAAGAATTTGTCGACTTCTCGTATGGCACTGGCAACGTTTTCGATTAATCGTACTTTCACTGACTTTGAAATAGTGTTGTTGAGTTTGTGCGAGAAACACGGAGTCATGACAGCATTTTTTGCTTCTTTCCGAATTTCGTTGACTGCTCCGATATCTGACAGCATGACCGCACATCCATCAGTCCCTATCGAAGCGCATTTGTCCATTCGGAGATTCATTTTCTTCATGTCTCCAAGAACAAGCCCCCCGATGGCAGATCCAGTTAGAGACAATTTTTCGTCGGTTCGGTCATTTTTTCCAGCAGTCCTGTAAGCCATTAATCCATCTTCATCCTCGCTTTCTTCTGATTCTGTGCCCTCCGCGAGAGTTTTCTTCGAAAGTTGACCGAATGCGTCAAAAAAAGATACAAAGTCTCCTCGTATGCATGCTTCGCCAGGAGAAAAATCGACGTATCTGAGTACAACGCTAATCTGTAACGAGAAACATCATTCTTCTGTAAATTTCTGTTCATTTTCTTGGGAACAACCTCTATCCGATAGTTCAGACAATAGGCATCAATTATTATTATTAATAATTGGCAGGATTAAAGTATTACCTGAGCTTTTACCGACAGATCTGGAGATTCATCGAAAACAATCGTGTAAACTCAGCACGAGCCACTCGTTGCAAAATATTGTCCAGTATCTCTGCCCTGCAGCATTCAATTAGTTGGTTCTGAATCGTTTTACTGGTATAGGTCGCTCTTGAAGATGTGGTCCCAAGGGGATGCTCCAGAGTTGTGTCACCTGAATCGATTCTGAATCTCGGCAAAGCCCTGAAATTCCCTTGGTTTTGCACGGGCGTTTTATTTTTTTGAATATCTCCGTCATCTCTATGCCCACGAAGTGGAATGTTCTGCTTTCCGCAAAAAATGACCGTGTTCGCAATGGGGATGAGTCGTTTTCTGTTCTCTTGCGTTTCCGAAAGATGGTTTTCGTCGAGAAGATTACGGACGCTTCGTTGTGGATTGTGATAGTTTCTCACGAAGTCCTTCCCAGTTGCCATTGCATTCTTATGGTACATATTTTGAGAATGAATTTCTAACACACCCTTGATTCCAACCAAATTTTTGAAATCAGTCAACGGCTGCGTGACAAGTACCCCAAGCGGAGTATTCCCCCGATAACCTCCTTGATTTCGAGGCGTAAACCATGGACAATATTTGCAGAATAGCCCTTTCTTCACGTCAGATAGTACGAGCCACTCTGCATGAGAATCCAAGTGTTTGGAAGAGACGTAGTGTTTTATTTCTTTGTCAGAAACAACTCTCGACGAAAATGGGAAAGTATAATTTTTTGGAGGAGTCCAGGGATTTTCAAGTAAAATTTGTTTCACGTGATCGTCAATTTTTTGTCCCACGAAATTACCAACATCATTGGAAATGTTTACAGCAATGGTAGAATTTTGCACAATGTCGGAGTTTCTGGACGAAGACGGTGTTTCGCTGCACGAATTGTCAATGCCTTCATCATGTTTAGGTGAACTGTGCGTCACTGCACGAGGAACCTCGTTTTCTTCTCGATGTACTGTCGCAACATCTTCATCTTCATCTAGTTTTCTTTTTTTCGCAGTTGCAGAGTAAAAGTAGTCCGAGATGGACTTTTGTCGAGATGACTGTAAAATAGGAATTATAAATATAAATTCAAGTTTCAATACTAATCATTCCGTCGGTTTGAAATAATGAGTGTATCTAGGTATAATATGAGAATATGAATTATGAAACGTATAGATTTTAAAAATAAAGAAAATGACGTCGAAAATAATGTCGAATGACTTTTTTTTTCAAAATTCTCATTCTACGAGGTGTGTTCAAAAAATATCACGAATTTTGTTTTTTTTCAAAAATTATTTATTTATTCATGAATATCTATTTTGTCCCCTTCAAAGTAATCCCCATGAGATATTATACACTTGCGCCAACGGTTTTTCCAATCTTCGAAGCACTTCAAAAAATCATTTTTTTTAATCTTGTTCAGCTCCTCCTTCGATGCCGTCTTTATCTCGTCAAGCGTAGCGTAACGTCGTCCTTTCATGGGCCTCTTCAGTTTAGGAAACGAGAGTCACAAGGGGCCAGATCTGGGGAATACGGTGGCTGCGGCATCATTAGTGTGTTGTTTTTGGCCAAAAAGTCGCGCACAAGCAACGATGTGTGAGCAGGGGCGTTATCGTGGTGCAAAAGCCAATTTTTGTTCTCCCACAAATCCGGGCGTTTCTGGCGAATTGCTTCGCGCAAATTGCACATAACTTGCAGGTAATATTCCTTATTGACCGTTCTTCCCTGTGGCAAGAACTCATGATGCACCACGCCCCTGCAATCGAAGAAAACTGTCAGCAAAACTTTCACATTCGACCGAACTTGGCGCGCTTTTTTCGGTCTTGGTTCATGTGGCAGCTTCCATTGAGATGATTGAGCTTTGGTTTCCACGTCATAACCATAAACCCACGATTCGTCACCAGTTATGACCCTCTGGAGCAAATTTGGTTCGTCGCGGACAGAGTTTAACATCTCATTAGCAATGTTCATGCGTTGCTGTTTTTGGTCGCAATTGAGCAATTTTGGTACGAATTTCGCGGCGACCCGTCTCATGCCCAAATCGTTGATAAAAATCGAATGGCACGAACCAATCGATATGTTTAGGTCCTCAGCAACTTCTCTAACGGTGATTCGACGATTGGCGAATACCATTTTCTCCACTTCATTAATTTTTTCGTCTGTTGTTGAAGTGCTCGGGCGTCCGGCACGCTCTTCGTCGTTCACATCTTCTCGGCCTTCTAAAAACATTTTGTACCACCGATAAACGTTGCTTCGGTCCAAGGTAGCTTCTCCGTATGCCACAGTCAACATTCGGAATGCATCCGCGCACTTAATTTCGTTTTTCACACAAAATTTGATACACGTTCTTAACCCGCGAAAATTCAAAATTCGTGATACTTTTTGAACACACCTCGTATGTTGAGATTCCTGAAGTTTGTTACGGAACACCAAGTTAAAACACGGGTTCTATATGCAAAATTGGCTACTGCTATTGTTGAATGAGCAAACCTGACCTCAATTTTTATGTAAACACTCGTTTGTATAATGTCAGTGAAATTTCACCACGCACAAAAATGAACAGTAAAATCGAAACAACATCGATACTTACCATTTTTTGGCGGGATAAACGGATTTAAATAGTACCAATTGTACTCAAGACTTCGACTCTTTCTCGATTCAGAATTTAGTACTTCCGCTGTGAGTCGCCCAGAAAAGGGTTAAATAAATTTAGGCAGGTCATATAATGCAATTTATGATAGTATCTTGTTGTGATTTCCATAGCGTATTTGGTGAGAAGAGTGCACTGATCTATACTACACACTGGATAGGTGACGCGTTTAAACTACACGGAACCACTAGATGCATTTTGTAAGAAGATCTGTGACATAATGTATGCGTTTTGATTGGCTGACGACTATCAGCTGGCCGAAACCAATGATATGTATGAAAGTACGGATAGGGTACATGGTTAAAATGACAGGGCTCCAAACGAACTGTTTTGTATGCGGAGCTGACAAATTGCTTTTACTTTTCTAAAAATTAATCATAATTTTCAATTATATATATCATTTCATATCTAATTATAGCATATATATGATACTAATTGAAAAAGCGCCTCTAAATCCGTACTTTATTGAATTGATTTCAATGATACTTCATAAGACGATTCGAATTTCGCGCCATTCACATTTCAGAAAGCAAAAATTCCTCACGCAACATGGCGCTCAAAGTGTCCCATCGCTGTTATAGGCAGAAGCTAGCCGTAGCCTATCCAGTGATAAATAGAGATCAGTGGAAGAGTGTCACTGTTGTATTTTCATTTTTTTTATTGTAGAGAATATTTTTCTAGCAAACAAGTGAAATTTTCAGGTTCTGCGGTTCCAAGGGGGGGGAAATTTCCCTAATTTCCCCCCCCCCCCCCCGTGGATCCGCCACTGCTTTTATTTGTGAACAATAATAAGTACAAGTTATCACAATGACGTCAAAAACTCGAGTTCCTACAAATGTCAAAAAAGTTAGTCATCCATTCATTCGATTCGGTTGTAGTGAAAACAAATAGCAAGGAAATGTTTTCTTTCCTTTTTTCAATTAATTGCCCTGGCCTTTTGACGTCTTTCCCGTGAAGTTAGTCACAAACCAAATCCGGGATTGTCATCGATCATCCATATCTTGTGACAAGTTGTAGGGCGAGTTTCGGTTTATAACCACAGACATGGTTGAAATTGTTTTTAATTAAGTTTAACTCTAAGCTTTTTATTAATTTATCAGATCTCAACTGGGTTGCGGCGCTGCTGATCTGCATCAATATCGGATTGGCGTGCATAGTTTCTTCAATTAATTCATACAATTGTTCAACGTTGTTAATGGTAACAATATTTTACTGTATTCGTCTAATCTACATGTGAATCCTATGATCAAATGAACTTCCAAGCTTAATTGGGAAATTTTACCCTATGTGCCATTTGAGTCTTGCCAGGATCGCAAAAGGGGGGAAAGTGTTATCGGAAAGCCGGGAAATAGTGAGAGGCAAAGTAAATGAACGGGCTGCAAAGGTTGCATTTCCGATCCATATTTCGAGTGGCAAGACAGTTAAAAAGTCAATAAAAGTTAGTATTAATTAACCAAGAAGTATGTTTTGGCATTTCAATCAAACATTTCTAGGATTTTAAATGCTGTATTAATCGAGCAGTTCGCCCCCACAAACTACCCGATAAATCAGCGTACGTACCCGCAAAATGCATCCGCAACACGCATGTGTATTTGGTCGGCAATACTATGCAACAAAGAGTCGTCATAATCGGTGATCCCGCGGAGCGATACCTGACAGAGATCTGCCATCCCTAGACAATTGCAATCAGCTGGCAAATATCGGATGATAGATCTGTACCACTGAACCGTCAGTAAGCAGTGTAGTGATTTGATCAACACCTTGATTTTTGCCACTGAACCGCTACTTGACGTCGGCCGTGTGGGATAAAAAACGCCGGTTCACCACGGGACGCTTTGTGTCGCGTTGTTGTGCGGCAATTTTACAGTCATAACAGAAGATCCACCCAAGACTTATCAGAAGTATTTCCAATCAGGCCACAAAACTTTAGTGGCAATTGGCATAGAAAGTGTAGTGAAAGTAGGTATATGAATGTCCGTAAAGGACTGCAGCGATGGTCTGCTGCCGCGGCGAAAGAGGATGTTAATCTCCGCCGAGATTGGCCTTGTCTGGGGACGCGTGAATTACATGTTAATTATGTTGACTTTTCAAGACGCCTCCAATGCCAATGCCCCATAATCTCCTTCACGCATCCATTTACAGCGACAATGTATCAGGTTTGAACAGTGCGCAGATTCTGCAACCACAGACGCTGGAAATGAAGCGCAGGTAATATCTTGCAATGCTGGAATTTTGTTTAGCTCCCATCAGCAACGAAAATTCCATACAATAATAAAACAGTATTACTCACTAGCCGATCAAAAATCTAAATTTTGAGTCGAATGTAAATGTTGACATAAATACGGTGGCGTAGCGGGGCGGGGCTTCAAGCAAAATTATTCAGTCGGTAGGAAAAGCTGAATTTATACAATCGTACACTTCTCGGACGGCAAAACACGACATATCCTAGCCACCAAAAAGTGATTTGACAATCCTCCACCGCGTTTCAATTTCATTTCATTCCCAATCAAGTACATCGGTAAGGTGTTTCTACACAGTAAATATATGTGGCAGATTTGAAAAATTTTTTTAAAAACTAAATTTGGCTGAAGTAAAGAAAACTGAATAGGATTTGAATTAGTAATAAAAGTTAAATCTCATAACGAATATAATTAAAGGGAAACATTTAAATTCAATCTAAAGGAAAATTGATATAAAATTACATTTAATAAAAAAATAATACGAAGAAAAATTATTCTACAAAGTACGATTACGAATAAAAATAAGTACATATTTTTTTCAAATCTGCCATAAAATTTCGAGTAGGAGATAGGAAGGTTTTCGATCAGTTAGCTTGTATAACCGCTCGATTACTACAAAAGTATTTGTGACATCGCTTTGAACTACATAGATAGAATAGCGACAGTAGCCGTAGCGAGTGGACGTGTAAACTTGTAGCTCCGTTTGAATTCGCTGTTATTTTAATTAAGTTAAATTTAATTGTTTGTTGTTAAGTTTTAAATGTTAATGTATTTTACTTTACTTTGTGTATATTTGTTTAAATACGTGCTCTATTTATCTGTGCTAAAATATCTTTCTTACTCTTCATGATTTAGTGACCTTATTATCAATCAACTTCGTAAGCAGTACCTATTCCCCAGTGAGTGTAAAAATAAAAACAATTAGAACTCGTTTATCGAACTAAAGTGTTAATACAACAACTTTCATTAATCAACTTCATAAACAGTAATAATTATCCAGTGATTGTAAAAAGAAAAATAATAGAATTGTTTATCGAACTAAAGTGTGTAAAGTGAACTAAAATGTAAATACAGCAACTTTCATCGACTGTGCTGCTTCGATTTTGTTTATTAACTGACCTAGCCCATTAACCCAATTACTCGCAAACTTGAGTGAAAGTGCACATGTAATCTATTCTTTGTGTGACAGTTTGAGTCATTTTCATTCGACCTTGAGATTAAAATTAATTTTACATCATTAACAATAACAAAATAATTGACAAAAAAAATGAGCTTTTAGTGCAGCCTCCCAAACTGTGTTGCTTTCGACAACACATTTAAATACGTTACCTGTAAAGGATTCTGCTCACATAAATTACATGGGGCCTGTATGGATGCGCCAAGAGATTGGTATAATCTCTACATGGAAGCCCATTTTATTTGCTCTGATTGTCAAGGCTATGAACAAAAGCTTAGTGAGATGTATTGTAATGAATCATGCGACGCCGCTGGCGACCACTACTGACACACCTTGCTGCTAGGTGGCTTGTCATTTCACGTTGGTTGTGGCGGGCGCACATCCCACGTCAATTTTGTCGTGGGATTTCAAGGTGAATTGACAGCCACATGGCAGTGGAATGTGTGAGTGGTGGTCGTCACACGAGAGCGGTCGGCGATTTTTTCTTGGCAATTTCGCGGGTGAGTGTAAAAGTGCCGAAAAGTGAGCAGTTCAAAAAGGAGGGAAGCATGGCATTCAGACAAGTCAGGAAAGCGCAAGAAAATTTCTGGTTGCGAAATTGGTTGTCAGACGTATGTACACGTTTTTAGGTTAACTGTGTTATCGCGTGAAATTCTTGAATAGAAATAGCAGGGTCGGCTTTACGCCGTCTGATGGCTGAATATAGACAGCTCACATCAAATCCGCCTGAAGGAATCGTGGCAGGACCAATAAGTGAAGATACTTTTTACGAGCGGGAAGCTCTAATTGCAGGCCCGGGAGGAACTGGTTTCGAAGGCGGAATGTTTCCAGCTAAATTAGTTTTTCCGCTAGACTCTCCATTAAGTCCGCCCAAGATAAAACTTATTTGCGAAATGTTTCACCCCAAAATATTTGCTGACGGCGTGTTTGTATATTAATTCTTCATGCTCCTGGCGATGATCCGATGGGTTACAAACTTTCAGCCGAAGGATGGAGCCCTGTGCAGAGTGTAGAGAAATTTCATTGAGCGTTGTTTCCATGTTGGCAAGGCCAAATGATGAATCTGATGCTAATGTCGATGCCGCAATTTTGTGATGCGATAATAGTGAAGAATTTATTAAAGTTTAAATGACTATGCTCTGGGCATATATGCTACAACTCTCAAACATGCTTTGTTGCTTTGTGCATCCATTGATTCTATTTGCGACCACATTATCGCGTTCATGTTCCTTGAGAAATGAATCAAATGGAGAAACAGAGGTAATAAACAAAGTCGGGCCCGTATTTCGCGGTGTGTCTTAAGACGGCTGTAACCATAATTTAAATTTGATCTCTTACGTTTTCAATTCTTACAGCCTCCTCTGCAAAATAGGGACTCTGATTACCATAGGAAAATTTCATGGGTGTACTTTGAGGTTTTTGCAATACAAAGCTCATTTTTGTATGATTTCAATGTAATTATATCACATCCTTGTAACGATATCATCAAACTATATATAAAGTTTAGGTTATAAGTAGACATAAAAAAATACAGCAAGACTTCCTCCATATAACTAGAAGTGACGCAACCGGTATGTTGTTCTTGTCATTGCAGAGAGCATATCAGGCGCACAGCTATGGTGGAAATAATGTGATACAGCTGAACGCCAAGTAGCCCCCATTTGTTTGAAATTGCTTGTGATTACAAGTTAAGGGCGTAACATCCACTGCCCTTGCTTGTAGAGTTGGAGGAGGACCGGTTCCTGGCGTTGGCGGCTACTACCATCCAGAACCAGGAGATGAGGATGATGATGAAGGTGCTCAGGTTTCAGCTGTATAGAGAGACTGTTAAAAAACTGATCATTAACAGGAAACTACCAGGATTCCAAAAATGAAAGAATCAATGAAGAGCTCGTTGCAAAATCATACCAACAATTTTAGCGAAAAGCTGCAAGCTACAATACGTTTAGTAATAGAGTTATTCATTTAGTACCCAAAAGCTATCATGTCTGAATCTAATTCGTCGAATCAGACTGTGTAGCAACGAGGCGCACGGCTATGGCATAATTTTTGTTGACTAGTTAATATGCAATCGTATTTAGGCAAACGGAACGTTTTAATTCTACTGTTGTTCTATTTTAACTCAAGACTTGAATTTATGATTGTCGTCGTACGATTAAATTTCGAATATTATTTAATCGGCATTTAGATTCCATCAAATTCAATCTAGTATCTCTGTATTTATGCATTTTTGCTCCAATTCGGGGAAATGCAAGTTTAGGAGAAAGTTAATATTGTAATGTTAGGCTCGTAAGTTTGAACTTTTAAATGTTAAGTTATTTGTCCAACCTTTTAAATTTAGCGAACAAACACGTAAAAACCAGATTGAAAAAAAAACTTAATTCTCACATATTTATATATATATATATATATATATATATATATATATATATATATATATATATATTTGTATTAGTAAGTATAAAAATGTAATTTCTTTTCCTTCTTGATTATTATAAATATCATGAACGTTACACCAGGAGCTTCAGGGAGAAGATATGTAGTTCAAAACATTTTCACGCGATAATTTTTATTTACATTTGTTATATCCCTGCATACCACAGTCATTTGAAACTCATTACTTGCTAATGTGGAAAATTTATTTAAAATTAAAATTTTCTAACTAAAATTATACAAGTTGCAAGTTTACAAACAATTTTGATAAAATTTTACAGCAACACATATATACCCTCTCGATTTTGGACATAGACAAAACTTGCATTATTATGCGATCAGACAGGATCCTTTTAGATATACTTGATGATGGGATATTATCATTTCCCAAACTAATCCTGGAGCTTAATTTGAGCATACGACAGTATATTTCTAGATATCATAGTTACGACTAACGTTAGAAAATAGTATCTAATATTTGAAATGAACGAAATAGAAAATAATGCTTGCAATAAAAACCAATGTCAAATTCATTTGCAACAGACGTAGTCTAGTAGAAACCAACATTATAGACATATATGCATGATAGGAAAAGTGAGGACACATTATATAACCGATTATACTATGTTATATTTGTTCAACTGTGTTGATCTAGTTTTTCAAATAGCTTTCTCCCTTTTCATATATATTTAAATTCTTAATCGAACGAGGAGACACACAAAAAATAGATATAATACGATTTGAACATTGACGCGATAGTAATTAAAATTGACAAAACGCTGGCGAAGGACAAGGATATATGAAAAATTACTGACCTGAGAACCACAGAGACTACTTTAGGAAAATATTTCGATAATTTGAGATATATCAACTACACGATAAACAAATGTAAAATCTCCGAAATTACGGGTCTCTCTCTAGGGGTCCCGTATATAAATATTTTTTTTATTATAAATCTATCTAAAATTTGAACTAAATCATAGTATCTTATATAATAAAAATTAAATTATCAATAGTGTAGAAAGAAAGGCGGGTATGACAAAACCTTCATCTTTCCAGTTCGCTATACAAACGGAAAAGAATGAATTTATTAGATACGTATTTCCTTATCGCAATTCGATTAGACTTCACGTTTTGATCGACTACTTATAATGTTTTTTTATATCTTTTCTGTATTTTGCTCCATTGTAGTTGGTTATAGCACTCGTTTAGATTTCACGTGTTTCGATAAGATATACAAGCAGAAGTTATAATTTATATATTTAAAAAAAAAAAACTTATACATTTATATAGTTTTTGATACTGTACAACTTATTAGACGGAGTAATAGTCCGAATTAATATTAAAGTTCATCAATGCTTGAATAACATGCAATTATTTCCTTGTACGAGAATATTATATGAATAAAACATGAATTGTTAACTCTAACGACGACTTTCCTTTCCAGTGGTTCCCTTCTTTCAGCGGGAAATAGAGTGCATGGTAAGTATGCCGTCGCGAGGGTAGGGTTTAAGAAAATCCGCTGAAGTCGGTTTCGCGTCGCGCGCGGTACGCGGTACCTTTGTCGATTTTGCCTTTTCACTAGCGTAGCTTTCGTCGGGTTTGAGTTAGCGTAGTATATTTTTCGGTCCCGCGTTCGGAATTCGGGAACGCGAAGCAAAGATTAGATTTTTGTCCTTTGACTGGTAGAATGAGGAAATACGGAATAACGTAAAGTAGGTTTCCTCTCCGTATGATTGTGTTGTGTGTCGCATTTGGAAACGGGCATTTATTGGTGGCTGAAAATTGTAGATGAGCGTAATCCATTTAGAGACCCGCGACCGAAATCCTCTCCGATCTTGTTGGCCGACAAGCAGACACCACGAAAATGGATTACGGTGCACGGATTGGTTGACCGGTTGGTACCATCCGTTGGCACTACTCAGACTTAACGTCTAGAACCGATTAGAGGTCGGTTCCTCGTTCGGACTTAGACTGAAAATCATTACAAATGATCGCATAATAGCGCAAATTGAAGTGATGATTTGTGACAAAGAGCAACTTATCGCACGGCAACATTCAAAGTTTAGAGCAAAAGACGAAAGTTTTTATGAAATGGCCAGTTGCTTTGATGAACTTTCTACATCACTATCCAGTAGCAATCAAAAAATATGCAAAGCTCTAGATATGGTCGACACCCAACTGATATCAATGAAGGAGTTATTATCTTCTAATCAACCTACAGTAAGCAATACTTTCAGTAGCAGTAACATCAGTGAAATGCTTTCAAAAATGGCCACCAAACTATCTAAACAAGAAACTGGACACATCGTACAAACAAATTGCTCGTTTAGAAAGCAAACTTGAAGAGCAAAATACAGTACATACAGTAGTCAAATATGTGGACTGTCTTAAGCAAATGGAACCTGGTAACTGTGTTTCCCCGGTGAAGGAGAATCTAAACGCCTCAGCTCAATTTCCAGTTATCAACAAAAGTATATTCAAGCTTGGTGTGAATTGGTCTGAAGAAGACTGGAATAATAGTATATCCAAGCTGGAGGCTGCAAACTCAAGGAATGCTCTTGACGTGTCATCAACCGGGACTTATTCATACGCCGTCTTCTACTTAAAGAAAGTTCCTCACAATATGGGGGTAGATGGAGTCCGCTGGAAACTCAAGTCAGATTTTTTAACCCAAGGCTGCAGAGTAGAAGAAATAGCACATTTTGGCAAACGTAGACGCACATTCAAAGTTTTCATCTCACAAAAATATGCTTGGCTTTTCACAAACGTAAAATCTAACAATAAAACCTACACCTGGGATGGTATGATTTTTAAAAAGTGGAAATCAGCAACTAATTTGCCAAGGCTGGAGCTGGACAATAGTACTACAACGACGATGACGAAATCAGCAAAAGGTTTAAAAAAATCATCAGTTAGCATTAGTTCTACTCTAACAGGTAACCAAATTTATAATTCTGTTGTAACTCCACTTTCCAGGCAAAATCCTAATTCCAGAGTTGTCTCAGGTAATATAACTCCAGATAATTCTTCATTAACTGCACATAGCCAAATTATCAATGCTGTAGACAAAATTTCCACTTCTTCTATACACAAGACTGATAATGCAATCGATCCACATTCAACAACGTACTACAGGCCTTCGCAAGGGATCGAGACTTCCTTTTCCACCACCAGTATTACGGAAAATACGAAAAAATCTTCGCAGGTGTACACGCCTTCTAATAAATACCCAAATTTTGTACATGGAGGTTTTCAAACACCTTCATCCCCACCTTTGATTCAGATGCCAGCACCAACGGATAATCTATCAATTACCAGCAATTCCTTTATAGACCCCCTCACACCTCCAGTTGTTAAAGCATCTATAAATTCGAGCGCTAATCTTGAATGCAGATATCTCTTATCTAGGCTAAGAGATCATAAAATCTATGAATATGTCAGATTGCACCTAGCATATATGTACAAAGCTCCCGATACTACGTGTGTTGATGGCAAGACGATGACCAACCTAAAAGTTATGATCCAGCGGGAAAGTCTTCCTATAGAAATCGAGGCTCTCCGTGCACTTTATTTAAGATTTCACACAGAACTAGGCGTGACACCTGACCAAGCAAAAAAAGACTTGGACACGTATGCTTCACACGTTAGCTCAAATTACATTTCATCGCTTCAGAGATCAAGAGAGCAACATCATAATTTTTTTCGTCCCCAATAATACGCTCAATTCTAAACGCCTTAGACTTTTTTACCACAACTACGGAGGTATGAGAGGAAAGGTCAATAGACTTTTTTTAGATGCCAAATCATGCCACTTCAATGTTCTTTCCTTGACCGAAACTTGGTTGAATTACTCTTTTTTAAACGAAGAGATTCTTGATGGCAGCTGGACTATTTATAGGGAAGATAGGGACTTCCGCAGTACTGGGCGAACTAGAGGAGGAGGGGTTTGATTGCAGTTCATAACTCTTTTTCTAGCGAGCTCGACACTACAATCCCTAACAAATCCTTCCAGCATAAAATTGTCTGTATCAAAATGCTGAAATCAAACATGTACATTGGAGTTTTTTATATCCCTCCTAAATCCAATGAAGTATTGTACAACGATGTATGTGATATAATTTCTTTACTCGCTGCTTCTATCAACGTAGAAGATAAGATTATTATTTCCTGTGACTTTAACCGACCTGATTTGATATTCATGACTGATGAATGTGATAAAGGTCTTCTTCCAGTTAATCTCCAGGATCATGTGGACTTCAACCTGGTGAGCACTTTCTATGGCAATGATTTGCAGCAAGTTAACATGTCCCCCAACCATTATGGCAACTGGCTAGACCTTATTTTTACAAACGCGTACGACGAAGTAGTGGTCAATCCAACTAGTGAAGCGGACCATTTGTTTTCAAATAGCCTCCACCATTCCGCACTGTCTATTGATTTGTCCACTGCTGAAGAAACAAACCATCTATATTACAATAATTCAATTGTATATGATTTCTATAATGCTGACTTCGAAAGCATTAATAATCATCTCAGCACAATCGACTGGACTGGTACGCTTACAACGTTAGATGTAAACGATGCAGTAGATCATTTCTACAAGTGTTCTATGGACGCCGTTGAAAGATACGTACCTAAGATCAAGAAGAAAAATAAACTTTCAGAGCCTTGGCTTGATAAGGATCTCCGATATTTGCGAAACCAAAGAAATAAGCTCAACAAAATTATTCAAACGAAAACCAATGTGAGTCTTGAATTGAAAAGTAAATATGATGAGCTGGCAAAAGAATTCCAATTGAGATCTAGGGAAGCATATAAGCCATATGTTAACTCAATTGGTGAGAACATCATCAAAAATCCAAAAAAACTTCTTTGAATTCATAAATATCAAACGCAAGTCTCAAGGTTTTCCCAAGTCCGTGTCCTACCAGGAATCGACCTCATGTAACCGTGAAGATATATGTGAGTTTTTCGCTAAGCACTTTCAATCCGTATATTGTGCGACCAGCAGTTTACCGTATACACCTTCCTCTGGCATATATTCCGCACCTCTAATTGAGAACATCTATATTTCCACAGAAGAAATATATAAAGCAATTGAGGAACTTGATTTCAATAAAGGACCCGGCCCTGATTTAATCCCTCCGCGCCTTTTGTGCCAGTGCAGAGGGCAATTAATTATACCACTTCACATCATTTTTAATAAATCCCTTCCTTCTAGAATTTTCCCGTCTCTCTGGAAGTCATCTCATTTGACCCCTATTCATTAAAACAAGGACAAAAGATTTGTTGAAAATTACAGAGGTATTGCAATTCTATCGGCTATCCCTAAACTATTTGAGAAAATAGTTTGTACAAAGATGTCTCCTATAGTAGAACCTCAACTCAATGACGAACAGCATGGCTTCCGTAAGAATCGCTCTATGACAACAAATCTTACAGTAATGGTCTCTAGCATTCTCTGTGACATGGAAAAGGGGTACCAGATCGACGCGATTTACAATGATTTCAGCAAAGCTTTCGATCGTGTCAACCACAAAATTATGACTCATAAGCTGAAAAAGTTTGGGATTAGTGGTTCTTTGCTGAATTGGATTGACTCATATCTCCAGAATCGGACTCAGTTTGTTAAATTTCAAGGATTTGTGTCCAAGAAAATCGATGTTTGCTCAGGTGTACCTCAGGGCAGCCATCTGGTTCCTCTTCTATTTAACATCTTCATTTCGGATCTTTCTGCAGTTCTGTCTTATATTCCTCACCTATTTTATGCCGATGATCTTAAACTATACCACGTGATAACTTCCCAAAAGGACTCTATATTCTTACAAAACAAGATTAGTTCCCTACTAGAATGGTCAAAAATAAACCAACTGTCTTTAAACTTTGATAAATGTCAGGTAATTAGTTTTTCTCGTAAAAACTCCGTCATCGCTTCTGACTATCATCTACACTACCAAAAACTTAGCAGAATGGACAGTATAGTAGACCTCGGCGTCATTTTGGATAGTAAATTGTGCTTCAATTTACATTACGATGAGTCTCTCTGTAAAGCCTATAAGCTCCTTGGCTTCATTAAGCGACGATCTAAGGAATTTCAGAACGTATGGGTTTCAAAATCATTATATGTTTCTTTAGTACGTCCCATTCTTGAATATGCCTGCCTTGTTTGGGATCCTGCCTTTGATGTCCATAAAGACCGACTTGAGTCTGTTCAAAAACAGTTTCTACTATTTGCGTTGAGATCACTATGTGATCCGAAGAATTATAAAGATTTACCATACTATGAGCATAGACTCCGTATTCTCAATATGTCCTCACTAGACTCTTGAAGAAAGGTGATAACTTGCTGTTTCACATTTGATGTTCTCAGAGGCAATATAAAAATACCGTCCTTAGTTGAAAGAATAAAAATTAATGAGAAAATACGTTTCACAAGGCATTCACGTCTGCTGGTTGAAAAGCGTCATCACACAATTTACGCTGATAACGAACCTATAAACTGGTGTTGCAAAACATTCAACTCACTAAGTGTGCATTACTCCCCAACAATTTCCAGATCCCAATTCAAAACTTTGTTGTCTAATACCCTATCCTCTTAATCCCATCATTTCATTCATACATTAAGAAAAAATATTGTACTTTCATAAAATTTCAATAAATTGTAAAATATATTTTTAAATTTTTGTACCTCTGCCTTGTTTGGCAATTAATGAATAAATACATTTTAAAGACGAGTCAACAGTGAAGTGTCTCCAGTAAATTATACAGCAATCTATTCTTATTTGGAATCACTCAGTGCTTAGTTGCCTCAGAAATTTCTCGATCACTTACGCTGCTTGTGAATTATTTTTCTGCGATCCTATCCTGATAAAAACCGCCTGGGACTTGTGTGAGCACATCTAATTGTTCCGTGAAAAATTTCAGTCCATCAATTCTAAACATCTCGCTTACCATTACTCCGCGTGAACAGACAGTATCTACCTTCGCCAGCCATGAAGCAGTAAAAGCAGTACAAGTTATTATCAAATATTAGAGGATTATTACTTAATGAGTACATGTAACCTATGTTTTGATCTAGCATAAAATAATGTATGTAAGCCTCAACACTAACATGCGGATATACTTGGAATATGTATGTAAGCCTCAACACTGTCATGCGGATATACTTGGAATATGTGAGTATTGTGAAAACAATTTAATTGACATGGAAATTAAATTCAACTTCATCGAAGAGAGGGATGTACCAGAGTTTTAATATAATAATCGAGGATAATAAAGCTCTAGATTCGATAAAGGATATTCAGTTTTCTGATTTTGCATTTTCTTAACGGCGGAGTTTTTGGCAAAAAGTATATTGTCTGCATATTTACTTTTATGGTCATCTTAAAACATTGAGTCCTTAAAATGCTTTGATCTAATACAAATCATTTTGATCAACACTGGATGGTTAGTAATTTTATCCTTACCCAAATAACCCAAATTTTCTGGACTAAAGGGCAAAACTTGTCGATAATGATCCTTAGTAAAAGATTTCAAAGTAGATAATAATTTACGCTTCTGCTTACAAAATCGACAACAAACTATGCAAAACATAATTCAAATTGCTCAGTCCTATATTATTCCTTAGTTCAACTTTTTCTAAATCTACACTTTTTTTTTACTAGCCATTGGGCTGTAGCTCCTTCCGTTTTCGAAGTTCCGGGGGCTCTTGACTGGGCAGAGTGGCCTTCCGCACAAGTTTTTTGTTTATATAAAATGTTTATATGTCACTGTAATATATATTTAAAGGAAATGGTCACGTCTACAATGGATCTTATAGTTTGTTTATTTTAAAACATTTTCATAATACGCAGATGTGGGAGAAGTTTTCTAATCACATTTTTCATAGATAATTGGAAAAAGTGTAATTGAGAATTTCCGTTAACTTTTTGTCGTCCCTGAGTATAAATTTTACGTAAAGTTTACCTTCAGCTTGCACAATTTATATTATACTATTATTAACAGAGTAGTGAGTTTTGATTTCTAAGGTATTTATTGTCTCTGTACTTATAAAGACCTACGTTTGTGATTTTTCTCAGATTTTTCGGTTCAAATGTGTCCAGTAGTGAGGGAAGGCGACACAAAATTTTTGTTCATTTTGCCTCCCCCTGGACCCCTTGACGCATAACGTAACTTTTTTGTTTCAGATTCTAAAAGTTTTAATCAAGACCTTTCATTTGATACCCCAGTCAACTATCTTTGATTAAAAAAAGCTTTTAGGGTTACTTCTTTATTAAGGGGACCCCATTAAAATATTTTGGAATGTTTGGTAAGACCCAAACATTTGAGAGACCATCACTTCTGACATTTTCACAAAGTTTGAGCATTCTAGCTTCTATAGTTTCTGAGGAAACTTGCTGTGATGCACGGATAGACGAACAGACAGATAGATGGACGGACAGACAGGTCGCGAAACTAGCAGGTTTTTGTAAAAAAAATTTTGCAAAGACCTAAAAAGCGTCAGCTGTAGTCACCTTAAACGTGTCATATTATAAACTAGCTTAACGCGGTCCATGTCCTGTGAGCCACATGTGTTTCACAAAGCGTGCCATCTTAACGTCTTACTACGTTCGTGACACACAGGTGGTTCACGAGTCGCATACAACTTTTATAGTGAATATTTGTATGAAACTTGCTGGGATTGTATTGCTTTTGGTTTGAGCTTACTAGGACGGTAACCATGTTTAGAAATAAAGTAAAACATACCATGAAATACAAAAAATGGAATTTTGGTGGAATTTTGGTGATTATAATTATATCCTATTTTATATATGTTTAATCTTAAAACAAATTACACATTCTGTATCAATTCTTTTAACTTTTTTTGCAGCACTTTCTCTATTTTCACCCAATTTCCGACAATTGTCATAGCACCCAGAACAACGTTTTCTTACAATTTTGCCATCATCGTTCTGCTCAATTTTCGACAGAAAATGGTCAGATGAAACGGATCCAGGCCATCGTGGTATAGATGTACTGGCACCAAGTTGATGATCTAATTTTAGGAATTCCCGTATGATATTTTGTTGCGCCTGCATCATGGTCATTCTCGTTTTTCTTTTTGTCGACGGGTACAATTCTTGATACAACAATGTGGCATTTGTTACTGATGCACATATCAGTACTTCAAGGGCAATTTTTTTATACCACGTGAGTGACTTCCTCTTTGGGTCGTAATAGCTGGAAAGTTGGTATGATACATCTATACCTTTATTTCGTTCATTGTAGTCAAGCACAGCCTTCGGTTTCATTTTTGGCTGATATCCACCTGACATTTGCACCTCAAATTCGTGGCAAGTAGAAATCATAATGACATCTCTTTTGTCTGTCCACTTCAAAACCGCTATATTTTGTTTCTGACGTGCAATAACTTCGCCCTTTCTAGGCCCCATTTTCCTTAGATTTATGGCCCAAGGAAGATCCACCCTATTTGCGCGCAGAGTGCCACATGATTTTTTTTTTACTGTAATAAGTATTTAGCTAAACCAACGCTGTTGTAAAAATTGTCGCACACAATAATGCGTACTGCTTGTAATAAGTCGTTGCACGAAATCGCTGCTACACTTCCGGTCTTGTCACTTCGCTGCTACACTTCCGGTCCTCAATATCAGGGTCGCGTCCTACGTAGACTATATAACCCCAGACAGATCCTTCTTGTGTGCACAGTTTGTATATCTTGAGTCGATATTTATGAGTTTTCGAAGGATTATACTGTCAAAAAGATATTCTGCCTCTTAAAGGCATCATAGATTCACCAATGACTACACATTCTCCTGGTGTTAGTAAATTTTTCCAGTTATTGAAAACTGGTTGAAGAAGTGATTTTATTTTGAAAAGTCAGTCTGTTACATCTCTGGGTGCTGTATTATCAACAATGAAATATTGGATGATAATATATTGGATCTAGTTTCCAATATGATTCTAAACAAGGAAATTTCACAATACCCATTAGCATGTACAAACCTACGAATTTCAGCATTTCTTCCTGTGTCACATTTGTCCATTTGTTCATGTGGCTAAATCTTGAAACCTCATTATTCTGCTTCAGTTGGTTTGCATACAATTAGTTTGCGTTATCATAAGATCTAAAACCTCATCAGTCAAAAATTTTCTATAAATTGATCCTATAGAATGTTCGCCCTGAAGATGAATGGTTGGAGATTCGATATCATGCTGCTGTTGCGACAACGATTGTATTATTTCACTCCAACCACTTCCTTCGTCTATTTGATTTATCTTTTGCACAGTTAGCTGGATGACTGCCTTAGCTGTCAACTTCTTTGAGTTAGTAGGTCGTGCGGCAAAGTTTTCAAAATGATCGCTCCTGTTTACTTCTGCAATAGGGACATTTCTTGTTTCATCAACAAATGGCATGTTATTTGTTGACATAACGCTGTCTGTATCAGAACCATCATCCGGAACAAAATCGGATTGCCGACGTCGTCATCACAAAAAATACTTTCTTCTCGAACATCTTCATCTGAAACTGACTCGTTTTCACTATAGTCAAAGTCGCTATCCTCTAAAATACTTGTCACTTCTTCATCCATACGACCACGATTACGAGACATCTTCAAACAAATCACAAAATATTCGACCACAACACCGTAAACCACAATGCGCACAACCAAAGCACTTAGCGCTCAACTGAAAACTAAAAGCAATGTACCCCGTTGTAATATTTCTTATAATAATGTTACCATGCATACACATAATAGCAATAAAATAACGACACAAAGTAACACGGAATGTGAAAATGTAGTGTGAATGATATATGACTGACGAACATGCTGAGCAGATAACGCCTCCCCAAGCCCGTGAGCCACATATGTTTCACGGAAAGAAAATATACTTCCCGATCTATAAATTTTTTTTTGTTTAGTAGATTGTGTTTTCAATTCTATATAGAATATTAAAAACAAACAAAAAATGATTTGGACTTACGGAGTAGTTTCAATATTTTCTTCGGAATAGGGAACGTCTCATTGAAATAATAACTGAAATAAGACGTTCGATTTAAATTCGATGAAAAATAGCGACCAAAACATACATATCGTTGCATACAATTTCCACAAAGAATTACTGTTGAACACATATTGACAGACAGAAGTAAGTATGTGGACGAGAACTCGAAACAAAACTTTCTATCACTCTTATATACTCACCATACCTTTTCTCGCACTTTCCTGCTATAAACAAACAGTGTTGAAGCTTAACTACCACTTTTTCCACTTTAAACGAAACTTCATTATTTTTTGCACAATTTTCACAAAAAATTTCTAAAGAACACATTTTAATATGTGTCTGTCAATTGACAGACGTGTTTTGACGTGAGCTTGAAAGCATTTTCAATAAAACACCTAGGCGTTTTAATTAAAACGCCTGGTGTTTTAATTAAAACGTTTTCCTTGATGTTATGTCAATTAAAACACTTAAAGTGTTTTTTTCTCGAGAAAACGTTTGAGACGTTTTAATTTAAAATGCTTACCGTTTTATTTAAAACACTAAGTGTTTTAATTTAAACACCTCAAACGTTTTATTGGAAAAACAACACCATAAGTGTTTTAATTAAAACACTTAGCTGTTTTAATTGAAACGCTTTAAGTGTTTTTTTTTCAATAAAACGTTTGAAGCGCTTCAAATTAAAGCGCTTAGTGTTTTAAATAAAACGGTAAGTGTTATAAAATAAAACGCCTGAAATGTTTTATTGAATTAAAACACTAAAAGTGTTTTAATTAAAACGTTTAGGCGTTTTAATTTAAAACGTTTGGGTTCGCAGTGAAGTCATTCTACGAATACAACTAGATTAACTATCAATTCAATATTTTCAACTGCGTAATCAGTTATTGATCAAACAATGATCTGAGTTACAATGATGAGTTTGCTCCATTGCTATTCAATTTGGCTCTGGAACACGTCATAAGGAAGCTACCAGTCGATACACGAGGTACACTACCATACAAGTCGAGTCAAGTGCGGACGACATCAACATTTTGTCACGGTCATTAACAACTGCCAAAGGACTCTTCCTAAAACTCGACAGCGAAGAAAAACTAGCAGGGCTACAAATCAATGAAAATAAAACAAGCCTCATGACGCAGTTGAGGAAAAATACCTCAGGTACACAAAATATCACACTTGGCGAATACAAGTTAATAATTCAACCCGAATTTAATTGTAAAAAAATATTTTCAGGGCTTGGCCCGATGTTTATTTATTAAGAGAACGATTACAACTGAACTTAAAATCTAAGTACATAATTGAAATTTTGCTTAATCTAGAATTGCAGCATCGACAAAAATTGCTGGTTCTCATGAGTTGTGTGAAAATGCATTGCCCTGTTTCGAGAAATTGTGTAGACATAGCGTCAGCACTATGAAGCGTGAGAACGGGTGATAACTCGCCCACCTTTAAATGCGATGGTCCACAATCGCTAGAAAAACCGAATGTCGTTGAATCGTATGTTTTTCTTAGGAGAACTTGCGTCAGATATCGGGGAAGATGATGTCGTTTGAACTGCTGGTGGTGGCTCTTGTATTTCTTTTACTGGTAGCTCTGACGGCGATTGTTGAACTTTCACTGTTACCGTTTTTCTAGCCAGGATCCTTGCACAGACTCTGTATATAATCAGGACCGTTATATAAATCCCAATGATGGTAAGTAATCCATAGGTTGCGAACCGATGTATGTTCGTTTCGTTGCGCACCAGTTGAATTTCGCTGGTGTTATTTATATTTAGGTCCTTCATCATTTCAAGTGAGAGTATCTCCTTGTATGTTCTGCTTTCTGCCGATGGTTGCAGGATGGCTGGTAGAGCGTGTATGACTTTGGCTTCCCGATTTTCAAATGTTCGTCCATTTATCGCTATGCTGGTGTTTTGCAATTTAATTAGGTAGGTTCCGTTCAGCTTGTGTTCCATGTCTTCGAACTCGATTGAACCAGTAAATTGATTTAGTAGTATAGTTCCGGGAGAGATTTCCTCGACTGTCGGTATATGAGCGTTACTTGTTTTGTTACAGGTGGCTATGCGGCTTCTCAATAAGTTTGGGATGCAGGTACTGTTGGTGATATCTGCGACCTCAGCTGACTTGCAGATGCTTAACCTATTTACAATCTTACATTTTCCAATTACGCCAAAGATTCTTTCGTTACTTTTCAAAATTCTATTGTATTCAATTTCATTAACTACATGCTTTTTCTTTATTGGTTTTATTAGCAATGATTCATAATTATGGACGGTGGTTAAAGGAATGTTTATTATATATAAAAGAACTGACAAATTTGTTATTATTTTAATGCCTGCGAAGTCTAAGGACTCTTCTATTGTAGAAAATGGAAGAAATTCCTTATCTAAGATATCCGTTGCCAACTTAATTTCTGATTTTGATAAAATAATGGAATTTATTACGCCTAGTTTAGCCCAATGGATAGCAAAATTTATATTCTTAAGTTCTTCCTTGACTAATGTCAGTCGGAATTGAAGGTCAAATATTGTGTTATAGTTAGTTTGGCTACTATCCTTAAACAGTTTTTGGATTTCATTTGCTATTTTAGTAATGTTATTGATTCTTTCATTTTGTAACCTATTTATGACAACTTGCCGATTGTTGTTTTCTAAGACATTGTTAATTTTGGCTTTGATCGTAAGGAAATCTTCGTGGTCTGGATTGCCCGCAATCCATTTCCAAGTGGTGCCGATGAAGTCAAGTGATCTCTTAATTTTCCGAGGTCTCAGGTTATGTATGAGATTCTGAATCTGTTGGAGCTCGAAGGATAATTGAGATGAAGAGGAAAGGTGTCTAACTTCTGAGAGGTTCAAAATTGGTTCTATTTCTTTTACAAACTGTTCATACTGGTCAATGTCGATGGTGTGGATTATCTTGAAGTTCCCGTCCTGTATTTTGGCTGTTCCCATGTGAAAAGAGACAATCTGAGAGCTCGAGAAGTCCAGTATCTCGATTTTAGCGTTGACGATGCAGAATGCAAATCTGAAAAAGAAATCTCAGTTACGAATGTGGCTCTTATGTATAATTTTACCAGATTCTGTCAAGACTGTGGAATTTCTATTTTCTTTCACAATTTCTTGTCTGTATCGTGCTGTAAGTTTAGAACCTTTTCTCTTGTTCTGTCGAACAAAGATCGTTTCTCCAACTTCATATTGTTTCGTACTGTGTCTTGTTTTGTTGTGGTTTTTCAGGTCCGTGTCCTGTTTTTGCTTCAGTTTTTCAATATTGGATAATCGGATTCTTTCTAGTTCGTCTGGGTCTGTCCTTGGTGTTCGTCCGAAGTGAAGGTCAATAGGTTTTCTTCCAGTGGTTGAATGGATTGAGAAATTGTATTCGTGGACAGCACGTTGCAAGAGGTTTTCGAAGGATCTGGGTGGTCCGTCTTTTTTCAAGCACCTCATAATTTCGGTTAGAGTGCTGTGCCAGCGCTCAACTTGCCCGTTAACCTCGCTCTTATATGGAGGGGTCTTATAGACCTTGATTCTAAGATCATCTTCCATAAGAGAGGTTATAGAGGCGGATCTCAGAGAGCTTTCATTGTCGATTACGACAATTTCTGGTATACAGAAATAGAATAACAGGTCTGTTAGCGGCTGCTTGATGTCCTCGATCGATTTTGAAGCTATAACTTTGGCCTGACCGAATTTAGAAAATTTGTCGATTGCAGTTAAAACACGATGCTTTTCAGTACTGAAGAGATCGATATGTATGGTGTGACCAGGGTAGGATGGAATTGGAGTCGGATTCAACAAAGGTTTGTTGGGGTGCCGGTCATATTTATTTTCTTTACAAATACGACAACTCTTAATGACACCTTTAATTTTGGAGGACATTCTCGGGAAATAAAAATTTTCAAGGAGCTGAAGACGATTCTCTTCAGCATTCCTGTGTGCTCTCTTGTGGATTTGCAGAATTTTTTCTTCTTGTTCCACGTCGCTTGGAATGTCTTCGACAAATTTCTGCGTATATCGAATACGGTAACTTCTGAAATGTTCGCGGTAGATTTCTTGTATGCGACCCATAATTTCTTCTTGTGTAAGAAGACCATTCAGGATGTTGGGATTTAAATATCGCTTGAGAATGTTTATAATTTCGTTGTCAGAGTATTGGGGCTTTATTAATGTGTGTCTTATGTAATTTGGAAAAGGATTTTGGAGCTGGTAACTATCCTTGTCACCAGTCTTTATGATGATTTGATTCCGAAATACATTGATGGGCATTTCAACCGTGGGGATTAAATTGTGTGCAGAGCTTTCGTCACTATGTTCGGTTGGCGTGAGGGAGTTAATCAAGGTCGCTTCAGGGGGTCGTGAGAGGGAGTCCGCAACTACATTAGCCTTACCTGGCTTATATATAAGCTCGTGATTGTATTCCTCTAAGATTGACTTCCATCTTTTCATCTTAGAGTTAGGTAAGGGGTTGATGATCAGTATAAATTTTCACTTTACTTGACCCGTACAGGTAGCTTCGCAATGAATTGAGTGCCCAGATGATGGCGAGCATCTCCTTTTCATTGGTAGCGTAATTTTCCTCTGTTCTAGATAACGTTCTTGAAAGGAAAACGATTGGTTTATCGTTTTGTGAGAGGACTGCGCCGATTGCGTAGTTGGACGCATCAGTTGTTAACTGGAACTCTTTCTCGAAGTTGGGATGCGTTAGGACTACCTCTTTCGATATTAAGCAATTTTTCAAAGCGTTGAATGCGCTAACAGCTTTTGAATCAAGTTGAATGGTTTTATTTTTGGATTGGGTTTTGGACACACGTCCGTCTTCCCCTCTTAAAAGCGAAGTCAGGGGCTTCGCTATTCTTGCGTAGTCCTGAATAAATCGGCGGTAATAGCCCGACATGCCTAGGAATGATCTCAGATCCTTTAAGGTTTTAGGCAGTGGCATGTTTGCTATCGCTTCGACCTTCTGAGGGTTGGTCTTGATGCCGTCGCTGCTTACCACAAACCCTAAGAACTCTATCTCTCTTTTGAAGAACTCGCATTTGTCTAGTTGTATCTTCATATTAGACGCTTCCAAAGTCTTCAGTACTCTCCTTAAGTTTTCAAAATGTTCTTCTTCATCTTTGCCAAAGATAATTATATCATCGATATATACGTAACAGCGTATACCGATGTGCTCTCGTAGTATGTCATCGAGAGTTCGTTGAAAAATAGAAGGAGCGTTCTTTAATCCAAATGGAAGGCGAGTGAATTCAAATTTCCCGTTATTAACGGAAAAGGCGGTTTTGGGAATATCTCGCTCTCTTAGTGGTATTTGGTGGAAACCACTCTTGAGATCGACGATGGAGAAATAGGTGTTTTTTCCCAAGTTCGCCAGAATTTCATTAATATCCGGTATTGGATATGTGTCCGCAATGGTGATAGAGTTGAGTTTACGGTAGTCGATTACCATTCTATACTTTTTTTCGCCAGATGCGTCATTTTTCTTGGGTACTATCCAGACTGGGGAGTTATAAGGAGATTTGGAGGGTCGTATTATCCCGTCTTCTAGGAGTTTATTAATTTCCCTTCGACTTCTCCTTTCAAGGCCATTGGGTAGGGATATGACCTTGAGTATACTGGGTCTTCGTTCGTGGTTCGTATTTCCCCCGTAACTTTGCTTGCATATGTAAGCTTTTCATCAGGTTCGGATAGTAGCCTAGAACAGTTCCTTAGGATTGTTTTCAATTTAGCTGTTTGTTCTTTGTTCATGTGGGTTGTTCTGAGATTAATATTATGGACCGTTTGCGAAAGATGTTGTTTTAGGGGTATGATTATGTCTGGATATAAGGTCATATAGCTATCGTCCGTGTGTATGATAGCCTTCAATTGTTTTAAGGTATCATTGCCGATAATCCCGTCAAACGATATTAGGCTTGGAAGTATGAAGAATTTGATTTCCTGTGCTTGGGGGCCGAATAGGTTTATGAAGACATGATGAGTTACTCTAACGTGTCCTCCAACTGAATTTGCATAGAAAGGTTTATTGTTCGGTATTGGGTATCGTATGTGTTTAGGCTGTATATAGTTTTTGTTGGAACCCGTGTCCACTAAAAATTTGAGGAGCTCTCCACTTCTTGTCTTATATTCGAAGTAGGGAAGTGAAGAGCACTTTATGCTAAAAAATAGATGTCCTCCAGTTCTTCAGTAAGTTCTAAGTTCGGTTCGTCGTGTTCGTCTATGTAATCTGTTAGTGTTTGGTCATGGTTAGTGTCCTCTTGCTCTACATCCTGTTGATATTGCTCCTCTGTAGGCTCATTTGATGTTTCCGGTTCAGTATAATATACTCTTTGAACTTTAGGGGCATGCTGATATCTTTGAGATGGTTGTTGGGGTCGTTTTACCGGGAAATTTCGATGTTGAGGCCTATTTGCGTAATTCACGTTATGGGATCTAATAGTTTGATCAATTTCCATGGGCACTGGTCCTCGTGGTGGTCGCGGAGGTGGAAAATTGAATACATCTTGACGCTGAGGTTGCTGATAGTTTTGCGTGGAGAATCTAGGCTGCTGTGGTACCTGTGGATTATGTAAGAGTTCTGGATGAAAAACGCGCCTAGGGGCTGGAATTGGTGTAGGTCTGGGAGGAACAGGCACCATTCTACGAGGGGGAACAGGAGGAGGACTGCTATGATGTGCTTTGCGCGAATTAAAGCTAGAGTTATTTGCATATTGAGCTCGGTAATCCATATTTTGCAATTTGAAGCACAAATGCAAGGCTTGAGGCAAATCCACTGGCTCACGTATACTCAGTAATCGTGGTAAATCACCTTTCAGGCCTCGTACGAAAGTATCGAGTGCTTTGTCACGGTAGGCTTGCGTCATGATATCCATAGCATCCTGACTCATTTCAATGGACCCCAATTTATTCAATATAAGAGAAAGATGACTGTAAACCTCTTGATAAAATTGAGACACTGTATTATTTCCTTGCACTAGTGTCGTCATTTGATATTCTAAGGTGCCCAGATCCCTTTTATCGGCGTAGTGCAGAGTAAGACACTTGGAGATTTTGTTCCAATTTAAGGGGGTGTTGTATGACTCCAGCGCTATGTCCGCATAACCAATTATTTTATTCCGATTTACGGACAGAATTCCGTAATATTTCGGAGTCCCCTTTAGGTGATCATATATATGCAGTATCCTATCGACACTTTTGCGCCATGAGCTAAATTCACCTGGCTCGCCAGAAAATGTTCTCAAGCTTTTCACAACATCGGGGATCTTGTCCATGTCCGACAAGTTCTCCCGTTCCCCGATATTGATGGGGATGTCGACATCATTATTTATGTCGGAAGCTGGATTGATAAGGGAGGAGATGATTTGTCTTCCCTGCGATTCAAAAGTTTCTTTAACCACCCGCGAGACGATTTGGAACAATTTGGACTCAGAAACATTATTCGATGCATTAGATGCGCTTGTTGCGTTACTTGTACCCGGGAGATCTAAGTTAGAAATTGCATCGGTAAGAGAGTCGAGATTGAATCTCGGTGGCTGAATCAGGTTGTTTGGATTCGACATACTGAGAGATTTGTAAACCAGGAATGAAAAATCAAGAGATCACTTTCAACACCAACACTTATTTTCCCGATAACGTCAATCACTTCACTATTTCGCGAACAAAATACGAAAAATTCACGGTAACGGTTTGAAAATACCTAAAATTCAAAAACTGTCAAAGTATTTGGCCAATATATAAAGAGGTTTTTGGTAATTGTTCAGAAGAGAAATAATTATTCACCCTTTTTAAGTAAAAAATGTAAAAACTTCGTAGACAAAATATGCTAATTTATCAATAAAAAATCCAGAGTAAATATACACAAAAAAATTATAATTCCACAAAAAGCTGAAACAAATTTGCTAATCAGGAGGCAAAATAAATTTGTCAACGAGGAGATGATATTAGCAATCAATAAAAAAATCCAGAAAATAAATTGGCAACGAAGAGCACAAAACCACAATATAGTTTCGACAAGACAAATTCAATTCAAAATCAATAATCAAATTCAAATCAAATTATATTTTCTAAATATAGGTAATCAATTATGTTTAATCTTAAAGTCATTCGACCACTTGTATTAAATCTTTAATTCAATTTAGTTTAATGGAACTTTCACTTTGGCGTAATTTAACAATAAAAACTTACATAATAAAGATGAGTTGCAGCGTCATTGTCGGGTTGATCCTTGATATATTAACAAAAATTTTGTTGTTGGTGGATTTGATCTGATTGTGGATTCAGATGGGCCGTTCTCCTGGCGTCGCTCGGTTAAAAAATGTCCTTTTTGCTCGTGGTGTCACAGCTACTGAGGAACCAAATCGACGGCACACGCGTATCCTCGGAATCTGGTTAATCCGGCTATTATAGTCACGTTTACGGAACACTGTTTGATTATTGCAGCGTATTTCGCGAAAACTTGCGGACCGTATAAAAAATATTTCAAAACCGCCAGCCAACTTTCAACAGGCTTTTATTCGTTCTCGAATATTTTAATCGATTTCGAAATATGTAATTATTTTTACGCGTGCGGAAACAGCCCCCACTTGTTGGGCGCCAGTTAATAATTCAACCCGAATTTAATTGTAAAAAAATATTTTCAGGGCTTGGCCCGATGTTTATTTATTAAGAGAACGATTACAACTGAACTTAAAATCTAAGTACATAATTGAAATTTTGCTTAATCTAGAATTGCAGCATCGACAAAAATTGCTGGTTCTCATGAGTTGTGTGAAAATGCATTGCCCTGTTTCGAGAAATCGTGTAGACATAGCGTCAGCACTATGAAGCGTGAGAACGGGTGATAACTTACAATATCAAAAATAACGAAAACCCGAAATGAAAGAGACGAAATACGCCGAAGAATACTGCTTGCAAATGAAATATTTTTTTTTTTAGTTTTGACGATCTTGAAGACCAGCCGCATACACAGGAAAACAAAGGTCCAAGTATACAATTCTGTGATAAGACCTGTGTTATGCTATGGGTGTGAAACATGGACCCGAACCAAAGCATCCGCAAATATATTGAACGCCTTTGAGTGACGGACCCTGAGGCGAATAATCTCAGCGAAGCTAGACGGGGACCAATGGCGAATTCGATACAACAATTTTTGACGACCCGGAGGTCTAAACGATTGTAAGACTGCAATGCAATGCAATGGGCTGGACACATGAATCGTATGGACGAACAACGGATACCCAAGAAGGTATTAGTTGGGAGAACTGAAGGCCGAGGAAACGCTGGTCTGACTCGGTCGACGAAGACAGTGCATCGCTGCTCGGATTTCGGAAAAGGAAGACGCGGTCAATGGACCGAGACAGTTGGAGGCGCTGTTTACTCCAACTTATTTTCGTAATAACTGCTTCACTAGAGAGGCTGTCTATGTAACCGTTGATAAATCTGAGCCAACGTAATGTTTTTGTGCTAGTGAGACAGCTTGCTGGTCGATGTACCTACTATATATATGACAGTCATAAAGTTTTGAGTTCAAATTGAGTCACATCAGTAGATTTTTCACCGTCTACGGGAAATCGTGGGTTGGTGAATTTCATGTAAAGGTATCAATCTACACACTTACAAGATTTAAAATCAATTCTGCATAAATTCAAGCACAAAATTTCTCCGAGCAGGCTTTGTAAAATTTTGAAGAAAACATTAAATTCAATCGATACTTCATCTTCAGCCACGAAGCTCAGTTTTAGAATATTGGTTACGCTGATAAGCAAAATACGCATTGTTTGATTTAAAAAATAAACCTACATATGCTTAACATGTCTCCATTGTATTCGCAAAGTGAAATGACCACTGTTACCGTCAATCAAAGTAGCTATCGAATCATGTTGGTAGATAAATTTTTTCTAGTAATGGATGGGCTTGACATCATTGCTCTAAGGATATCAAGGTTTCAACATTTCAGTCAGTCTAGATTTGATCTATATTGACGAGGAAGTTATGTAATTGTGTAATCTTATCGTGGTGCGCTTGGGCTCCCGCAAGGCTCGCCTATGATTTTTTATAAACCCGCGTCAAGCTGTTGTTTGATGCTAACAAATCAGCAATATAAGAGGGAAGAATAGGTTTAGATGACCTTGCATTCAATTTATTTTTTAAGCCTGATCTAGATAATGTTGATAAATTAACAGAATGTGTTGATAAAAATAATAATGTCTTTCAAACATAGTATTGTCATGTGATGATATTAAATTTGCTTTGAAGTCGATGGATAAGAACAAAGGAGCAGGTCCTGACAGAATTACTCCTTTCTTTCTAAAAACGTCTCTGATTCGTTGTGCAGACCTCTCGCTATTATTTTTAATAAAAATCTTGTGGAGGGATGTGTGATAGTATTTATACCGATTTTCGTGAAGCCTTTGATGAAGAGGACCACCTAATTTTACTTAGAAAGCTATATTTCAGTGGCGTTAAGGGCAATTTCTTATGATGGTTTTCTTCATATTTGGAAAGCAGGCATCAATCAGTTACACTTAACGGCCTCTCCTCTCCATTATGTGTCATCACTTCCAGTGAACCGATATACGATATACGATATAAATAAGTCGTTATACGATATAAATAAGTGGTTTCTTAACAGCTCTATATTATTATATACAGATGACGTGAAAATATTGGTAAGTCTAAAAAGTATTGAGGTTTTTTTTTGTCATTTTTCGATTGAACATTGCTTTTATTTAAAATGGATTTTATTGACCTTTTGTCATTTTTTGAGTAAAGCCATTATTCAATCTCTGTAGACCTTCTATGGTTTATCGGCGAAAAATTTGGCCAAACGATTTTTACAGTCCCTTTTTGATGTGAATTTCTTTTTATTAAGGAAGTTTTGCAGAGACCGACACAAATAGTAGTCTGATGGTGCAAGGTCTGGACTATATGGTGGATGCATCAAAACTTCCCAGCCAAGCTCTGTCAATTTTCGCCGTGTCATCAAAGACGTGTGTGGTCTGGCATTGTCATGATGGAAGAAAGCGCCCTTTCTATTGATCAATTCTGGCCGGTTTTTTTGAATTGCTTGTAGCACTGCTGACAGAACAGAGCTAAATTGAGTGTTTGGCGAGGTTCTAGCACCTCATAACAAACAATTCCCTTTCAATTCCAACATATATAAAGCATAAGCTTATTTGGTGTCAATCCTGGCGCTGAAGTCGTTTGTGCTGATTCAACTTTTTTTGACCATGATCATCTTCAAACGACATTCACGTATCTGACCCATTTTTCATCTACCCTAATGATTTGATTCAAAAATGGCTCGATTTCGTTGCGTTTTATTAGCATTTCGTAAATGGAAATGCGATCGATCAAATTTTTTTTGTGTTAATTCATGCGGCACCCAAACGTCGAGCTTCTTTGTGTATCCAGCCTTATGCTAATGGTTCAAAACTATATGGTGATGGATAATCAGTTCCTGAGCAATGTCATTGCTGCTTATATGTCGGTCTTCTTCAATTTTTTGTAAGATTTCATCGACTTCTTCATTCATTGGTCGGCCTGAGCGGGGTGTATCTTTGACATCAAAATTTCCAGAACGAAAGTGAGCGAACCATCTCTTGGCTGTGGCTTTTGATAAAGTATCTTGACCGCAGACACGACCAATTTTTTCACGAGCCTGCGATGCATTCTCACCTTGATCGTAGTGATATTGTAAGGTATAACGAATTTTTTCAGAAATTTTACTCATTTTTAATTAACACAACTTTTGACAGGAATGTCGAAATACAAAACTGTGCGTATGAAAATTGTAGACTGGAATGTCACCTTTCAAACGCATGTCAGTTTGACTCAATCTGATTAGTTTTGCCCGATATATGACAACGAACACAATTTAGTGACAAACAAGTTGAAGTAGCAGGAGGATGCTCCTGCTAGAAGGATATTGTAAAACAATTAGTAAATCAAACGATGTGTTCTGCATATCAAAACTTAACTAATACTATATACAGATTCCATAAATTGAGTTCGAATAATTATTATGGTTATTATGATTTTAAACTCACCACCACTTTGTTTCAAGAGTTTTGATCTCGTCGCTTGATAAGTCATGATAACACAACAATATTACAAGCCATTTCTAAAATTTTTATCAAAATTCCTACATATTTGTAGTGTCTACGTCCGTTGCAAATGTGTATCTCCCTAGTATCACGTGTTAATGTTGTTGTAATTATTAAATATTCAATCGGCTGTAACTTAGCTGTTTATTGTTCAATTATTGTGAAATTTTTGAGCCATATACAATTACTTTTAGAAAACTTAAATTATAGATTTTTGAAAATTTAAGGTTTCCATCTTGATTTTATAGGGAAAAAGCAAAACTTATAAAATGTACTATTATTAACAAAGTTGATCGAATTTCGACTTCGAAGGTATTTGTTGCCCTTGTGAAGGAAAAATTGCCAGTTTAAGTACTGTTTTGAAAAGCTCTTATAAAGAACTTTCATTTGATATTCATATTGTAATGATTTTAAAGTCTTGATCCGAACGAGGAACCGACCTCTCATCGGTTCTAGACGTTAAGTCTGAGTATTGCCAACGGATGGTACCAACCGGTCAACCAATCCGTGCACCGTAATCCATTTTCGCGGTGGCTGCTTGTCGGCCAGCTTGATCGGAGAGGATTTCAGTCGCGGGTTTCCAAATGGATTACGCTCATCTACAATTTTCAGCCACCAATAAATGCCCGTTTCCAAACGCGTCACAAAACACAATCATACGGAAGGAAACCTACTTTACGTTACTCCGTATTTCTTCATACAACCAGTCAAAGGACAAAAATCTAATCTTTACTTCGCGTTGCCGAATTTCCGACGCAGTACCGGAAAATATACTACGCTAACTCAACCCGACGAAAGCTACGCTAATAAAAAGGCAAAACCAACAAACGTACCGCGTACCGCGCGCAACGCGAAACCGACCTCAGCGGATTTTCTCAAACCCTACCCTCGCGACCGCGAGGGTAGGGTTTGAGACTCTATTTCCCGCTAAAAGGAAAGACCACTGGAAAGGAAAATAGTGTTTTAATGTTTTAGCAATTCATATCTATTATTGTTAACCTCTTTTGTTTTTCAAAAAGCATTAGACCTCTACTTGTATAAATGTTCTTTGTTATGTTTTAATTTCTTCTTAATCGATTGCTTTTAATTTTCCCATATTCATTTAACACTATTGTTCTAAGAAAAAAAATAAGTACCTTACACAAGTTTGTGATTGTTATAACCTTTAGATACTCCCGAATCCGAATTTACAAAAATTTCGTAATAAAAAAAAATAAAAGCATCATTTGCGCGTTTTCAATGCGATTAATAAGTTTTATGTTTAGATATTAATTGTTTGGATAGGAAAATAAATAAATTTAACAAGTAGCTAAAATTTTCCCAACTGAAATGAATTGTTTCTTTCTTATTTACTTGTTGAGTCAAATTTATCCAAAAGTCAAAGTTAATGTTGGGTAAAGTAAGTAACTCATCAATGGGAAGTTTATTCTTTTCAATTTTCAATTCCGTGTTGATTAAAGTAAGCTTGCTTGAATCAATGGCGTTAACTAACTCATCATGAGAATAAATAAAACAAATAATTCGGATTGACAAATAGTCCTTAATTTAAGTAGGATAGGATTGATAAATTGCTTATAGTTATTTATATCCTTTTTATATACATAAATATCCCTAATGCTTTATTTTAATAATTCTATCTAATAATTAAGTAAGGAAATAGGGATGTCTTATATTTGACTAGATTTTAAAATTAATCGTGTTTTTTTGTTTAGTAAGTTCTTTTTGTGTTGTTTTGGTGTCCAATATTTAATATTTATATGCTTTAATTTCACGTATACGTACTGATTACCTCTGAATTAAAATGAGGATAGAATTGAAATTTGTTGGTCTTATAGAAGGGAATTCGTAAAGGCCCGATTTTTTTCAAAAGTTTGCTGACAATTGTAGCTTTCTTGCTGCGCAAATATACTTCGGCAACTGATAATTCAGGTGATATAATTATTTGTTCTAAAACTTCCATTGAAAGTAAGCAAAATGCATGGAATATCTGAGAATCCACTATTTCGAATTTACAGAGGGCATTTCCAAAGCCAGTACTTTTGAGTATTTCAGCGAGAAGAGCATTCACCCCTACTGTCAGGTACTGCATGAAGTTTTGTCCTACTTTTGAGTTGATGACGTTTTCTGGCAAACTCGTTAAAAGAACGCAAAGTTTCACAAATGACTCATATCCATCGAAAAATTGATGCGTAAGGTCAGAAGTGAATTTCGTTACAACTTTCAAGTAGAAGGAATTGATTTTAAGTATCCTTTCATTCTTGGTATAAGATCGCAAAGCATCATCTGTTGTGTTTTCTAAAATTATCAAATTACTCTGATAAATTTCATCGCAAAGGAAATCAACAGCGAAACTTATCCATGGAATTGGAATATTATTGTTTTTTACGAAAGTGCAACACTCGGTACCTAGTTCTGAAATACACTTCCAAGTGTCGGCAGTTGTTTTAACATCCACAAGAGCTATAAACTTACCAACGGAGCATAAACCCAGAAATAATGGATTAATATCGTCATAGCTTATGTCATTTTTATGTAAAAATATATGAATGTTATTTAAAATGACATCATTGACTTTTTTGTTGAATTTTCTGGCAATTTCCAAATATAACAGTTGAGCCCTCACCAAAGCGGGCAGGAACATTATTAATGCTATTTTGAAAAAATGTATAACACTGCTCTAGCACTTTGAGGTCTGTCAGTAAAATGATATGTATGGTAGGAGTATGAACTACTTGGATGACAATAGCTAATGCATCATACAATCTATCTAATTTTGATGTGATGTTCAACAGTTTGGTGGCAGATTGTTCATTTAAAGTACAATCGAATATCTTCTTCGTACCTCTGGTAGCCGATTCAATAAAACACCGGTAAATAATCTCCAGACGTGAGTATCAACAGTCTTTAAGCCTTCAGGTTTAGCAAGTGTTTCCAACGCTTAGTCCAAATGTTCATCATTTTCTTGATCAAGAGATCTTAATGGCTCAATACACAACTGTAATACGTTATTGAGGGATTGCGTCTCTGCAGCTCTGACGAAAGCGGCCAACAATCCAGCGAAAAGTGGTCCATATTCGTCCATTTAGTGATGATCGGATGCCTTAGGAGGTGATTGGAATTGAAGGTATGCAGCGTGCGACGATGGCGACTGTGTTGGATGCATTTATTTAGATTTGATTATAATTTGGATCGAACTGAACATCATATCTTTGTATCCGCGCACACACTTCCTACTTCTGGTATGCTGAGCTTAACTAAATATGCCACTTAAATTAATTTCGTCGATTTTCTCAATTGTTCTATGTATGGAATTATATTTTGCAACTACACCAAAAATCACTTTATTTTGCTTACGAGTAGATAGCAGCCGCAAAATTGCTAAAGAAAATCGCCGACCGCTCTTGCGTGACGGCCACCACTCACACTCTCCACTGCCATGTGCCTGTCACTTCACCTTGACATCCCACGACAAAATTGACGTGGGATGTGCGCTCGTCACAACCAATGTGAAATGACAAGCCACCTAGCAGCAAGGTGTGTTAGCAGTGGTCGCCAGCGGCGTCAGATGATTCATTACAATATCGGCTACCTTTGATGAAATTGTTTTTTTCAGCGGCCTCTCCCTGTATTGTAATCATCAATTCATGGCCAATTTTTTCGAATCCTAGAATGGTTACAAGGCCCTTTTGCTAGGAGCTCCCTCCTGCCTCCTTGACTTGTTTCACATATGAGTATTAATTGTAGGTACTCATCTTCAGTCATTCATTAAATTGAATCAAGTGTTCAAAGCATGCGCCTTAAACGTTGAAGTTGGGTCAAAATAACTCAAAATTATTCAATCTTTGCATTTAAAACAGCCACTATTTTGCTTGACGATTACTGATACCACTAGTTGAACCAATTCTCAAAGATATTCATGATACCTAACTCTCCTGAAATTTTCATGCAAATCCTAGCAAAGCTGTAGTGCCTAAGTCAGTAAAAAGCGCGCATTGTTCCATAGCCATACTCGTATGTTTCCATATTAATACAGCGCATGTTGTTCCATAGTAATACAGAAAATTCAAATCGCTATAACTGCGTTAAATACCATTCGATCTTTATGAAACTTTCAGGGCAGATTAATCTTATAAAAAGTCATCTGTGTACTGGATTTTATTAAATTTAAGGGCACCGTTAGGATTTTATTCAAGAAAACATAAAATCGATAAATCATACTATTACTAACAAAGTTGAGTGAATTTTGACTTCCCATGTATTTGTTGTTACTGTACTCATAAAGGCCTACATTCTTGATTTTTTAAGATTTTTCGGGTCAAAGGTTTCGCGAGGGGGGGGGGGGGTGGACACAAAATTTTCGTACATTTCCCTTCCCCTGCACCCGTGAAAGCAAAATTTGTCATTTTAAGAAGAAAGTTGAAAAGTTTTCATGAAGACCTTTCATTTGATACCCATATTGCCTACATGCGATGAAAACTTTTTTTTTCAGGGTTAACTCCCCTATATGGGGAGGCCCCCCTTAAATACCTTATAAATTTTTTTTCGTATTGAAACTTTGAAGAGGGCGTCACTTCGCACCTACTTACAAAATCTTATGTTTCTAGCTTATGTAGTTTGCGAGAAAAAGTGGTGTGACACACGGACGGACAGACGGACAGACAGGGCGCGATTTTAGGATTTTTTTGTATATTTGGGTGCCAAAATAACGGGTACCAGCAATAAAAGAGACGAAATACGCCGAAGAATACAACTTGCAAATAAAAAGTTTATTCAGTTTTGACGATCTTGCATACATGAAAAACAGTTGCATACATGAAAAACAAAGCTCCAAGTAAACAAGTCTGAAATCTGCACTATGCTATGGGTGTAAAACATGAATCCTCACCCAAGCATCGGCTAATATATTGAACGCGTTTAAGCGACGGGTCCTGAGGTGGATAATTGGAGTGAAACTAGACGAGGATGAATGGGGAATTTGATACAACCATGAGCTGTATGTAATTTTGGTGAGTCGGAGGTCTCAGCAATTGTAAGACTGTGGAAGCTGCAACGGGCTGGACATATGAATAGTGTGAGCGAACAACAGACACCCAAAACGGTATTCATTGGTTGAACTGACTTGTAGAGATCAGTGGTGTACTGAGGAAACGCTGGTATGACTCTATCGACGAAGATAGTTCATCGCTTCTTGGATTCTGAAATTGGAGGATGCGGTCAATGGACCAAGACAGTTGGGAGCACTTGTTGCGAGAAGTAAAGGCTCGAGAGAAGCTGTAGCGCTACGAAGATAAAGAAAATGTTATTTTTTATTGGATCCACCTCCATGATTTGCTTGTAAACATTTTTTACAAAAACTTACTGATTTCGCGTCTTGTCCGCCCGTTTACTCGTCCTTCTGAGCGTCACAGCAAGTGTTTTTAGAAACTATACAAGCTACAAAGCTCGAATCTGGTGAAAAACTCAGAAATTTTGGTGGTCCCAAAAGTTTAGGTCTTATCAAATATTTAGGGGTTCCCCTCTGGCAACTTAGGATGGATGCGGAGGAAATGGTTGTCCGCGGGGAGAGACAGCGCTCACTGAAAAATTAGCAGCAGTCTTAGGTTAATTGCACGAAGGGAAAGTGGACTGTACGACTCATCTCGGATGTGAAAGTATGGCTAAATCGAAGGCATGGTGAGACTGACTTCCATCTGACCCAGTTTTTGAGCGGGCATGGGTGTTTTCAGTCTGGTAAGTCACAGTCCCCCGATTGTCGGTTTTGCACAGGAGAGGATGATAATGGCTGCCACACATTCTTGCGTGCACAAAATAGGACGTGCTACGAAGGGTCCTATACAGGGAGATGGGAGAGCTCACCCCAGATAATACAGTCACGGTAATGCTCGAATTGGTTGACAATCAGAACCAGTTGGCACATTATGCTCGGGCAGTCCTAAAAGATAAAAGAGACTCACAGCACCCTGGGGCGTTGGGGCAGGGAGATCACTTTCAGACTCTGTTCACCAAGAGTTCGGGGGGAAGCAAAACGCATGAAAAATTTGTGTCCCCATCCCTCGCGGTTCGACACATTTAAACGAAAAATTGAGACCAATCACAAACATACGTCTTATCAACACAAGGACAACAAATACCTCAGAAATCGTAATTCACTCTACTCTGTTAATCACAGAATGATATGTAAATTTTGCATTCTCCTTCAATAAAAAAATTCCTTAAAATACTGTATTCCCTAGCTGCCCCACCGATATATTGGGTCTACTTCGGCTGAAGCTCCAATGCCCCAAACTAACTCACCCAAAGCCGGGCGTGGGTGCCACTCCTTCGATTCTCCGAGCCTCTCAAGGGGTCATCCGAACAAGAAAATGACCGTCCGGAGCGAAATTAAAATTTATACAAGTCGTGAGGCTCGGCGCCGCTTAACCACGAAGATCACCTTCAAAAAGAACCTCTGACACGCAAAACAAGTTAAAGTATTTCACCACCACACGAAACTTGTACTTTCTCACATCCGAATTTAATTGAAGCACTAAAGTTTCCTGCATCCGCTGAACACTACCAACTCACTTTACTGTTCAAGGTCTTTCTGCCTGGTCAACGTCCCGGGAAAAAAATTTCCAAGCCACGTCTTTCATAGCTGAAAAGGAACGTATTTATGTTGTATGGTAGCGAGGAAAGAAAATAATCTAAAATTACCTTTACTCGACTTCAGTAATATTCTATATTTATTCCATTCCGACCGATGTAAAGTAAAGTTTAATCACCTTACATTTATTCAACCCCTACGCAAGCAAAGAGCGCCTTTCTTCCATTTTCTTGATGATCACCACCACACAGTTGTCTCGTCCCAATTTATTGTTCCAGTCTCGAAGGCTCGTCTCCAATCCTTAGTCAATGTTGTCGCTGAGTATCGCTCTGCTATGCCTCCGCCGGCTGCTCAAAAACTAACCAGAGAAAGAAAGCGCAAAAATTTTTCCGGGCTTAAATAACCTCCGAGTTCACGTTTTTTCCCTCCCGTACACCGAGAAAATCATTGTTTTGGAGTGTTTTTTTTCGTTTGTTGGAGTAGTTTCCCGCACTTGATTTCACTCACAACAAGTTCCACTCGGTGGCCATCCTAGTGGGAATTAAGTATATTCCACGCTAAATGTGCTGAATACATTTAGTTGACAGTTCGAACTGTCCGTAATGTTTATTTGCATCACGACGCAAGATGAAGATTTCGACAATAATCTTCACTTTCCTCTTTTTCCTTGAGCTGGTGCTAATATTTCCTAGTTTTTCTCGTCCCCACCGATAGTTTTATTGTCGTGCCAACGCGTGGAGTATCGTGTATTTATATATATCCAACAGTTTTAACAAATTTCGGTCGTCGAGTCTTTCCTAGGAAATGTCGTGATTTTCTTTATTTAGATTTCCGTGGTGGATCACAGTGAATTTGGTGCGAATAAAGTGAATGGTGCGCTTCGGCACGATGTCGTTAGACAGCTAGGAGAGGAGGAAAGATATTCAAAAGTTGTATCCGTGTTTTTTTCCGGCAGTTTAGCGGATCTATTAGTTTCCTCTTGTTTGAGCTTGTCGTAATCGGCGCTCATTTGTTGGTGTGCTAAAGTGAGTTTTTGGTTGATATTTTAAGCTCATTCAAAGCCTCTTGTTTGGCTGAGAACTCATCACAAAGCTCTGCCAATTTTTCTGTGTGGGCATCACGTAGTTCATCTATTTGACCAACAAACATTGCGCATAACGCTTCAGTATTTTATTTTTCTGTAGCATTTTGTTGTTGAAATATGCTCAGTTGCTTTCAGTTTCACCCATTCTTCCCGAAGAACATTGATTCGTTCTTCAAGAGTTCGCTTCTTGTTCTCGGACTCTCGCATTGATTCCTGCAATGATTTCATTCTGGCTTCAAGTTGTGATCTCGATAAACGGCATTTGCCTAAATTCTTTTCATATTCAGAAACCTTTTCATTTGAATCTGTTTGTAATGCCTCCAGATTCTGACATCTTTGTGCGATATTTTTAGCTTCCGATTTAATTTTACTAATATATAGTTCAGCCACTGTGAATTCTTCTTCAACATTACTACCTGAATCAGGTGTATTCCTTTCCATATTACTGGTGCTATCCATGCATAAGGCTTGTCCAACTTTCGACAGATCACGCAAAAGATTTGAGAGCATTTCATAAATTCCTTTCTTATGATGCATTGATATATCTTTCAATTATTGCAAGTCCGATGTAACGACATTCAATGTGGACTGTTTTTGTTGCAATTTTTTGTTCATAGTATCAATATCTTTTTTTTGGTCTCGATTTCTGGTGATTTTTGATCGTAGTTAACAGCCAATTCTTCTAGAGGTTGAAGTACTTCTTTCACTTCCTCCTTAGCACTTTCGTTTTCTTGTTGCTGCTACTTTTAATTTACGTTCCACCTCGAGTTCGCGCTTTACTTGTCCTTTGCTTGTCAACAATAAAGTATTAAATCCGCGAGTGTCTTCCTTCGGCATGCCTGCCATTGCTGCCGCAGCAGCATCCTTCTCTTCGTTACTTGGCTCATTCTTCTTCGGTGGCATGCACGCATCTCTGCTGGATCTGCTTGAGTGTGAAGATGTTTGCGGTGGGATCATTAAATTTGTGTCCTAGGCCGGAAGCTCAGTGGCTGCACATCTGATAGGAATGTCAGCTTTAATGACAGCCTCATGTATAGATCCACAGTCAAAATCATTTTCCTGTAAATTTCGACAGCACTCAGGTTCAAATTTGTCAAATTAGTCGAATTATATACCGCTTCAAAATTCATTGGGAGTCTCTGTCGGAAAGTAGAATCAATGAAAACACAGGCAGTATGAAACCTTGATTTGGGAAAATGATAAATTTTGCATTCTCCTTCAATAAAAAAATTCCTTAAAATACTGTATTCCCTAGCTGCCCCACCGATATATTGGGTCTACTCCGGCTGAGGCTCCAATGACCCAAACTAACTCACCCGAAGCCGGGCGTGGGTGCCACTTCTACGATTCTCCGAGCCCCTCAAGGGGTCGTCCGAACAAAAAAATGACCGTCCGGAGCTAAATTAAAATTTATACAAGTCTTGAGGCTCGCCGCCACTTGGCCGCAAAGATCACCTTCAAAAAGAAACTCGCCACGCAGAACGGGTTTAGCTGTTTCACCGCCACACGAAATTCGTAGTTTCCCACACTAGAGTAACCGAATTTAATTGAAACAATAAACAAATTATCGTGCATATCACGAACACCTCTTGTCGCATAGCGGGAGCAACGATTCAAATTTGGATTTCCTCCCAACTTTGCCTGTTATCTTGTTTGCGACGCAATTCCGAGTGCTTCAAGGGGTTATATATTTTATGCTGCCGCATATGTTGATTGGATGACAAAAGTTTCCGCCAGAAATTGCGTTTTCTTTCGAGCTCGCGTTGGTTCTTGATGCTTTCTGTGCTTGTTACTGCTTGCGTTGTCCATAATGTGGCGTGTAAATTGGAAGCGACCTAGCTACTTAAGTTTAATTACATGAAGTCAAAAGGCAAAAAACATTATGTGGCCTGCTTTCCGTAATCAAACAAGTAGTCATTTTATGAATAAAAATTTAAATTACTTGCTTCTGATTACATTATCAGGTTATCAAAAAAAAGTTAATAAAGTGCGGCTCGGTATTGCGTAGGTTTAAATCTTACGAAATCACGTATGGTATGTAGTGTTTGGGGTGAGCAACACTATGTAATCTCAATGTTCACCCATAACAATTGTTATGTAGGTTAATATGAAGCCTTCCCATGACATTTCATGGAAATTATATGAAAATCAAGTGAGTTATCCTCTCCTCTCTCCTTCGTAGCGATGCAGCCCATTTCAGGCCTTTGATTTCTGCAAAAAAGGCTTCCAACTGTATCGTTTTATTGACTGGATCTTCCTATTTCAAAATCCGAGTAGCGATGAACTGTCTTCGTCGACCAAGTCAGACCAGTGTTTCCTTGGTTTCCCTACTGGTTACCGCCCTTTAGCTTTCCTAACGAATACCTTTTTGAGTATACGTTGTTTATCCACACGATTCCCTTGGCTAGTCCATTGCAGCTTCCACAGTTTTAAAATCGTTGAGATCTTCTGCTCGTCAAAAATTTCAGACAGCTTACGGTTGGATTGAATTCGATTATTTGCCTCAAAACTCGTCTCTCAAAGGCGTTCGGAATGTTTGGGGATCCATGGATTAAGGTCCATGTTTCACACCCATAACTAACACAGGTCTTATCGTTGATTTGTATACTTGGAGCTTTGTTTCTCTGTGCATGCTGCTCGTCTTCAAGATCGTCAAAACTGAATAAAATATTTTATTTTACAGCTGTATTCTTCGGCGTATTTCGTCTTTTTAGGGTTTTGTACTAAAATACAAAACCCTATTGCAATCACGACCTGTGTCCGTCTGTCCGTCCGTCCGTCCGTCCGTCCGTCCGTCCGTCCGTCCGTCTGTATGTCACAGCACTTTTTCTCCGAAACTATAGAAGCTACAATCATGAAACTTTGTGGAAAGGTCAGAAGTGGTGACCTCTTGAAAGTTCAATGGTGAAAAAAATTTTCAAAGGGGTTTAAGGGGGGTCTCCCCATATAGGGAAGTGACCCCCCAAAAAAAAAATTTCACCATTGGTAGTCGAGTAGGGTGTTATTGGAAAGGTCTCAATGAGATCTTTTCAAAACAAGTCTTAAAATTGCCTTATGAGTACCGAGAGGGGCAGGGGAAGGGAAAATGTACGAACTTTTCGCGTACCCCCCCCTCGCGATTGGACACCTTCCATCCGAAAAATCTGAAAAAAATCATGGATGTAGGCCTTAATGAGTACAACAACAACAAATACATGAGAAGTCGAAATTCGCTCAACTTTGTTAGTAATAGTATGATTTATCGATTTTATGTTTTCTTGAATAAAATCTTAACGGTACCCTTAAATTCAATAAAATACACAGATGACTATTTATAAGATTAATCTGCCCTGAAAGTTTCATAAAGATCGAATGGTATTTAACGAAGTTATAGCGATTTGAATTTTTCTGCATTACTATGGAACAATATGCCCTGTATTACTATGGAAACATATGGCAATGGAGCCATATGCGCTTTTTACCGACTTAGAAACTACAGCTTTGCTAGGATTTGCATGAAAATTTCAGGAATGATAGGTATCATGAAGATAAGTATATACAATTGAAACAAGTCAGAAAGGCAGGAGAGAGCTCCTAGCAAAAGGGCTTTGTAACCATTCTAAGATTCTAAAAAACAGGCCATGAATCGATGATTACAGTACAGAGGAGTGGCCCCTGAAAAAAATTTCATGAAGGGAGCCGATATGAGTATCAACTGAAAGTTCTCTATGAGAGCTTTTCAAAACAGTTCTTAAACTGACATATTTTGCTTCTGTGGGGGCATAGGGGGGGGGGGTTGGAAATCCATGAAAAATGTGTTTCCTCCCTCGCGAATGGACACCCGTGATCTTAAAAAATCTGAAATAATTATCAAGGGAGATATTTGTGGGTATAACTATAAAAAATACCTCAGAAGTCAAAATTCTTTCAACTTTGCTAATAATAGTATGATCCTCGAACATGACATGTTTCTTGATTTTATTCGTTACTGGTTGCTGCATTCTGTAAGTTGAGTACAAAACCCTTCTGACATGAGCATAGGTCTGTCTACCCAACTTGTTCATTACTGGTTCTCGTTTTTTTGGCACCTAGATATACAAACTCACCCGCACTTTTGCTATTCTATTTGCCTATTGTTACATTTTGTGTGTTGAAGGTAAAGTTCCTCGACTGCTTTATGCGTTTTATTTTATTCTCATGGATTTGAAGCCCTACTAGTTTTTCCTTGCTGTCAAGTTTCAGGAAAATTTCTTCGACGGTTGTTAATTACCATGACAAAATCGTGATGTTGTCCGCATTTGCTGTCACTTGGGTCGGCTTGTATAGTAAGGTACCTTTTGCATTGACAGGTAAATTTCTTATGACGTGTGCCAGAGCCAAATTAAATAGCAATGGGCCCATCCCATCTCCCTGCGCTAGTCCGATATTTTGTCAAATGCACTAGTCAATTGATTGTTAATGCAGACATGGCAATTTTTCGACGCCATTGCCATTTTAGAAAGATGGACTAATTTGGCTGGGATGCCAAAGTAAAACATTATTTGGTACAGTAACTTGCGATCAATACTGTCGTATGCTAGCTTTAAGTCAATGAAAATTTGCTGTTCATCTATGTTGAAGTCTCAACATTTTTTGCCTGCTCTTAAGTCACACTAATACTCTCCAATAATACTGTTGACGTGTGACTACCGATCACTACGTGATACAATAATTGGAAACTGTGCCAACTATTCTTCTGATACCAAAATTATAAAGTATAACCGATTTGACGAAAAGTTTGGAAGCCGCATTGAAAACTCATCTTCGTTTAATTGTCTGCGGAAATGCAGTTGGGAATGCTTCTTACTTCTCATATAAAATAAGAACTTTCATCAGCTTCAGAAGAATTTTACCTCATCAATATAGTAGGTTTCTCGTCATTGTCCCTCAAAAGGCAATGATATGTTTGAGCGAAAACGTGTTCGCCTTTACAATGCCACCTGACTAAAAAGAATAAAATCTTTGACGATTCCTTTCCAGAAACAATTTGCTGAAACATTTCCATGGAATACCATAGTTTTAAAAATCACATGTTAGTAATCTTCAAATACATAATTTTATTTGATTTATTCGGCTTTACCCTAACTCATATTCAGTGCATAGTTCAACAGAAGGCTCGTTTCCATTACTAACCACGGGCTTCGACTACTCTATTTTCAGCTTTAAACCGACTCTTTTCTCTTGAAATACAAGTGTTTTACTTAAAACTATGATCCTATCACATAAAATTGGATTTATTCATAAGTCAATCAGCTTAGCTGATGTTTGGTGTAAGCCTTCCATGTGCCAATAGATTATCGTCAGCCAATTTTCGCCATACACCTCAGGAAGATTATTTGAATCGGAGTATATTTATGGCTCTTCCAAAATAAGAAACCATCGACGCGACGTACAGACATAGGTTGCAGCTATCCAGTAAACAAGAGGTCAACTTGTAAGCCTGTCTTATTTTTATCTCATTAGGGATTTGAAGATTAGGCGAAGATTATCCATGTCTTTTGTTTGTTTCCATTGGGATGAGGTATAACAAAGGAATTTGTAGTCCTTTTATCTATTTATATTGTTATCACTAATCTAGGAGGTGGAACACTAATAATTGCATTACATTGTGCTCCTATGCAGCACGTGTGTTCACTCAGCACGAGTGAAATGCTCGTATCTTGTGTCCAAAAATCCTGTAATCTTTTCTCAGAAGCTACAAAATCCACAATTCCCTTCACTGAATATTTCTTTTTTAAACATCATCATGTCAATTAATATTTTCCGGCAATTTTTTTATTAACAAGATTGGATGATTTTATTACACTCACCAAATTAGTACCATAATGCATTAAATCGTCTTTCATCACCGTAAACACAAGCGAAGAATTACAATAAAGAGTGGCATGATGATCTCGTAAACACATTTTAATTGCATCCTTTCCAATCAATCCTTAACGATTTTAATTAACACACTGCAATTAATAAAAATCGTGAATCAAAACATATATGTACTTTCATACCAGTTATATGGGACCACAATATATGTGTACAGTATGTCTGTTTGCATGTTATTTGGCTATTTACGAGGAAATGATGATTA